>VUYV01000125.1:1528787-1565237 GCA_008711295.1 Anarhynchus alexandrinus
TGAGGGTGGTGAGGCACTGGAACAGGTTGCCCAGAGAGGTTGTTGAGTCCCCATCCCTGGAGGTGTTCAAGGCCAGGCTGGATGTGGCCTTGGGCAACCTGGTCTAGCGGGAGGTGTCCCTGCCTATAGAGGGGGGTTGGAACTCGATGATCTTCAAGGTCCTTTCCAACCTAAACCATTCTATGATTCTATGATTCTATGATTCTAAAAAAAGGGCTTATGAGGCTTTTTTTCTCCCCTGGTGATGTAATTATGAAACATCAGCCTAAGGAAAAATTGTCAAAGGGAATGACAGGAAGAATTATGCTTTGGATCCCAGGGAAAATGCAAAATTTTTAATGTCAAATGATGGCATTTCTTGTTTTCTTCATTAAAGAAAGCATGTTTTCCCTAGCATTATTAAAAAAATAATTATTTTCTGTACCTAGAAATATAGATTCACTGAGTAAGTGGCCTGAACTTATTTAGGCAATGATGAAGCCCTTTTCACAACCGTTCTGCTGTTTGGTATATTGACCTCAGGTTCTCCTTGTCTCCACCGACACAGAGTTGTGGAATTTTCCTGCTTGAGCCTGACAAAATGGCTTTGATTGGGCACTTTTTTAAAAGGACAGTAAACATTGGTTTTCCAAGTTCTCATGCTTTTTTTTTTTTTTTTTCCTAAGATTACAGGGAAAATACTGGAATATTTTTCACTTTGTTTTCCCAATGCATGGGAAAAAAGGGAATCTCTTCTCTCCTCCCATTATGGGCAAAAAGCAAGAAAAAAAGCTTGGATGTTTCCAAGTACCATTTTTTTGCTAAATATGAATTACACTTGTTTTTCAGACAGCTCTTCTGTGGCACATGTTCCTGCAAGTTTGAACATAAGATGCCATTACACAAAACTCCCAGTTTCTTTGCGTGCTGCCATGCTTTGCTTTACCTAAGCATAGACTGTTGTACAAGAAAGGGCCTCTGCAGCTAAGAACCAGCATGAACAAGACCACCTGGCTGAGACTGCTGATCTGCCGCTCCTCAGGTTTTGATTCCTCTCCATCTTTGAAAGGAAATGCAATCACAAGGTAGATATTCAAAGAATCACAGAGTGGTAGGGGTTAGAAGGGACCTTCAGAAATCATCTAGTCCAACTCCCCTGCCAAAGCAGGTTCACCTACAGCAGTTTCACAGGATCACGTCCAGGCAGGTTTTGAATGTCTCCAGAGAAGGAGACTTCACCATCTCTCTGGGCAGCCTGTGCCAGTGCTCTGCCACCCTCAAAGTGAAGAAGTTTTTCCTCATGTTGAGACGGAATTTCCTGTGTTCCAGTTTGTGCCCATTGCCCCTTCTCCTGTCTCTGGGCACCACTGAAAAGAGCCTGGCCCCATCCTCCTGACACTTGCTCTTTAGACATTTATAAGCATCGATGAGATCCCCTCTCAGTCTTCTCCTCTCCAGGCTAAACAGGACCAGGTCTCTCAGTCTTTCGTCATAAGAGAGGTGGTCCGTGCCCTTGATCACCTTTGTAGCCCTCCGCTGGACCCTCTCCAGCAGTTCTCTGTCTTTCTTGGACTGAGAAGCCCACAACTGGGCACAGTACTCCAAATGTTGCCTCACCAGGGCAGGGTAGAGGGGGAGGACAACCTCCCTTGACCTCCTGGCCACACTCTTTTTAATGCACTCCAGGATACCAGTGGCCTTCTTGGCCACAAGGGTACATTGGTGGCTCATGGTCATCCTGTTGTCTACCAGGACTCACAGGTTCTTCTCTGCACAGCTGCTTTCCAGCAGATCAAGCCCTAACCTGTACCGGTGTATGGGGTTATTCCTCCCCAGGTGCAGGACCCTACACTTGCCCTTGTTGAATTTCATTAGGTTCCTCTCTGGCCAACTCTCCAGCCTGTCCAGGTCTCCCTGTATGGCAGCACAGCCTTCTGGTGTGTCAGCCACTCCTCCCGGTTTTGTGTCATCAGGAAACTTGCTGAGGGCACACTCTGTCCCCTCATCCAGGTCATTGGTAAATATGTTGAACAACACTAGACCCAGTTACTGATCACTGGGGAACACCACTAGTTACAGGCCTCCAACTGGACTCTGAGCTGCTGATCACAGCCTTCTGAGCTCTGCCATTCCATCAGTTCTCAATCCACCTCACTGTTCACTCATCTAACCCACACTTCCTAAGCTTACCTATGAGGATGTTAGGGGAAACAGTGTCAAAAGCCTTGCTGAAGTTGAGGTAGACAATGTCCACTACTCTCCCCTCATCGACCCAGCCAGTCGTGCCATCATAGGAGGCTATCATACTGGTCAAGCATGATTTCCCCTTGGTGAATCCATGGTGACCACTCCTGATAACCTTCTCTTCCTCTACAAGCTTAGACATGACATCCAGAATAAGCTGTTCCATCCCCTTTCCAGGGATGGAGGTGAGTCTGACTGGCCTGTAGTTTTTTGGTCCTCCTTCTTGCCCTATTTGAAGACTGGCATGACATTGACTTTCCTGCAGTCCTCAGGCACCTCTCTTGTTCTCCATGACCTTTCAAAGATGATGGAGAGTAGCTTTGCAGTAACATCTGCCAGCCCCCTCAGCACTTGTGGGTGCATCCCATCCAGGGCCATGGATTTGTGGGTGTTGAGTTTGCCTAAATGATCTCTAGCCTGATACTCCTTGACCAAGGGAAAGTCTTCCTTTCTGCAGGCTATCTCTCTTACCTCCAGGGTCTGGGATTCCTGAGGGCTGGTCTGAGCAGTAAAGACTGTAGTAAAGAAGGCATTCAATAACTCCGTCTTCTCTGCATCCTCCATCACCGGGGCACCTGCCTCATTCAGCAACGGCCCCCCATTTTCCCTAGCCTTGAAGAAGCCCTTCTTGTTGTCCTTGACATCCCTTGCCAGGTTTAATTCCAAGTGGGCCTGAGCATTCCTCGTTGCATCTCTGCATACTCTAGCAACGGTCCTATATTCCTCCCAAGTGGCCAGTCCCTTTCTCCACATTCTGTAGACTTCCTTCTTCCTTCTTCCTTCCTTCTTCCTTCCTTCCTCAGACTTCTGAGTTTTTCCAGAAGCTCCTTGCTCATCCATGCAGGTCTCCCGCCTCCTTTGCCTGATTTCTTACTTCCAGGGATGCACCGGTCTTGAGTTTGAAGAAAGTGGTGTTTGAATATTAACCAGCTCTCTTGCACCCCCCTTCCTTCAGCCAAGGCTACCTCCAACCTTCACGTCCCTAAGTAGTCCTTATTTGTTTGTCAGCACAAGCCCCGGCAGTACAACTGTCCTCATTGGTTCCCTCACCACCTGTGTCAAAAAGTTATCATCAATGCTCTGCACAAACCTCTTGGACTGTGCATGCCTGGCTGTGTTGGCTTTCCAGCAAATATCCAGGTGGTTGAAGTCCCCCATTCTCACCTTTCCACGACCTAGAATTATACTAATGAATCCTGGCTCATTTCTTATCAGAAAGGCAGTATCTTTAAAATATTGCAAAGTGAAATGCACCAAAAAGATGTTTTCCTGTCCTCATTTATTATGGGTTATTTGGGAGTGACAACAATGGTGGACGTACAGCATTGTCAGTCATAGCTTTGTAACGGGAGAGCTTGGCATGTCTTACTCTTCTTGTTAAACTTTCAGTGGAAACAAAAACTGGAAAGTAAGACAAAGTATTTATAAGCTACAGAATGACCTATGGAATAGCTCAAAACTGATTCTTTAAAAGTGTTTTCTTAAGTCCTCAAAAGATTACTTAACCTGACAACTACATGGAGAGCTTCTTGCAGAAACAATTATAATGCAAAAAACCTCCTTAAAAATTAGCTAAAAATTAGCTATTTGAATTCCTAATCCATCAATTGGTGCTAATTTCATGGTCAGTAAGTTATATCTAATGATTTGCTATAAATTTTTGCTGGGAAAGAAGTGGTTGATGAGGGACATGCCATAAACATATAAAGTCGTAAGAGATAGAGGGCACATAGTGAATTTATCAGGACACAACTTAAAACTTTTCAGGAAATCTAAAAATAACCCAAAGAGAAAAGATTTTTTTTTTTTTGTTCTGGTTTTGTTAGACAGTGCATTTTATTTGTGACACGCAGTGCCGCAGGATGTTGTGGAGACCAAGAGCATGAGCAGTTTTAAAAGGGATTAGAGAGATTCATGGGGGTAAGCCCTTAGGGTATCTGCTTGTAATAATGGATACACTGTAAATCCATATCTCGTCTGCAGTAGCCCTTTATCAGCAGATCGACCCTTACGTGCGGAGGAGAATGCTGACCTCCAGACAGCTCCAGCAGAGCAGGTGACCTGGGCAGGAACCTGAGCCTGGTGGTTGCACTCCAGCTGCTCTCAGGTGGTAGGACATCACTGCACAGCGCCGCAGCACTCCATCACTTCTTACTGATGCTGCGCCTTTCTACGTTAGCAAAAATGAAGGTAAACTAAGGACACTGTGTTCCTAATCCCTCTCTGGGGGAGGCTACCGGGAGGCTTCCTTCACTGGATGTGGCCAGCGAAAAGGCCGTGTAAGTTAGTAATCAGTGTGCTCCAGTGGTTCCGAAACGCTGTGCCGGGACACATGACGTCTGAGCCCTGGGAGGGGGATACGCATGGCTTGTCTGTGGCTTTGTACATGCACTTCAGCTGATCAGGTTCCCAAACAGCTGTGTGTCAGAAGGGAGGTCAGAGAAGCCTGAGCCCCCAGCACGTACGTATCCTAAAGCTTAGTAAACTGATTCTTCATCATTTTTTTTGGCACAGACCAAAAAGCCTTCTCCAGTTTCCCAATGACTTTGTAGGTCCCTATCGACATGCATACAGAGCAGAAGCAGCACATCAAGCTCTAACCCAACTGGAACTGGAAGCAATCCAGTTGTATGACATCGATCTCCAAGTGAGCTAATTTACCTTGCTTGTGAAAAGGTCCTGCTGCACTGCTTGACAAGGTGGCTTCTGGTAAACCAGCTCTTCAGTTCTCACTGCCTCATGCCCTGTAAACAAGCCTGGGAGAAAAATTCCCAAATGTGCCACCCCTGTCCTCCCCCACCACCTTTCCATGACTCTGCTGATCTGCTGCTCAGCACCAGAGCATAATAATTGACCCACTGACCCCAGGGTTAAGCACCGTTCAAAGAAAGTCCTACAGACCACCAGCAATCTCCTCAATTTTTATCGCAGTCTCCTGCTGCACATCTCTTCCCCCACCCCCAGCTATGCCTCCTCACCCTGAACAATAGAGCAGGAGAGGGCATCACATGCCCCACTGGTGAGGACCAGCTAGCTTTGCCTAATCCATTTAATTTTCAGCAGCCCTCCCACTGATGACAGCATGAGAGCTGAGACTTGCCAGAGGACGTTCTACGCTTAGCAGAATTACTCTTCAGCTCGAAACTCATCAGATCAGCAACAGCATTTTATACTATTTTGTTCCATTTTTCTTTTTGTGCGCAGTCTGAAAAAGCAGTATTACACTGTGCCATTTCCATATATAGAATGAAGTGTGAAGGCATATACGGAGCAGTCCACTTCAGCCTACATGTTTCCTGCATGCTCTGACTGCACTAAATCCCCACAGAAGCATTTTTGAATGACCATTAGTACCATTTCCTAAACTAATTGCACTGTCATGTACATCTTTTTGGAGAAAAAAACCCAAGCCAAAACAACTGACCAAGAAACCTGTCACCTTTTTTCTTTTCCTTTTTTATGATACACTAATAAGTGTTCTGTGTTTTTCACACATTTAAAAATGAAAATGTTTTTCAGGAAGTACACTGTTGTGTCCATTAACTCTCCGGCCTTAGCCAGCTGAGATGCTGACTCACATGTACTCCTGTGATGTATTCCCCTTGGCAAACTGAAAACAAGTTTAAACCCATAAGGCAGGAATCTTGCAAGTCAGACTGACCAACATAATGCAGTTCAGTCCTACGAGACATTGGGTAATTCTATTGATGTTTGTTGAATAGGAGGTTGCTTCACTCATCATTGGCTTTCGTCCCGCTGCAAATAGTTATCCTGAAGTCTCTCATGCAAAGAAACCATTTTGGCATTAGACACTTAGATGATTATGCTACCTTTAGGGCCATGACAAAAATAATTTCACAATGAAATTTGTCACTTACACCCTTCTGTCCAGCATAGGCATAATTGGCACTTGCAAGATTGTGCTGAACTAATTAGAGGGATCATAAAACCTTTAAATAAATTTCTGATTTAATGTGTATGTTCATTATTGACTAAAGAAGGGAATAATCATGACTGTATAAAGAACCAAAAGGATACATAAAAAAAAAATAAATCAGTTCTTCCTCTTAAACATGTGTCTATAAAATAGAAAATGCAAATAAGTCATACAAAATTGGTATCATGAGAAGTAAGATGGAAATCAATGAGCAGTACATAGAGCCATCTGGAAACTGATGTTCTTCCTAGTCAATAGGACTGCCAGAATCTATTCCCCCTCCTCCCCCCAAGCTAGTTATCTGACAATAGGATGAACTAATGTAACAGGGGAAGAAAAAATCCAAATCCTGAGAGGCAAAACAACACAGATAGGATCAAAATGTAAGAGCAGCCGTGCTGAGTCTGGCCAAAGAGCCAAGGAGCCCAAACCCAACACATGGCCATGGACAGGGACAGATGCTTCAGGAAGGAGATTTGAGCCAGGAGGAGCACCACACAGCCCATCTGCCCAGCTCCTACCCATCGGCACTTCTGAGCCTCACTGAGCTGGAAGCAACACTCGGACTATCCCATGTAGTAACAGTCACCAAAAGACTTATCCTTTACAAATTTGCCTAATCCTTTTAAAGCCATTTAGACTTTTGGCCCCTATCGTGTTCTTTGACAATGACTTCCACAACTGTATTAGGCATGGCTCACTCCTATTGACTTCAGAAAGACATATCAAGGGAAAGAATTGGATATGGATTTGAGAGCATTTTAATTCTCCATACACACTGGTTATATGAATAACCACAGAACAATTAGTTGTAAAACTTGCTGTTCAGAGATTACGAAACAATAAAGACTAAATCCCACAAGTAACTGTAAAAATATCCAGAAGAATAAATTAGATTGAGTGAATTAATAAATCTGCACTGTTGATCCTATGACCGTACCTGAATCAAGATCGCGCACTAATAGATGGCACACTCTTCGTCCATTTTACTTGCGTGAACTGCTGTGGGTAGGTTGCCCAACATTTGGCACAAATTTGTACATTGTGGGAAACAGAACAGTAGAGATGAACACCATTTTATACTCTACACAGGCTAAACCATTACATGAAGCCTAGTTCACAATAAGGGGCTGTCGATAATGTCACCATACCAGATACAGCCGCAGGAGACCATTGCTCAGACAACATCGGAGTCACAACCCCTTGCCTTCTAACTTCTAACCCCGACACAAGCAGCATATTTCAGCTCTCCCAACCTCATTCAACCCACCAAGAGAACAAACCTCCATGTCTGAGAGGAAGCAGTTCTGCTGGATTTCTGCTTTCTGCATTTTGGTCAAAGGGCTGGCAAACCTGGCAGATTTTCATCATGTCCATGGTCAAACATTTACAACCCTGTGCAAATATTTATGGCCAGACATACACAAAGGCTTTGCAATCAGGATTTTACGATCCAAACTGAATCCTCAGAATCCATGACCAACCCTTCAGACAATTATATTTTTCTTAGCAAACCTTCCCAGCCACCTAAAGTCCTGGACTTGATCTGCAACAGCAGTACCCCAAGCCTTTCAGGGCTGATCATCTCCAGGAATGTTTAATGTCGAACCCCAGTAAGCACTCTCAGATTGAGCGTTCTCTGGCAGATGCTCTTGAGCTCACCTATCACCAAAAAGACCAGTTTTCCCCAAAGCTCACTTGTGTGCTGCCTCCAGGCATTTATTTCCAGGGTATCAGTGATCTGGGTTGAAACTCCTGCCTCTGAAGAGGGCTATGCCAGCTAATATAGTGAAACCAGCAGTATTGCACACCAGTCTTCTACACACCTATATCAATCTTTATAATTAGATGAAAAAGCACCTTAAAAATAAACAGCAAGCAGGACGCAGTGTTATGCAAACAACACATATGTAAGAACGGCACCTGGACTGTTATACATGGAACTGTGTCTGTTTAATCCAATTACAGCAAAGCACAATTCATAATTGCATAGTCCTTAGAAGAGGGCCAGAATAGGGACAGAACGCATCCCTCTTCCTTTCCAGGTAAAACACTGAAATTTAATTCTGATACTAAACCATCAAATACCTTCTTAGGATGTTTTGCTTGCAAGCATACTCTATGCCAAGCTATCAAACCAAAAATAAAATTGGCAAGTTATTTGGTGCCACTCAGTCATGATTAAGCATGCATTCTCATGAATGAAAAATAGGAACCATAAACATTACCATGTAATTGGATGATACCATTCCTCATTATGGTCAGAGTAGCTAAACTCTCCACTAGAAGATTCCTGAGACAAAAGAACTCTCTCCAAATTAAATACATGCAATAGGACCGACCTGTAACAGAGCAAAAAAAAGCTCTAAACCAGATAAATGTTACCAGGCCTAAGTCCAAACAGTTCACAGTATCAGAATAGGAAACCCTAAAAGTTTACTGGGATGAACACAGAAGGCAGTGAAAGTAACTCCTCCCTTTGTGTGCTTAAAGGAAAAACAAAACTAAATATTTCTAGGGTTACAGTTCTAGCAGTAGGACCTATCACTCATTTCACCATGGCTTGCAAGAATTTCAAAGCTATAAAATTCATTGTTAACACTGGACTTCAAATACTCTTCTGTATGGAAAGGGAATGTATTTGAAGTCCTTTCTTTAGGCAACACCAGTTATACTGAACAATGTATCAAATACAATTAGCTGCTTTTATTTCCATATGTTTTTTAAAAAAGAGAAAGTTCAAATTTAAAATATTTCAAATAGTTCAGTCGTCAATTTGTTTTCAATGTTTTTCTATAGAAAATTGTCTGAAGGCTAAGCTTTTTTCTTTATGATTCTCAGGTAATGCACATTAGGACCAATGTTGCGTACCAAAGTTACCCTGAATAAGGTCTTTTTTATAATACATTGTTAAAATGTATTATTGCAGTATTTGGATGGTGCAGACTTGGCTTAGGGACACTAGTGTTCTTATTAGCATTTTGTTTGTACTTTGTTGTAACGTAAATAGACATCCAAAATGCAATTTAAGATTTGGGGTTTTTTTTAAAGAATATGTAAAACCATACTCTTGCATCAGACAATCAGACCTGTGAGTTTTCTAAACAAGCCATTTATTTGATGCAAAACTGTAGCCAACAGGGTGGACTATTTTTATCAGACAAGAAACAAAAAAATTGTTGTTCAGATTTACACATATATACGTATGTTACGGTAAAGGCTTCATGTGTTATGGAGCAGATTGCTACCACTTTGTGATTTAAATGATGAAATAATTAACTTGTCTAACAAAAAAATTAGAAAGGAATTCAAAGGAAACTAGCCAGAGGCAATTATTGTATTAGCAGTAATATCCTCCTTTGAAAATAGAAAATCTACTTTTAAATGTCCTGTGGGCTATGGATTTGCTTCTGATGTCAACGGAAGGAAAGCGAGTTTCCTTCTCACCCTTTGAAGAAACACAGTTCATCACTGTCTTATCTGACACGTAGTCATTATGCTTTTTACTGAAGTCAGTTCTTCGCTTCATGGGAGGTGCTCAGCAGAGCTCCCGCTATAGAATAAAAGCACCTTTCCTAGAAAAGTAACACTGAAAGAAAAGTGGAATTTACTGTTCCCTAAAGACATCTCATTCTGAAAATTACTTGGTAGAGCCAAACTTATGCTTGCCTAATTGAAGCCAAATCCATTTGCACAACAAATGCTTACAGTTTCCTGGTCAGGTTTTAACATCTAGCTTTTGCCACCCACCACGCTTATTTTAAATGGTAAATTTTCACTAACATTATTTACTTCAGTGCAGGTTCTACAGCCTAGGAGCTGGATTTTCAAGTGCAATAACAAAGAAAACAGCACAATTGCTCAATCACTCAACAAAACTCTTCCCAGATTAATTCACATTGTCATTTTTTTTCTTCTTAAATGTGAAGAAGTAGCCTTAGTAGGCTATTCAAATACAAATTGACAAAATTGCACATGCGCAGGCAGAAAATATCAATGTATTGCCATGGAGATGAACCTAGTCCTGCCACTTTACCTGCTCCTCCCCCTGCATATTTCTTAAGCTGATTAGAGAACTGCAGCAGTATCTCTGGGAATTTAACAGCACCCACATCACCGAAGCTATGCATATCTATATGGCCTGAAAAATTACTCATACCTAGACCCTTCGTGTGGTGTTCAACAGACTAATTCACATTACAAGAGGCAGAACACCCATTTCTTCCATATCCAAAACAGCAGGGCGAAGGAATGGAGAAAGGGGAGAGGAAAGATGTCTGTCCCTAAAGGCAGATGTCAGAAAAAGATGGGTAATTCTCAGCAACAGCTGAATTGTTGAATGAGTAGTTCCAAGTGCCTGGGTAGACTTTGCTTGCAATGTCCCAACATAAAAAGCTTATTTATGCTTCCTCCTACCTCACTCCCAGCCCTCTCGTTCCTCCACAGCTGTTGCCAGTGTTGGGTCCTCAAAGCACAGGCAAGAATTTAAGATAGACTGTCAGATGACAAGATTTCTAATCTAGACATAAGGGATAAAATCAAACTATTAAATGTTCTTGATGGTAAGAATGACTGTAATAACCTTTTTCTCCAAAATTAAAAAAAAAAAAACAAACAAACAAAAAAAGCACAAACAACAAAACCAAACAAAACAATCAGGAACGTCTTAGCAGGAGTACAATGCATATAATAAGCATGTGTGCTACCTAATAGATAATTAACCAGATATAAGAGATTTCAACACCATTTAAAGATACCATGAAATAAACTTGTGGTGGGTCACAAACCAAATAAGCATGTTTAATTTCAGAAAGGACCCCCAAAACAATACCCACTTATTTACTCATATCTTGAATTGCCCCTACCTTTCCTTACCTTACCAGTGATCCCCTGTGGGATCATTCCCTGTTTTCAGGGGACGGTCAGAACGGACCTCTGGTTTCCTCACCAAGTTTGGACTCCGAATCTGACTCCCTGAATGGCTCCTGAGAGTCACTAAGCGTTGCTTACTTCAATAAATCTTTGAAAAGAAAACAAAGATGCATTGTTTAAATGTGCACTGTCACTGTAGAAGTAAATAAGTGTGATTAATGTTTTGCTTTAAAAATTGTCTGGTTTCTGTATTCAGAAAAACCTGGACTATATCTGTTGTTCAGCTGAAGTGTAGTAATACAAACTGGTTATAAAGGAAGTTGTTTATACAAGCCTCTTTCCACCATTATTCCTTTTGTCTCTTCTCCACTATTATTTATTTTAAATTCTAGTTTAAGTGGATTAGATACCATCCATAACCAGTGTGTGATTGTGTATTGCCACCCTGCCAGCTTCTGCTGGGACCTCTCTGAAACCAGCAGCTCCCCACCCTTCTGCTTGTCGTATTAGAGACTTTACAATGTTTTCCTTCCTAAAATGATTAGGAAGGCATTCTAGTGTTATTACATAAAATTTGTTAAAGGCTATGGGTAGTATTAAATCACCTGCATATTGCACAAACACATACACAGACCTGCAGTAAAACAAAATCAGCAAGACTGCAAGGTCATGCGCTCAAAAATCAGGGAAGGTAAAGTCTAATCTGGCCTGCACCTATGATTAAAGTCAGTATCATAATTAACAACAGCAGTTTATCTCCACTCTTCAAGAAGCACTTCTGGTACGGTTCAGATCTGGGGGGAAAAAGTAAGCTTAAAATATGACATCATATCTCCATGTGGCGTGAGTCATCACATTAAGAGCTTTTGAGTCACTTTACACCCTGCCTTGCCACTTAAGGGAAGCACAGAACTGGCAGAAGCAGGCGAACCGCTGCTGTGTTGTCAGCAGCCAGGCAGGCAGAAACAAAAGATTTTACAAAGGAGGGAGAGGAGAGGTGCGCCCCGGATCTGCTCCTGGCTCCAGAGGAGAGCGCACTCCATGCTTCCCACCTGCTCCCGGTCTCTTCTGCACTCTTCCCTTCAGTTTGTCCTCTCCCGTCCATCCTCTTTGTCATGACGATTTGTCACCGTTGGCAGTATCCCTGACTAGTGTACATATTCCCTTTCAAAATGCATCTGTTCCTTATTTCCAGTTTTTTCTGGCAGCTCTTGGTTTAACACAAGCTTCGTTCCTTCTTTGTCTCTTCCTGACCTGCAGTCATCACAAGTGGCCCTCATTTACTGTCTTCTTCTACAGCTATGTGCTCAATGGTTTTCTTTCTCATTCAGCTAAGCCTAGCTCTTTCCATATACTTCTGATCCTTATCACCTATGTTTCTCTTCTTCCATATCACAGTGGGTCCCAGTCTTCTTGTTGTCCAGTCTAAGGTTGTGTCGCCTTTTCCACTCCTCGTCACCTAATCCCTTCTCACTCACTAACCTCCTACTTCTACTTCCCATTCACCATTTCACCCTCTGCCCGGTTTCCACCTCTGTCCCCTCCTCCCTGGGCTCCTTATCAACGCTCTCGTGCACTTTCACGTCAACATCCGTGTCATGCAGTCTCTGCCATACTGTTGGTGTACATCAAGGAAGCACAGGACATAATCTCCTTTACTGTATCTACTGTTCAACCAAATCCAAATATGTAGGAGATGATTACAGGTGAAACCGTAACAGAATTCATGCCAAAATCTGGGCTTTGACACATTCACTATGGAAAAATATCTTCACCATTTCCAGAATTCTAGCCATAATCTCTTGGAAATGCTTATAATTAATAAAAGTTTTCAAAAGAACATGCATCCTAAAAGGAACTTTTGCTGCCAGGGCTCAAGTTGCTGGAACTTCTCAGAGAAAAGTTGCCAGAATTCCTTCTAAATAGAACAAAATAACGTGCTTTTGTTCATTCTTGTTTTCTGAAAAAAAAACACCAAGTATTTTCCTCATAATTACAGTTAGCCTGAGGCACACATCTCACCTGGAAAGTTGAAGTTCAAATGATTAATGTTCAGCAGAGTTTAAAGCAATAGAGAACCGAAACCAGTGAAAATACAGAGAGCCGTAATGGGTGGTGCAGCGAGTCTCACCTCCAGTGTTAACCGTGTATTTTGCTTTTTACTTTTAGAGCAAGATTCTGTGTGTTGGAAATAAAATGCAAGTCACAGAATTACCCATTTCTGAGCCCACTGTAGAACCGCCACAGAACTGCCATCTGCACTCTCCTGAACGTGCTGCCGCTCAGTTTTCCAGAAAACATTTAGCTTGTCTGAAAATAGTGTTTTTCTTAGACAGCATATAAGGCTGGTGTCCTCTGTGTCTTTTATGCTACATCCTCCCTCTGTTGTTCGATTGAATGGAAGCTGTCAGCGAACTCTCAAGGCCAAATGGTGCCTTACTTAGATTAACTGAGGCTCTGGCATTCTCTTACAGAAATATAACAAAGGGAATAGCATAGTTTTTTTAAAAACAGGACAAGGGGAAAAAATAGCCCCACGTCCCCAGTCTCGTTCCTCCTTATCTCTGACAACGTGTGCAAGAGGATGCGCGGCAGTAGCAGAGAAATGGAATGGGATTATTGTATTAAGAATCTATTTATACCACGGAGAGCAGAAAAAGCTATCGTAATAGCTGCTAATGGAAGTGATGTTATCACGTGTCCTTTGTATTACCAAGGTCTGTAAGCTCAACTTAAAATCCCTGCCATCAGGTCTCGGCAAGTCTAATACATCTTTGCTATTTGCTATGAAAAAGGCTTGTCAAGCAAGAAGCCCTCACTGCTACATTCCTATATTCTATGGTAAATATACCATATTACCCAAGTATCCCTGAAATAAATACTTATAGCAAACAGACCCATAAGAAGTGAAAAAAATACTAGCCTTTTCCATCTTTCTTGCATTTTGCAGCATCTGGATCCCTATCTTTATAAGGATTTGATCTAAGAAGGTACTACTGCTTTGATCCCAATCAAGGAAATAACTTTCCCATTAACTCCAAATGTAAACACATGTTCAAGCTCTGTGTAAAATCAGATCTCTCAGTTTGAGGCAAAAATCAGTCCAAATGACGGTTTTCTCCTGAGATTATAAGTAATGTACTGTGAATAGCAGAACAACCTGATTTTGAGAAAGGATCAAACAGTAGTTCACGTACAAGCTCAAGTTCCTTTGGTAAAGTGGAAATAAGAGGAAGTAAAAGAAATCAAGGATAGACAATTAGACACTGTAAAAGTTACACATAATGAATAAAAGACAAGCCATTTCTTTTCAAACAGTAACTTCTAGATCAGTGAAATTCTATTGATGACTAGAGTATTCCACAGATTACAAATATGTTTATTTGTAATCATTTCCAGTAGTTTTCCAGAATCACATAAAAGAATTATTTCAGAGTTACTTCTTGAGATTCTGTTCTTCTGTGTCGTCTCAATGAGAACCCATCAGAATACTTCTCTGAACAAAACTAAATTTTCTGATGCATGCAAAATACAATTTACTTATTTGTTGCATCTCAATTTGTTCTCATTGGAAGCAATAGTTATCAAAGAGTAATTGAAATACAAAACTCCCATGGACCTAAATGCCTTGGATTTCCAAACACCATAAATCTCAAGGAAGTAAAATGCCGTCTCCCTTTAGGTCATGTGGCAGTTGCAGACAATTTAGAAGTCAGGATCTGCCACTTTTTTTCACCCAACTCAAATTACGAGTACTTTTATATCAACTAGAAGTCTAAAATCCCATACTGCTCCAAGAAATTTTGTGGGTTTTGATCCTGTGGTTACAGAATAAAACTCCCCACACTAGTGGGAATGAACACTACAAATGGAATACTTTATTTTGTGCGGCGTCCTTCAAATCAAGAAGATCATATTAACTACACTGTTATCACAAGATTTTGCATCTCTAAGGCAATGTGGGAGAATTTAGCAGAGAGGAAACACAAAAGGTTCTATATTTTATTCTGAACACCTACAGAATTAAAGAAAATGTACATTCTATGAATTTTTTAGCCACCAGTACAAAAATATGAAAGTCTAGCATAAAATTAGGAAAATACTAGAAAAAGATAATAGAATTTTCCCAAAGGTGCCTCAAGTTGCTTCATGGGCAAGCCTTACTCTATACAAGCACTGTACACTTAACTGCATTTGATGTATTGCGAGTCACTGTGCCTACTCCAGCAGAGCTCCCTCTAGACAAAAGGAAGCAAAAGGTTAAGTGTGTATCTCTATGGCTCTAAAACAAATGTGGCCAGAGAGATCCCTTATGATAGTACAGTGTTTGTGTAGGTTTATTTTGTTTCTTTCTCAATCACAAGGATTTTTATCTCTTACAATTATGAAAATCTATAATAACCAACAAATATCTGTGAAGACTGCCCAAGTTTAGTCAGAATTCATTCTACTTTCAATCAATGCTGATTGCAAAAGTGTTAAATATGGAACCAGCCAAAACTGGTATTACCATTCTTTTGATCTGATGTGATTTTTTTTATTAAACTAGATAGAATTAAAGAAAAAAAGTCCAGATACAGTTTACATTTTTATAGAAAGTGATTCCTGGGAGTAAAGGCAGGTGATTGAATTTCTCATGAAACAAACCTGAGCATGGTATGTAGTCAGGCTTACATCTCTATCATCTCTATATCAGCAAACTCAATAGTTATCAAAAACTATTGTAGATTGTTTAGGTACTATACAATGATGTATCTCACTTAGGAATGTGCCACGTCTTTTCTCTCATTTTCTGATCCTCAAGGATACCAAGAGACAAAGCAAGGCAAATTGTAGCGTTTCTTTTCTATTACCAATAGACTGCTGAAAATGGTTTTACCATGCTAGGATTCATGGTCTGGTCTCTGTTGACTACCAGTGCACAAATCCACTGAAATGAGGATCATTCTTTTAAATTTACATTTAACTGTGGGATTGATTTACTTACAGAACTTCCCCTACTGTTTAGAAATAATAAATGAAGTTGAAAAAAACAGCTTGATGTTCAGGAATCAAGCTGAGTTTCCAGTTGCACAAATAAGAATTTTTCACTTTCTCCCCCCCTGTTTACTTGCAAATTCAACAATAAATTTATAAACAGCAGTGAAATACGATAAAGACAAAACCCACAATTTAATTTTCACTTCCAACTTCACAGACCAGAGTTGCAAGAACTTATTAAACTGGTAGTCTTCTACACAGACTTCACATTATTCGCTTTATATGCTGAAATAATATTACCAGAATACAATTTTTTCCTTTTTTCTTTGAAAGTTATCCTTGTATTGAGTCCCTTCACGAGTCCCTTTATGAGAGAGACTGTGGTATCTACTGGATGCTCAGAAATCTCTCACTATAAACAGATATTTATCCAAATGGCTGTAGTCCTGCAGGGGGATAAAAGCACATGCAGTAAAGTAGAAAAAGCACTTCCCAGCATTTAAGACTCACTAGTTCAATAGGAGCAACTAGTTCAAAACTGCAAGAAGGCATCTCCCACCAGCTAAGTCCTTCATTGTGTTTTTTTTTTTTCCATACCAAGAAGATTAAAAACTTATTTTAAACTTACTCTAAGAAACAAACTGCAATCACATCATAACAAAGTATCATGTTGGGTCACCCTGATTCTGTCTATCTTGATTTCAAAATTAAATTCCTTGAGTTAGTGTAATCAACAATATTCTTCTTTCCTCCTACTTTAAAAAAAAATACCATCGGTTAAAACAAACCTCTGTGTAAAAATATCTTTTGGGAGGAATCATGATAAAGCTTTTACGTCAGCTTTTCTTCTTGATTCAATCATCTGAAATATTTTCCCAGACTACAAGCTAACTCCCTTTTTCTATTGAACTTCAGATGAAGGGTTTCTGGGATGGAGTGAACCACAGTACAAACAAACTCACAAAGAAGTTCTAAAAGCCTAATTGTAAAAATATTATCTTTTAAACTTTTTTTTTAGTGACTCAGAGTAAATTCCACTCTTCATTGTGTAATCTATGACTCCCATTGAGGTCATGAGTATGACTACCCAAGAGGATGTTAACCAAAACCTCGGTGAAGGAAATTGATTGTAGAATTTGCAACACTAGTGTGTTTCATCCTTCACCAAAGCCCAAAATAGTCTTTAGAATCCTTGCCATTTTCCTTAAATCACTTCTACTGACAATACCACATGCACGTTATAGGGAAAAAGCCCCATAGACACAGGTGGGAAATACAGTATGTCTTCCTGTGCATTTTAACGTGCTTATTAATTTAAGTCGTAATTTGCCATGTCTTAGCTGGAATAAAGCATGCAAGTACAAAATGGCAATCCATTTCTCCTGGACTGCTGCCTAACCCTGTCTGTCGCCACGTTACCTGATCTCTCGCTGCCGCCGTCCCTAGACAAGACAGTTCTACATCTCTGCATGCATCTGTGTCAGCAACCCTGAATCTGGCTCATACCTGTAAAGGTTATGCAGAAAAAGACCACAAATCTGAAGTCTTTGAAGGGACCTGAGACTTACCCGAAGGATTAGGACTTTCACAGCATGTATGCACTTTCATTTATTTTATAAAGCAAAGCAGAAACTATCATCTAAACTTCACGTGAGTGGGCTTAACCAGTGAGTAGACTGGGGTTCAACACCTTTTTTTAGACTGACGGCATTTAGTCTTTAATTCCTCAGCTTCTTAAAATGACCTTTAATCATCAGGTTACAGACAACATAGATGGAGGTAGGAGTAGGGATCAGAACCAAGAATGTTCTACCAGAGAGTGTCAGAGGAAACACTGGTCTCGCATTTTCTGCTACAGAGTGATGAAGCACCAGCATAGCAAACAGATGTGGAAAAGAGGGAACTTTCCTGGCTGAGGAAACAACTGAGCTGATAGCTCAACTTCCTGGAGAAATTTTCAGACTTAAACATCCCCCCCCGCCAATTCTGCATTCTTTGCGGGGGGGAGGGGGCGGTGGAACCACCCAAACACCAGCAGGTGGTCTAATTGCATGACTAAATGTCAGGACCCCAGCAGCAGAGAAATCTTATGTCAGATCTGACAGTGGAGTAGTTTTCTTGGTGGAAGTCTCACTGATTTTGAATCTAAATTCGTTCAGAAACAAAGTCAAAGGTATCACCTCCTCTTCCCTAATCTATTATTTTTGTCTCTTCAAGTCATCCACATAAGAGAAGATATCTGAAGTGTAAAATAAAGGGAAGAGACTTGGAAGCGATCACACTGATGTCATAGTAGGTTGAGTAGTCTCATAAACATTTTGATCTCATGTCTTCAGACTTGGACTGACAAGTCACCAGTAGAGCAAGGTGGTCTGGGATGGCAATGAAAGTGCAAAGGGAGCTTTCAGGCTTCATCGTTTCTGGTGGAACATGCACTAGGTCACTACAGTGGGTTGCCTGTTCCCTAGAACACTACTATGGCCTGAGGGCATTCCAGCACACTGGTGGATCCTGACTTTCTCAGGAAGATCTGTAGACTTAGCTCACATTCCAGGGAGCAGTCTGGGAAAGTGCTGACCTCTGTCTGGACGAAGAGATGACTGGACAAGGCCAGGAGTGAAGCTATGCCCTCTATGTTAAGAATAAGCCAAAGGTCGATTCCCGTATCTGATGACTCAAGGTGGAAGAAAACAGACGAGATTGCTGAACTTCCTTACAACGATCTGGGTTTAGTGCGTTTGAATTCCCTTGCTCTGCTCACAGCATTACAAATCTGTGAGATGAAGCACGTACATGTATGTAGAAACAGTGCGAGCCTCTGGCTATTTTACAGATAGCAGAAGGACTGTAAAGCATAGTGGCCATAAACAATGTAGTTCCCACGCAATCTTCTTGTGCTGGAAAGTTGCCGTTGCATGATAACCTAGTCCTCATGAATCTCATTTGCTTTCAGCTACATCATAAAAAAAATCTACGTCCAGGAAATATAAAACAAATCTGAATGCCATATTTAGATAAAAAGACCAAAGGCATCATACAGACCCTACTTACACCTGTACCACCACAGTTCTGCATTAGTGGTTTCCGGGGTGGTGTATTGTACAGCTCAAAGAAAATAAAAAAGAATCCAGATGTTCTTGCTGTGTATTCCTACTTAAAGAAGGTCACTACCAAATAAATCACATTGAGATAACTACGTCTGAGGAAGTTACTATAGCATCAGGTTTTTGAAGGAAAAGTAAGCTCTGCTGTGCACACACAAGGGACTACAGAACCTAATGAATCTCTATAATTGGTCATGTCCTGATTGCTTCTGTAGTAACCATCTGTGACCTACGATTCCAAGGAACTACTATAGATAAATAAACTACTAATAATGAATAATTAAGAGCCAGTTAGGAAATGCATCAAAAGCAGAAATATTTCTTCATAAGCCATCTGTCAAAAGTTCATAAAATGATCTGAGGTTATAAAGCACACAGAGGCCAACATAGTTACAATGCCATGAAACATTTCTCTGACTACCTGGTATTCCATCTATACGTCACCAGCTTGTGCCTCTGTCTGTTGTCCAGTGAGAATGGGATGATGGGTCAAAACAAGTTCTCAGTTACACCCCTACAATCCCACTGACCTCATGTGCTTGGCATTGCACGGGTGTAACTGAGAAGAGAATATGACCCATTATACGCTGCACTCAGTGATGAAATTGAGCTACCACACCAAAAAGGTCAGAATGTAGCTAGGAAATTAATTATTAATTATGGAAATTAAACCAAGCAAAGGTGAATAAGCAACAAAGCTTTTCTTTTATTAAAAAAAAAAAAAAGAATGAATTTTCATCATTCTTTTGCAAAGTCTATAATAATATTTCTAAAGATTCATGCTCCTTTCTCTCTTTCATAGGATTCGTGTTCATAATTAACACATTTACAGTGCTAAAACTGAGCATTTTTTCACCCAAATGTCAGAAGTTAAAGAAAGAGGAAAGAATTTGAAAAGTAATTATATATTTACTCATAATGTCACAGTAACGTGTTTTGTGCTCTAATATGCTACCTACAACCTAGAATTTTTCACTGCATGACAGGATATCAGACATACCTGAAAGACACTCTGGGTGAGCTGCATGCTGAAGGAGGATACAAAATTTGTATCTGCATTAGTTTTCAAAGGACAACTTTTATATTTTAATGTGGCTTGATTTTAATTTAAAGTGACAGTACAAGACACTATTAAAAACATTTGGTGGAACAACTTTGAGTTAACGAGCATATAGGGCAATACATTGAAACTTTCTCATGCTCCTTTTTTGTTTAAACTGCTGCAAGAGACTGTTGAACAGGGGGAGCCACAAAGTTTGAACTAGTCCTCACTTCTATGTTCCAGTTGCCAATGAATCAGAAACAAACAAACAAACAAACCTGAAAATTTCAGTTTTTCTTAGAGAAGGCTCTTTGTATTTGAAGAGAGGAGTTGCGCATGTTGGTTTTAAACAGACACTGGTCATGTCTATGGAACAAAGTGTAGCAGTACATCTGAAGCACAACACAGCACACGTGAAGCACAATGCAACAGTCCTCAAAGTAGCCTGAGGTACCTTGGCATGCCTACGGAAAAAGCATTAGCTTGGAAACACGTTTTGCCAAATGTGGTTTAACAAAGGTATTGTTACACCCACGTCAATGAGTTCTTGACAGAATACATCAGACATGCAGAGCTATGCTGTTAAAGACAGCTTGGAGGTCTGAGTACTGGCTTTCACTTAGGGGTTGAAGACATGTTCTTCAGCTTGGGAGTGGAAGGCAACAGTTAGGCAACAAGAAACTAAATCCTTCAAATTAAAAGTTATGCTGACACTAGGAAAAAAATCAATGTTAGGAAATGAGAGGAAATGCCAGTTCCAGAAACAAGCCAAACTTTCTTGGCAGTTTTAACTGGCACATTGGTGACCAGTGATGTCTTGGAGTGTTGGATCTTATTCTTTGCTTAAGAGTGATTAAGGCAAAAATTGAATCTGTTCAAAGACTGGAGAGTTGCTTAAGTTCTGCTTCAAATCTGTCATGAAGAAATGAGAATTCAGGAAGACTGGATATTATCTGTCCAGTGTCGAAAGCTATGTGGTATAAATGCTGTACTCAGTGTATGCTTCATGATTACAAACCAATAGGGTAAAGTGCTGAAAGGATCCTCCCTCTTATATAGGGATATGATGGAGTACAAATGATACAACACTGAACTTGCTTCTACTGGCAGCTTGGCATCTCATCACAGGCACCATCTTCTTCCTCAAGTCTCCTGCTCTAAACTGTTGGTATAGTAATAAGATTCAGAGCTCACCTTTAATGCAACACGTCCATGCTGTCCTTTTCTCATCATGTAGTACGAACAGCTGTGAAAAAAGAATTAAATGTATGTTAAAAAATTATTTACATATAAAAACCTATACAGATATTAACTTTTTCATAGTAGAATCTCACACAGGGAATCTGGAGCCACAACTTACTTAAGTCTAAATGAAGCTTTCTCAGTGCCCAGATCCTTGGAAACAAAACAAATGACTGTAACTGTAAAGCTTTAACCGTTGTGGGGTTAATTCTGTTACCACTCACCTAGGTATTAAAATACTATCTTAGATCCATCTACACAATTCCCATTAATTGTAACTTACATGCACATCAAGGACTGAAATATCCATGTTAAAAACCTCCCAGCAGCATAAATTACTGTGCCCAAAACAAGTTTTTAGATCACAACATTCATTTTTTTCCCCCTTCCCTCAGAAAAAGAACTTGACCAACAGATAATTTATTTCACTATGTGCATTTCTTAGCTTTCACAGTTGCACAGGGACCACGAAGGGGCGTCCTTTTGGTAAGTATTTAAACAAACTATATTAGTAATAAAACCAGTAAGTTATCCAGGTTTTATTTCAGCAATCAAAAGCAGATTCTAGACTGATGTATTTAAACTCATTGAACATTTAAATAGTCACAGTTTTTTTGATCAGTCTGAAATCCACAGTATGAAAGTTAATCTCAACTGGGGGAGTGTGGAAGCAGAGTAGTTCAGAAGTGACCTGTCTAATTTCTGATTAAGTGGTTAAAAAGAAATTAATTTCTTTTACTGTAGTAAGATCCCAGATGCTAGATTTCTTCTCAGCTTTAAAACTCTGACTGAGCTGCTAAAGACTCCTGTGATGAAAATGTTGTCACTGCCTTAATCACAGCATCATGAGCTCGGCCCAATGGTAATCAAATGGTATGGTTGATTTTGGTTTTTCCTCCAGAGTAATGTCAGCAAAGACTTTATTAGATATGCCACAGTATGCTCAAGATTTGCCTCTACGAAACTCATTTTAATCTAGATAATGTAATGCAGTGCTTCAGTGTCAGAGACCTGAAAGAAAGAAGTGGGAATGAGATTTGGTAGATCTTTGCACTGACACATTGCCTGGATTCTTTATTAGATAAGCTGTGACGTCTAGAATTTTCCTGTTTTGTACTTCATCATTCAAAGATAAGTATTCCGTGACCAAACAAGACACAACCATTAGAAAAGCAAATCTTAAAACTAACTATACCCAGTCTTCTGTAGAAGTGCTGTAACAAATATACCTGCATGGTTTTTTTTACAAAGCCACTTCAGCTATACTCCAGTCCACTTCAGTATTTAATTCAAGAGGAATGATGAAGCTGCATGTGGACAGTATGCATTTGTTCACATTCCAAAACCATGTTCGTGAACCTCTAACCATATGCATTTTTGCAGCCATTGGGACAGCAATGCTTAGACGCACAAACAGCTAAAACCCAAAATATTACCACCTGGCTTCTGACAATCACATCCAAAGATTCACTCCTTTAGAGCCCAGCCTGCTTTGTTGACAGTCCTATTGAGGATAGTGGAGATCACATCTGGTTGTGATGACTTCTGGGAAGTCCTCAATAGTGAAATACGAAGGGATAAAAGGCATGTAAACGTCAGTGCAGATAGGTGTGATACACATGAGGAAAAGCAACCTTATTTTCACCCATACAGTGACAACCTCTGACTTGATTGCTGTTGTCCTGGAATGGCATTCTTGAGTGAATAGCAGCTCCATACCCAGCAGCAAACAAAAAGTAAACAGAGCATTTAAAATTAGAGTGAAGGAATAATGGACAAAGAATAAAACCTTATTCTGACACTGTATTAATCCATGGTAATTCCAAGTTTAAAGCTCCAAGTACTTCTGGTCCTCTGTCTTCAATAATAGCAGAACAGGAAGAATTACAGGGAACAATGACAAGGTCAATTAAAAGTTGGCATGAGAAATAACTAAACATTACAATTCTTGAAACTGGAAGAAAACAATATAAGGCAACAGGAAGGTAACTGATATCCATTTTATCATGCCTGAGGAGGAACAGTCATCGTCTTTTTGAGCACAACATGAGAGGGCATCAAATGAAACTAGTTCACTCTCAGGTTCAACAAGTCAAAAGGAGATGGATCCTTACAAAACATGCAGACAAGCTACGGAACTCCTTACCACAAGAATACAACATAGGCTGAAGGTTTACATGGACAAAAGAAAGCAATATATTCCTGGAAGAAATAAAACACCAAAAGGTATAGAAAACAAACACCTCACCTGGTTCAGGAGGGCTCTGAACTACAGGTTGCTGCAAGAATGTTCTGGAGTAGGATACTATGTGTTTTCCACTGTTCTTCCTTTAGAAGTCTGTGATGTGAGATTATCAAATGCCGCCGGCCACCGCCAAGCGCTAATCCAAGTAGATTGTATCAATTTGATCTCCTTTGTTGAAATGTTTGTGGACTCCAATGGATTTGTGCTCCATTCTTTCCTATTATGAAAAAACATGTCAAATCTTCCTCAATGCCAGATTTATCCCATGCTCATTAATTCCATTCTTTACTGAGCAATGAAAGACATCAGGCTTCATGGTTTGGATATCCCCTGAAATCCTTTTAAAAACTAGGGGTACATTAGCCACCTTTCAGTTCCTCGAACTCAGTTCTATGGCTCTAACAGCTCAAACAATGTAATCCTTGAGCTAGATCAGAAAACAGACATCTTGCATGAACACCATTTTACCTATTCATACTGCACCCTTTCTACCAGCACTTCATATTTAAGAAAGATCCTTTAATTAATCCTCTACAAAGAGGGGTTTGGTGTGGAAATCCCCCTCTATCTCTTTTACATCTGAGCACACCTCTTGAACTTCTATTGGCTCTATGAAATATTGGTCCTGCAAACTCCCGAGCAGTCTTGGTCATATTGACATATTCAAAGAGGGAATATTTATTACATTTCTTGTTTCTCTTAAATTGTTTAAAGTCTTGGTGAGGTTTAGCTGTATGACTGTTTATTTTGAAACTTGACAGTTAAGACACTCAACTTCTCCTTCCCAGACCCATGCCTAGATTCATTCTCTTCTGGAAAGTAAAATTGACACAGGAATATACATTTTTTTAAAAACCAGTATGCATTTACATAAGTCTATTAAAAGGGACAGAAGGCAAAATAATTCCAGATGCACATTACCCCTAATAATTCCTTATTCGTTAAGGAAGAATGAGTCTATTTTAGATTGTAAACTTACTACTGTTTACATGAGAGATCACCTACTTTTTGTTACATGCATACATTTCAAAAGATAGAGTGGAACAAATCTGAGTCACTGAGTTCAACACACCACCACAACTGTGAACCACACATACAGACCAGAGAACTTCAATTTAATACATGCTGTTCTCCTCTCCTTGAATCCCTGATCTGAGGATTGGAAGAAAGCATTTTTCCCCCACTCACTTCATTTGCTGCTAATTTCACTGTCCAAAAGTTGGGATTTCACTTCACTGTTGACCATGAACTTCATTAGAGAAAAGGATTTATGAAAAGACTTCACTAGAGAAAAGGATTTATGGAAAGAAAGGCCCTTTTCTTACGATAAATCCTAGGATGCACATTTGAAAGAACAGAATTTACTTCCTTACAGACAATATCCTTGTTTTCACAGGCTGCAATCAAAACACCTACAGCCAACATCTCGGCCTTCAATCTCAAGCTAATCTTAATTTAGCAGGCAAAAAGAGTTTGCTACGAGACATTACCAACAGAATGCACCAAAATATTTGCAGCCAGGGGATGAGGACCCTGCCTGGGCTTCACGGTCTGTGCTTTGCCATGAAAAGCACGCAGTCAGCAAGGCAAACTTCTTTCTCTGTCAGTCTCGTGCAGCCAGTGAAGACAAAGTGGTAAAGAGGCAAATGGGATGAAGGAGCACAGAAAGAGGCTTTCCCTGGGTGCTCCTCTCTAGGAAGTAGAAAAGGGCCCTCATTCATCAGTGCTCAACATATTCTGATGCGCAGAGGGAGGAAGGTAGAATCTGAAGGTACCCTGGATATAAATTGTGTATAGATACTCTAACGCTAAAAACAAGCCGGAATGAGGAACCACTGACACTGCCAAGATAGTGACGAACAGCAACATCCAAGGAATGGTGGGAACCAGACAAAAGATTCACTGTCCATCTCCTCGAGGAGCAAAGATGTAAGCAGCCACCTGGGAGGAGAGGAGGGGTGAGCAGGGAAGAGCCCCGCTGCACTGAGCCAGGCTCTCTCTCAAACTCCCCAACACTAATTAGCTCATCGCCAGGAGCTCTCAGAAAAGACACCTTGTGATATTCCCAACAAGCTGATTTTCTCACGGGCTCAGAAAGCCTCAGTAGATAATCCCTACAACCCCTTTCTGCCTTTATAATCTCCAAAGGATAACTACAAGCTGTAAAGTGAACATTATGACACAGAGTTCAATAAGAAATCTACTCCTTATTTCAGTTGCTGTCCCGTGATTGCAGACTACTACTACCATCTTCTAAAGATTTAGTTTAAAATGTTTACAGTTGTTTTATTTAGGCTGTGTTGCAGACATATTTATAGACTTTACTGCCCGTTTCAAATGTGGGCACTTTAACAGTAACTACAAATGTGCTCACAGACCCTTGAGCGGGCACCAGATGATGACTGTGAGTGCTTATGTATGTCTTATCATTCATATTATTTTAAATGTATGTCTTCATATCCAGTTACAGACACTTTCCTTGCTGCATTAAGTATTGCCAGTAACCTATGAAGCAGAGGTGAAAAGAGTAAGACATGTAGTAATGTCTGTACGCTTACATACCGTATAGTCTTAGTTGTCACCATTCGTTCATTATTCCCTCCATCACAGTGACTTCTTAGCTAATTTCTTGGACTTGTCACAGATGCTGTGTCATCTGGCCCACAGGAGAACATAGGTCATAGCCAAGATTTTAAGGAGAGCAATTTAAGACTTTTAGGATTACTTCGCTGTATAAAAGACAATAGGGGACAAAACCCAAATGAACCCAAAGTATTAAAGTGGCAATGAATGAAAACAGATGTCAGTTCATTTGTCTTAATTTTTTTTTCACTTGAAACTTTTTTTCTGATTTGGTGTTAGAGCATGCCAAATTATACAAGAGAAAGGATTCACACCTGCTGATAGGCAGGCTTAGCAACAGCATCACTGAACAAATAATTCCTTCCCGATTTCTCATTATTGCTTCACTTTTTATAAACTCTGCAATGCACTGTCAACCTGCAGACATATCAGACATAAAATTCATGTGTATACCATGACATGTCAGAGCAAATTCAGATTCCAGCTCTTTCACACTTTGCCTTTAATTCGGTAAGCATCATCTGTAGCGGCACTGAAACACTTTCTGAAAATTAGGATAACTCATTAAAAATTGTGCCCAATCATCATAACACTCTTCTAGGGATTGCAGTGTTCTCAAGCTATACTCGGTCTAATAAATTTGGTAGATGCCAACATAAAACTACACTTCAGCATGTTTTACCACATTATTACTATGGGATCTAGAATTTGAATCTAGTGTTCTTGCAATCACGACAGATTTACTATAGTTTTCACGTAATAAACTAGATGGGTACGATAACATCTGTATAGCTGCTAGAGTTATACTGCATTAACTGTACTTTAACCATAGCTTTATGATTTAAAAAATATGGATTTGGGCCAGTGTTTCATTGGGTTGCCTTGCTCAAACGTGCTCTCCATGGCAAAACAGTCATTTTTTTCTGTTCCAGCTCCTGGAACTGTAACACGAACAGGAAATACTACATTCATTTACAACCACGCAGGGCAATATGCCAGAAGTTTGTCTGTTCTCTTTCTCTGGAGTCCAGTCCACTGAAAGGTGAATCTGCTTATCTTACATATGGTCCAGACAGCCACAGTTGCCGGCAAAATTCAGTGATGCTTAATGAGTGAGCTGTGCTTCCAAGAAACAGACAAAGGCTGAGAGTCTGGAACTGGCCAGTTTTCAGGTCTCTCACAGTGTTGCATCATCCTAAAGAAACCCTGCAGCAGAACTGGGATTAAAGACTGTGCATGAGAGCTCCCATCTGCCAAAACTACAATGAAAATATACAGACTTGGAGAAAACATTTTAACCTATTAAAAACAGATGTTCCCGTTCACCCTTCAGGCCTATGCATTGTTCCACCTGTATCTCAAGGTGAAGGAGATAATTCTGCTCCTTTGCTCTCATTTATACACTTATCTGCTTTCCAGCCTGGAGAGCCTATTCAGGCTTCCCTCCAATGCTCTGTACTTAGATGTGCAGTTACACACATATCAGATTGGTGTTCCAGTCGTGTAGGATTTCACAGACAAGCAAGAAGTGAGCTACCATTTGATGAGCAAGAGAAAACTGGAAACGCATGACTGTAACTTAAATTAGCTATTATCTTTTGCATCCCATGGCATGAATTGTACAGCACGCTTAGGGTGGTGTTTCTGGGGCTAAGCGGAATCCTGCTAAGAAGTCCTTTGTGACAGGGTTACTTATGGGCATAAACTGAAGTTGAAATATTTTTCCCACCCGTTAGCAAGAGATGGTCTGATGGACAGGGAAACCATCACAGACAACCAGAGGAAAGCGCATGTCTTTAATATTAGGACAGAACTGAAATGTGTGGGGTGGGGGAAAGGTGAGGTAATTAAACTTTCTCCTAGGCTTTTGAAAACCAAAGCTCAGTTTCCTGCTCCACCCCAGATTTCTTGCGTGGTCCTTAGCACATCATTTGGTCCAGATCAACAAGCACCAAGCTTTGCATCTATTTCCATGAACTTCAGCCCCCATACCTATGCATGAATTTTATTACCAACAGAAGAATAGGAGTGAAAGCAAGGAGCAGTGCCCGAGATCTCTATCTTTCTTCCCACCTAATGCCAGCACCACCAGGCTGGAGTCAGATCCTTTGCTGTTCTCCTTCCAGCTCCTTGTAGCTAGCATGGCCCACCACAACACCAGGGGCATCAAGACGTAGCACCCTGGCTGTGATTGCAGGCTGCAAGCAAAACCAGCTCCTGACCAGTAATGTAATGTTGCAATCCAGTTAAAGAAAATGCTTTAGCGGTGTCACGTTCGTTAAGAGAACAGCATCTCTTGCCACTTAGCAGAAAGGCACGCTGCGCTTGCTTGCCTCTAAACAAAGCCACCTGGACGACTTGGTGTGATTTAAAAACAGAAGTGAATTCTGCAGCAAGCCTGGCCTTGGAGTTTATGTGCATGAAGAGCAAATACAGCACTGACTCCTGCAAAGTGACCCGGCCGGTGGGAACGCTGCTCTACGGGTAATCTGAAACAACCCTGGGAATATTAGGAAATCATGGACGACTAAGACATTGACACTTTGAGACTGTGTTTTACATTTTAATATATCCCTCTTCTGAAAAATAAATACACAAATAACAAAAGCAAACATAAATAGCTTCTGACGATTTGCCTTCAGATCAGAAATCCTGACTTGAAATATAACCACATCAGGAGATAAAGTTAGATGCAAGTTTTTGTATTTCTTAATCGGTAAATTTATTCAAAATGTATTCCCAGTTCATATCATGGCTTTTCAAGATACTTGTGCTAATTTCTAACTGTCTATACAAGATTTTCTTCATTCTTTCTTACTTCCAACAGATATTTGAGGAAAAATTTAATTAGATATAACAAAGAGAAAATTAATTTTCTAATTTGAAATACCTTTGTGTGTTATTTTGCTGAATTCTGAACATGATGTTTCACTTAATACACTTCTAACTGACATCAGTGGTGCCAGAAAACATTAAGAAAGTGTGAATGATAGATGGATGTTGCCTTTTCTTTTCTTATGTCTGCCACTCCAAACTTTACTTAGAGATTTGAAACAACTAACCTAGCCACTGCTGCCTTTGTACTGTCTGAAAATCCTTCGTCATTGAAGGACCTTCATTCACTAGCCAATTTCTGAGGCATCCTCTTGATCTTTGTCTGGATTTTCTTGGAACTGGATATCTGATATGAGCTGCAATTAAACTCATCACTGATCCAGGCAAATCCAGAGCTCACAGTTTAGGTTGGCCAGAATGGATCCTGGAGGTGTACTCCTGTGTATGTATTTCATGTGGATTTCTCCACTAGGATTATTTTTGTACGTAGCTGGATAGTCTGAACAGACACTTGAAGGGATATTTTGTGTGTGTGCTGAAAGACAGACCAACCTCTCCAGGCAAGCTGCTCCTGTGATTCCTACAAGGGGAAAACTGTGGGAGATTGGTTTTGAATTGGTGAACATGAGGAACTGAACTCCAAAAACATGTTCAGAAGCGGCAAGAGGTACCTCCCAGGTAGAACAAGAAGTTGGGATGAAGCATAAAGCAGTGGTTACATCTCATGAGACTAATGGTTGATGGGTTCTGCCACTCTTTCAAAGTAACCCTGAGTCTTCTGACCTCCCAGTGCTCTAGTAAATCTACTGATCAAATTTGGCTAGGAGGGCTTACCTAGCCTAAAGGAGATTTTTCAGATCATTTCATGAACTATGAATTGCAGGTTAAGCACCGGCTGTTACTTTGCACTGTTTAGGGGCTGTAGCAATGACATTTTGAAATGGGGTTTTCCCCCACTCCCCTTTTAGTGAACAGAGGGTTGATACACAACAATTTGCACTTCAGCAAACTGAAATTTTATCATTTTCCTTGTTTGATATGTTAATACTGCTGAGACAAATTCACCCTTGAGAGAAGACTCTGGTGAATACTTTCCAGTTGGTTCAGATATCACCTGGTGGACTTTGTCTAAACAATCAAAGCAGAACACAAAAATGTACCAAAAGAAAACATTAAAAAGGAGAGGAATCAATTTCAGAGTTTAAGACCACAACTCAGTCTTGAAAAGAACCCAGGGTGAAATACGGGCCTCTGTGAAATTGGTGACAAATCTCCCCCTGCTACAGTCCCCCCACTTGTGTTCTAACGTTTCAAAGGAAAATTGATTTTCCTAGCTTCTCTATTGACATGATGCTGATAGAGCAATAAAGGACTATTCACATCTGCCATGCATACTCACACTGTGCTCGCCACACTCAGAGTCAGAACTGCCTTTCACAAATAGAGGGAGGGAGAAAGTGGCAATTGTTAATAAATTTCCTGGACAGATTTATTTTACCTGTTGACATTTTGAGAAGCAACTCAATCCTCATACTTAAAAATCCAACTGTGCCTGTGGGACATGACAAATTTGCATTAAATCATGAAGTCCTATTCTGACTAGAAGAGGATAATCGCAATTTGTGTTTATGAAAATTGGTAAAGTCATTTGGGTTATTAGTAACAAATGCTTAACAATTCAAGCTTTTCAAAGAGCCTTCTGTATTCTCTCGAGGAGGGTTTCGGTTTGTGCTGCCACTGTGCCTTAAGGAAAAACTGTGTGTATCATATACAATACTATACTATTCCTGACCTGTGTCCCACTTGTAAACCCAAGTGTTTTCTCGCACTCTGCGCTCTGCACTCAAGCTCTCTCCTTTCAGCGTGGAGCTTCTCACATTTGTAAGTTTAAATCAGCTCAGTACAAAGGCAAAGTGTTTCTGTTAAAGAAGCGATCAGGCTCCCTAATGAACCATGGTCTCCATAATAAATCCAACATTGCCACACACTAATGCTGAACATACAACAGTTATTTCCTATACCACATACAGGGAAAAATATGCTGTCTCAGGCCCTGCTGTGAAATGGCAATTATTGCCAGTTATTAATTTCTTGATATAAGTCATGGTATGTCTATTGTGCCGTCTCAGTATTTTATGGAATATTTAAAAAACTTTACAAAAGCTTAATCGTCAACAAAAGTAAATCAAAAGGGAGGATATGAAAAAACTGCCTTCCCCCAAACTCTGAAGAATTATTAGATCGTGCAACACCATGATGGTTTGAACTGCACAACTGCCACCCAAGGTCGCATTTGGTCCAGGGGATCAAGATCAAACAGCGTAGTGGGAGGATTGTGATGGCATCTAAGGGACGGGAGGTCCAGCACAGCAATTTCAACAAGAAAGCAGCGGACATCTAAATGGGCACGTTCCCCCTTAGACAATTCCAAAACAGAAACACAGTGGACCTTTTTGATAAGCTTCACATCCCAGATTATATTTCTTCTGCAATTGAACAAAAAGGAAACTTGGTTTTCATTCACTGTTTTGTTTAACTCATCTAGCCAATCCCCAATTAATAAATTTCTTATCAATAAAGCTATAAATTATAGTATATATTTCACTGATGTGATGGGTCTTTCCGCTGTCTGTAGCCTACTGTGGTAACAAAAGAGGGGCAGGAGAGGCAGACAGCTGTTCTCCTTGAGTGGAAGTGCACAAGGAGATCTGAGAGATCAGTAAACATTTTCTTTCAAGTTATTTTCAATGTTTTTACAACCAGTGTTGGGAAAGGAAAAAAAATAAAAATCTTTCTTTATAAATTTGAGGGACAAAATGCATTGACGGTGTCTTTTCATGTGCTAGTACTACCCTGGCCCAATGTGGGGGAGGGCAAAACATTCTGGCACCTTGTTCTAATAAATCTTCTTCAGTTTTCTCATGGACACAGCACATTGTAATTTAGAAACTTGGCAGGGAGGAAGTCCAAGTGCAACATCTTCAAAAGACTGTGGCTTTAGTGAAAATATAAGTGAATGAACTTGGCTTGAGTACAAATAAGAAATGCATTCCTGGACTGAAGAGCTACAGCATTAGCTTAACCTTAACACCAGTTCTGCTTGTCCAGAAGTCAGAAGAGTTTCGTTTTGTTTTAATGTATAAGATCAAAAACACAAATATATTGCATTCTCTGCCAGTGGGTGGAAGTAATATCTCAAGCAGCTTTGCTCCCAGTGTAAAAGAATTACTGCACTGTTACACGTTTCTAGGTTCAGTGAGTTAAAATTCAGGACCTGTGGTGGGTCTGCCAGACCATACGAGGTTTACTTTATGAGGCTTTTATCTATACATCTGCAGCACTACGCTCTAGCTTTATTGCCTGTTTTTTTCCCTATGTGTGTTTTTGTCTCGTTACTGCCGCTGCTGTTTTTCACAGGGACAACTTTGCCAGTGGACAGACACTTGGGGCCAAAACCATAATAAAGACTTCTGGTTATAAACGGTTGTTGCCTTTAGGAAGAAGACATGAGAAAACCAGACTCCCTAAGCCGCTTTTACCACAATGTTTGCCTCCCCTCCTCTGTCCTCGCACACCAGAGAAGGACAGTGAATGGTGTGCCTGAAGGGGGCCCAGCTTTAAAACCAGGACGGTACAGTCAGATATTTTTTTTCCCTCTTCCAGTGGTGCTTTCTGCATCCAAAATTCGAATTGTGCATGAAATGGACGTTTCTGTATAGGAGCAGTACCTGAACTGTCAAGTTCGTCGAGTGGTTCTGTGCCGCCCAATTTATTATGCTACAAAACAGGGAATGCTTTCTTTCCAAATCTGTAACATAAATGTTCTTGGTAAAAACTAGGATCTATGCACGTAGGCACTGTGCATTAACTCGTCGCCCTCCCCACCCTGCCTCTCCCACTGCTCAGCCTTTGCTCTTCCAGTCCTTTTGCACCATCTGATGATCTTAGTGGATTTTGCTGTGGCTTCTGTAGACTTGTTCGAGACAATCACACTTATGTCAGTCTTGACCACGATTTGAAAGAACTCCATAATTCAATAGCCACACGTTCCATTTCTCAATAATATGCCAAAATTAATAATTAAAAGAATGAGGCTTTGGAAGAGTCCAAATATCTGTTCCCTCCAGAATGTGTCAAATCTGGCAATGCAAAACCTTGTGTGAAGCTGCAAACACATTCGGTATCTGAATTCACCACAAAACTGAGTCATGTGTGCCAAGTTAGTTACAGGTTTTGATCTTTTTGCATCCCACTTCACGCTTGGTAGGTATCAGTGAAGAGACAATGAAAGTACTTACACAAGTATAACAATTATTCAAATGTTATTTCATACTGATAGGCAAGCAGTAATTTACCAACTGCTGGACCCATATGTCACTCTCAATTCTTGTTCTTAAAAGCATAAAAACTGCCTGCAAATTCTTTAGGGCACCTCTTCCATGAAGGGTTAAATGGGGAACAGCTCTTCAGCTGGGTTATGCCATCCCCCAGACAAAAACTCCCAGAGGCTTTGTGCTTGATGTGGTCAAGAGAATCACAGCCGTTTTACCGTAAAAAACAGAAAATATGAACTTTGCCACCTTGTACCTAGGAGAGAAAGGCAGTATTTTAATGGGGTTTTTAAATGTTATTCTTTGTTCCCTCACTGTTTGAGGCCCTGATAACACCCTGGGCTCTAGGCTGCACCAAATTTCTGGACACAATGCTATGGGATAAAATTCCTATTTAGTTTAGTGGAGCTAAGATTTGACATTTGGATGTTAGCTATTGTTCCTGGCACCATCCCTCTTTTTTTTTTTTTTTGTTGTAGCGCACTCTGAGACTGGTGTATCTAATGGCACCAAACGTTAAAAGACTGTTTCCCACCTAATGGAACAAAAATCCCTTATGGCAGTGGAGTCACCTCAGGGAGCCAAGTGCTAGTCTCAGCAGCACAGATTACAACCATGCTGAATGCTGATCTGGGATTGTGCATGTGTCAATGGGAGTAAATGGTTGACCAGCTGGCTCTTCCATAGGAAACCTTCTCTGCTTAAGCTCTGCATACCTAATAAAAGTGTTACTAGACAGTTCCATTTTGGAAGTGCTCTACAGTATTCTGTGACGTTGGCTCTATTTCTTTCGACTAATTTATTTTATTGAAATATTCGTTGTACCTGTTGTTGGTCACTTGCCCACAAGTTACTGCTCTGGTTGCAGCCATTGAGCTACTGTGGAAACTTAGATGTTCCGAGGTATGTGGAGTCTTGTCTAACAGCTTAATATCAGACACGTATCACAGTGTTTTTGTGACACCAAATAGTCTCACGATATACGTCAGTGGATCATTTACATTAGAGACTTTTCACTTCAAGCTTGATTGTGCCAGAAAGTTGCAGACAGTTGATTATATGTGTTTTGCTTTCCACTGGCTTTTTTTTTTTCTTTTTCCTTTTAGAACCTTATCTCAGGAAGACCCGAACAGAAATAAAACTCAAAGCACTGCAGGATCAGACTGAGTAACTATTAGCTTGATGAGTTAGATTGCTTGGAGGAGGTTGTTATTACTAGGGCTCAAATTGACATCTGCCAGGTCTCTCCTCCTCCCCCTCCTTGGATCAGCTTCAAACAGCAGTTCTTCCTGTGTCTAAGAAATCAAGCATTTTAAGATTAAAAAGCTTAAAAATTGCCTCCAGCGCAGGCTTACCCTGCTAAATCAGCACAGGTTTAAATGGACAGACTAACTATTGAACTTTGTACAGGACTTCCCATCCTACAGAGAACTGCTGAGCATCTTTGGCCATCGGTTAGCACCTTGCAGGATCGGATCAAAAAGGATTACAGTGATTAAGGAAAGACATGTTTGATCAGCTTATAGTAAAGTAACTCTTAGGTGGAGGAAGTCTGAGTAAATAAAATGAAATACCATTCCCACCACACAGTAAAAATCAGACATTCTTTTCTTGCTTCTTCCCAGTATCACCTTATTTTTATGGTCTTTGAGGATTTTGCAGTTGCCTGTAGCCCGCTACAATCATAAAATGAGCAACGGGGTATATATTGCCCAGGGTGGGGATTTCCAGTTTGGATGACAGTGAAAGGTGCTGCTTTTGATCCTCTTCAGCCTTTCACGGGGTCTCATTTCCCTTTCCAGGAACAGTGAGAGAACCTCTGCTGCTTTCCTTCTGCAGAGTAACAAATGCTCGGTTTTCTCTGTCTCGTTTTTGCAATCCAGCAGAGATGTGAGGGGGCTTGAGTGAGGTGCTTCTCATCTGCCCTGTAACCATAAGGGTATGGCAACCAGGAGTGTACAACTGAGGGGAAGGAGGAAAGACTTGTACAAGATGAGGTTCTTGATGCTGATTTTGTGATCACAAATGTCATCAGAGACTGATCACAGGAAATGTGGATCCCTCTAAGTTCTGGGGTATGAGGGAGGTAATGTTTGGATGTTTGGTGATTTTCACATCACATATTCTGTCAGAGGGAGATGTTTACCACAGTATGACATATAAACTTCATTCTCCATTTTATTCCTTTGGTTTTCTGTTGGAATGAATAAATTTAGTAAGATACATTTGTTTTCAGTATATACGTGAAAGAGTTTATCCTAACTTTTCATTGGTATGGTTAATTGCAAAATATATCTGAGTGTGTAGCAAACTTTCCAGCCTATTGCTCTCTGCACTTGTAAAGATCATTATTCACAAATCTGACAATTGCTAATTACTTGATTCTCTGTTGTGCAGCCTGATATGGACAATAAGCTTGCCTTGGTCTTCCAGATTCAGAGTGCACCTAGTCACCTGACTCTTTTGTTTAAAAAACGTTCTGTGCTAGAATTGTTTTCCTGTGCTACTGGTAAAAAAAAAAGAATTGTGCAAACATGAAAGTAAGAGTGTGTGGTAAAACTCACAAGACAACATAAGTTCTAAATTAAAAAGGAAATTAAATGGTTAGTGTTCTCACACTATAATTCACTTGATCTTGTTTCAGCTACATACATTTCTTATCTGAGTTTATTAGATTAGAAATAGATAATCTACCTCTTAAAGCTTTTTAAATTATGATTAGTAGCCAACTGAAATCTATGGAAATAAAGATGAAGGTCTATAATGTAGGTGTAGTGAGAAAAGATATTGTGCTCTCATACTGAAATGCATATTTAACTTCAGTTTTGACTAATAAATAGAACTTTTGTCACAGAATATCAAACAATAGTTTTTAAATGCAGTCAAGTTAACATTGCTTTTGAAATCTTCATGTTGTGCTTAAATGTTTCTTACATTCAATTTCCTAGTAATTGTTAAATACAAAGCCCTCAAAATCTGTTTCTTATTAGAAATGCAAAGTTTATATATTCAAGTTTCAACTGTGTTGTACTGTGATTTGGGGGGTGGGGGTGGGT
>VUYV01000125.1:1565388-1657545 GCA_008711295.1 Anarhynchus alexandrinus
AAGAAAAAGAAAAAGAAAAAGAAAAAGAAAAAGAAAAAGAAAAAGAAAAAGAAAAAGAAAAAGAAAAAGAAAAAGAAAAAGAAAAAGAAAAAGAAAAAAAGAAAACAGGAAATGGAAAAGAAAAAGAAAAAGAAAAAAGAAAACAGGAAATGGAAAGAAGGAAGGAAGGAAGGAAAAGAGAGAGAGAAAGTGAGAGAGAAAGCATGTATTTTCATGGTTATGGTATGGAAACATCAGGAAAGAACAGTGAGCCCTAAATACTATACCATACAAACAGCAGAGCTAGGAAGAAGACAACTCTGTTTATGCCCTGGAACCCTGATTTCTTTGCAGACCACAGTATCTTCCCAGAGGGAAAAAAAAATTCAGAACTAAACTCTCTTGAGTAAGGAGGTACAAAAGATATATTCTGTAAAGATGTTGCAGTTAAGCTGGTTTTCAGGGTGAACAGTTGAAGTAAATTTTAGAAACAGGATGCTGCCTGAAGAGCTATGATTAGAGAGAAATCTGTGTCAATAAGCCGTAACAGAAGGAAGTGAAACAGCCTAAGGGATTAAAAAATCTGAATTAAAAAAATCTATATCTGAGTTGTTATCTCAGTCTCGCTTTCTAGCCTTATGGTAGTTCTAGATACCACGTACCTTCATTCACCTCCTTTTTGGTGAGACCTATATTTTTATTTAAAAAAAAAATCAAACAATCAGGAAAATAAAATAGTCTCTCTGAAATTCTGTATTGCTCCTAAGAGGGAGAAAAAAAGAGCCCCTTCACCCACATTACATTGACATGTATTCATTTAACAAACTCATCCATGGTTCCAAAATATCAAGGACAACATACTTGAAAGAGATCCATATTTGTTAAAAATGGAATTTGAACTCAGCATTAGTAAAAATTCTGTAATTCTGCAAGAAATAGTCAGTCTCCCAAACTTCCTAAACTGTGACATTTCCCTGAGCTAATTTTTCTGTCAAATTGAGCTTAGTTCCACTTCAAATATTGTTGCTACATTTCTAGATCTCGGGCCTCTCAGTATCACCAGGATATGCACCCCAGGTGTTGGCTTGCAGACATGTATAAAATACTACATCCAGCCCCTGCAAGCAATGTATAACAAAAATATAAAAGATCAAACTCATTCAAATTAGCCCTTCTTTAATGCATGGATTAGGAAGGAAATGATGGCACATCCTAAGAAATGCAAGAGAATTTTGGACCTCTTTCTGTATCTTCTTCAGGAAATCCAAGCCAAGAAGTGTCTTCCAAATGGCAATACAAAAATCAAGATGAATGATTAAATGTCTTTAACCCCAGATCTGAAGTTGACTGACTAAACGTCCTGTTATATTGTCAAACATAACCACAGAACCAAATCTCACTTTACAGCCTCAAACCTGCATCACACAGTATATTTGACTTAGGCCACAGCTATAAGTGCTTCACTCCACTTCCACGAATATTTAGACCTGCAAGAGCATATAACTGGAAAAAAAGTAAGCAAGTACTATGGGAAATCCACTGAAATGGATTGTCTGTCATTTTGTTTTTGTTCTATTTATTCTGTCTGTAGTTCAAACCTCATTTTTCTATGGCTTGCCTAAACAAGTTTTGGGTTGTAGCTATGACTTCCTCTACACAAGAGAAAAATTTCAACTCATTATTCTTAGGAAAAAAACTAGTGTATTGCTTCTGCAGAGTATTGGAGCCACCTGTAAGGACAGAAAGTGTCACTGCACATTAAAGAGCTCAAGGATCAGGCCCTGAGTGTTTACAGAGGCATTTGATTGCTTTAGATAGTTATTGCACTATGACATTGCTGAATGTGATACACAATATTTCAGTTGCATAGAACCCTGGGAATATGATAATTAAAAAGTCTTACTCAAAAGGTTAATGGAAGGAACTGTGGTAGTACCATGGTTGTGTCTGTCATACTCTTGTAACAGAGCTCTTCCTTTTGTTTCCAGTGAAGAGAGAATACTCATATGCCTTTGTCTGCTTCCCTGACTCAGCAAATACACCATAGTGAGACAACCTACAAGAAGCAAAGCAAAAACTGGGAGCCATGCTTTAGCATGGGTAAATAAGAGAAGGTCATGTATTTAGCAGTCAATTGTTTCCATGACCGAAGAGATGCACTGTAAGCTCAAATTTCCAAACACGTTTAACCTTGCAGAGCACGCTTGTAGGAGCTAAGCTGAAGTTAGCAGGAGTTTTGTGGGGAGCTAGCATCAAAGCAGGCCATGGCTTGCCTAAATGTGGACACAAAGAAACACTGAAATGTTCCAAATTCAAATTTGCTTTATTTAGTGTGTGGCTGTGTTTGCCTGGCTGCCCTCCAGGACAATTTCACCCAAACTGGATTTAGGACCCCGGGGGTTTTTAGCTGAAGTTCTTTGGTTGCAGGACTGTTGGGGTGCTGTGGTGTTGTGTGCGACACACAACAGCTCCAAAACTGTGACAACGCTATCGAATCAAGCAGGGAGTAATCACATTTAGGCGATGGCAAGAGCAGTTCCTGAGGCCTCCTGCCCTATGATTTTCAAGGTCATGTGCTTGAAGTAGAGGATATGTAATTTTCCTGATGGTTTAAAATGGAAAGTTATTTGATACCTCCCTCTTCTAAAAGGGAGAAAAAACCTGGGAGTGGTGAAGTTGTTGAGCACAGCCTCTTCCAGTCCACAATTGGGAACAGATTCCTAGGCCCCTTTGATGGTACGAAAACTCATTGAAGAAACAGCTGTCATTTTTCCTGGGTTCACCAAAGATCACAAGTGAGATAGCAGCAGCAACAGCAGCAAGCTGTAACCACAACTTCCAGAGGAGATTAATGGCAAAAGAGAGAGGAGGAAATCATCTTCTCCTCCACCAACAGTGGCTGCCATCTGGTGGCAGGACATGAGGGATAGAAGGTGCTTTCTCCCGGCTCCCGGCTCCATCTGTAAGTAAGGATCCTGAATAAGACTTGCAAAGATAAGCTACAGTGTCTGCCTTGCTACCTGTCGAATTCTTTGTGGTTTGGGATGTGCCAAACCTTTCTAGGAATGGCATGGAGCTGTGATTGCATGATCACTCCCCTTCACAGGTGAGATGAGGAGGGTGTACACGGCAAGGTCCTTTGCTGTCTTGTTCCTGTCTGGTCCTAAACACGTGGAGATATCTTATATCGGCAGAGATAGGTATAAAAGATATGAAGTGTGTTAGGAAGAATGGAAACCAAGGAAGAAAAGTTAAAAAAAACCAACCTGATATTGGGAACTCAGAGTTTTCTAAGTTAGAACAGAGTTAGAAAGGGAAAGAAGGAGGCAGAGGGAAGGAAAAGAGGTGTTATGAGAATAATAGATGAAGCAAGATGAAAAGATATCCTAAGAATCTTTCTAAAATAAGCTTTTTCTCAGAAGGACCTTTCTGCAGAAATTGAACAATGGCACATAATAATGTTTATCACTCACTGAAAGTGTGATGGGGGCAGGCGGCTATGAAGCAAGACTGTGGTAGGTCCAATTGCTTCAAGGATAAGTGGTGGTTCAGTTTGCTGCCTACTTAAGAGCTCTGAAAGCGATGTCTTTCAGCTTCCATCTCCTTCACCCTTTCCACACAACCTGAGGTTGAATTGCTCCACAGTCCCAAGGGCTCCAACTACAATGATACATTATGCTGTAGGAAAACACAGTCTGTCATAAACTATCATGTATTTTTAAAACATGTATTTTGTGGTGAAAATCCTTGTTTATCATTTAAATATTTGCCCCAGAGCACCTACTGGATGTAAATAGAGTCAGCATTCATAAGGGCTCGGCTTCTTCCCCACTGCGAATGACCCCAAACAATGATGTCTGAGGAAATCTTCAGCCTCCGATTGTTCCTCTTCAGAGCAGCTTTAGTGATTCACAAAAGGGAATTCAGCAGTAGTGACTTACTTCTTTATTCTTCTGTCATACTTATGAATCCCTGATGCTTGCACAAGTTCTTGCGCTTGTCTTACCATCCTTCAGATCACCACACAGCTCTTCTTGGACCCAGAGGCTTGCGATCCTGGCAAGCAAAATGCAGACGTTACGATCTGCAACAGCCTTTTTTGTGGTGAGTTAAATCAACCATCCTGCAATGTGATTATAACGCCACCTTCCAAGAATCTGCTAGTGAATTGTTCCTCATCAGCTAATGATTCGCCTTGCATGGCTTTTACATAAATTTAAAATTGCTATTTTAAAGGGAGGGGCACCGAGAGACGAGAACCAAGCCATACACTAAAGACCCCGGAGATCAGAGCCAGACGGAGAACACAGGAATTCCTGGCTCCCGCCGCCGCATTCAGTCCCTGTCTGTCTTTCTCAGCCATTCCTTCTTGTTTCTATAAAAAATAAAAATGTTCCTTTTATATTTAGAAACTCCAGTACAAGAAAGTGCTTAAAATGGCCCCCTTATTTCCTTGAGAGGCTAAATTTAAAGATGTTATTTTCCTCGTGTCACTGAAATAACCTCTTCAGAAACACGAAGCCCGCAATGAGGCTTTGAAAGCCCAAGAAGCAGCGGCTGCGGGACACAGCTCACAGGACTGCTTTTACTAAACCTTCCGCTGAGCAATGGAAGATTTTATTTTATGAGGTTTATTTAAGGAAGAGTGATAAGAAAATAAAAGAGAAGACGGTGATGTAAGGATGCAGGCAGCAGGGAAAAGATTATTCTTTTCTTTCTGTTTTTCAGGTGGACCTTTGTGCTCTGAGTTTTTGAAACGCCAGTGAAGTTTGGGAAAGGAAGGAGAAATCATGCTGCTGCTGTAACCCGTACATCCACCTCTGTGATGCATCTGGTAGGTCTTTGTGTTCTTAATGAGCAATCATTTGCTCAAATTCATCTGGTGACTGATACGTAAGAATTTTCATCCTTTCTGTCGATTTAAAACTATAAAGGATTCCTCTGAGCTTATAGCAGCTTTCGGTTACTCAATATTGTGATAAGCCATGTGCCCTCTAGCGCTTGCATAACCTCTACAGCGAAGACCACAAAACAGAGCATGGCTCAACATGGCAGTTTTATGAGATTTCTGCAGTGCATCAACATTACCAGGATAATGTTTTGACGGCGTGCTGTAGACCTCTGGGTTCTTCAAAAGGCAACTTCTTTTACACAATAGAGACAGCAAGAATTTTTTTTGTCTGTCTATATACATCGTACTGCGTAGGCAATGGGGACCGGTCCGGCAGCAAGGTTTCCATGGACAGAGAGCTACCTTGTCAGGAAGTATTGGCAGGCAATTAAGACAATTAATGCAAAATCCACATTTTCTTAAAATGAGTTCTGAGTTCTTTGTGCTCTTCACACGTGGTTTTCCATGCTTCTCTTTCCACATGCTGTTAGATCGTTGGAAGAGGAAATGAGGCCTCTTATTGTAATATCTCTGTGTGTATGCAGGATCCTTCATTTTGTTCCCACAGCTCTGGTGAATGTATGCACAAAAGTAGCATAGTAATTCATGCCAACTTCAATGACAACCTAGCTCTATACAAAGAAACGGTTAAATAATGAAGTCTGGGAGTAAACTCTGGCAGGAAACCAGACCTAATAACTCCACTTGGCGAGATTATCCATGCCAGCAAGGAAGGTTGACTTTCTACTATAAACAATTAACTGTGGTGATAAAGGATCTACCACATGCTATATTATGGGCCTGGGTGTGTGGGGGAAGCATAAGTGGTCAATGTCTTTCAATTAATTTGTTCTCTTCAAACTAATTAGCTTTGTTTTGGATTTGATGGATTTATTTGCTTTATTAATAAACAGGAGAACAAATAGGAAAGGGGAAAAATAGTGCATTGTGTCTCAGCAACCTATTTTTTGCATCTTACCTCTTCTGAGTTTCAAAGCAATGTTTCATTTTAATAAGTGAACTTTATCTTCAAAGAAAAATCCATGCAACGTATTTAATAACTGATGTCAAGAAACAATAGCAGGCACTTTTCCACTAACATCTTGGCAAGGTAATGCATAAACACAGAAGGACGGAGATTGCATATTGAATTATCTATTGACATCTTAAAGAAAGCCCCTTCCTGATGCTACAGTATTATCCTTCATAATTATTTAATCAAGTGTGGAGGCTGATTCTTTTAAGAAAAAGAACATTTCATCCGTGTTTTGTTGTTATGATCTCTGCAATGACTTTTGACAAAGAATTAGTGTCTGAGCTTCAGGACAGCTTTCTGATTTATAGAAGCTCCTTATTTTTGCTATTTTTTCACTTGTCCCTTTGTAGTATGTACTAAGCACTTTGTACTTTAGTACTCCTTAGTCTATAGAATTAATTTCAAGTATTTTATAGCTAATTTGAACAAAGTCTGTCCATTTTGTCTCTGTCAAAATTTGTCTAAAATATATAGTGAGTTGGAAACACTTTCCTTCAGAGGACTGAGTTTCTAGGAGAAATTTAGGATGGGAATATTGAAGGCCAGGGCTCCATATAATTCTGAGTTTAGGCAAAGCATGATGTGACGCAATGCCTGTGATACCAGGGCATTGGACTCAGTAACCGGGAGAATTGTCCAGTGCAACGTAAGTTGTGTTCCACAGCAGCTTACAATCTGTGCTACAACAGCGCCTAATTTGGGACTCAGGCTGAGAAACTCCCAAGGCACTTCCCAAAGGTCATTTAACTGAGCAGGGCCAAACCTAGGTTGATCTACTGTTTTGCTCTCAAACTAAATCAACTTTTGCTGTAACTCTAAAAGAAAGACATGTAGGTGTCTCACTGCTTTTAAAGAACATACCAACAGAGATGATTTCAAGTCTGTTCTCCCTGGCACCCGGCATGCTTTTCAAAAGTACAGCCTATCTGACCTTCTTGGCTGGTGCTGTCTGTCTCCGTTGCCTCTACAGAGGAGCTTAGCTTCGCAGGAGCTCAAATCGAGTCTTCACCGTCCCCAGTTTATTTTGGTTTTGGTGAAAATGTACAACGCGTGAGTTAATAAACCAACACTTTACACATTAGATCATCAATGGAGCTCTACTGAGAGCCAAAGATACTGAAACAGTGTGTGTCTTGAAGCTGTCCAAACGCGAATCAAATGGAAGTCTGCTGCAGATCGCCAAGCAATTAGCAGGCTTAAAATATTTCCTGTAAATGGTCCTTTCCTTACTTTTCCTATCCCAAGTGGTCCATGATCATCTCATCTCTCTATTTTTCCCAGCAGTGGTCTCAGGCATCCCAAACCATATGATTCCTATTAAAAGACTGGCACCCAGCTTATGATCTATCAACGCCTCACCTTCACAAGGCGGTGACGGAGTAGTACAACATGCTAACACCTTTCAGACATTCCAGCAAGAAAACCAGGGGCATAAAAATAGACAGTACACCACCAACAGTGCTAACAAATTCTAATTATAATGGGGCCAGCTGTTGGAAGCTACCAGCCAAAATGCCTTTATATGAATTCAGTTAAGTCAGATGACAAGAGCATTTAACCCACCTATGTCTGATGACTGTTCTCGTGTGTTCATACACTATTCCTTCCCAGAGCAGCCAGCACATGAGGGATCAATAAAAGGAAATATTATACCTGCTTAGATACAAGCGCAACATATTTTTTTAAAATATATATATATTTTAAAACCTTTACAATTCCCATAATTTATTTTCATTAGAAAGATAAGTTATTCCACCTAACTCTGAAGCATAGAGTGCACAGTGAAGAGTATAATGTCTGACTCAGAGGTGTGGTACATTTAGATGTGTAAGAGAGGATCGAGATATCTGTCTTGCTTTGAAGTAAATCCTGTAAGAACCACCATTATCTCATGGAAAGTTTTGAAAATGCCATTTAAAAGCACTTGTGTCCAGATTACCCGTGCGCCAGCACAAACCGGTGAAACCCCTTGAATCATTCCTGTCATTAGACTGTCTCAAAACACATTTGCCAGACTGTTGAAAGAAGGTAGCATTTCCTCTAGACACCATATGTTGTGAAGTATTATAAATATATTGCAGCGCCTAGAATCAGGATCAGATTAGTTAGCTTGTGAAACAGTAGTGTTTTACTTTCTTGTCTCATTTATTTGAGAGGTACCAAAGCCAGTGTTGAAACTGGTTTTTCATGTATAAACATTCTAAAATAGCACATGGAGTTCATCTTCAAAGGTATGCATTTCTCCGGCACATTTGTATAGACAAGGTGCCAGAATATGGCCATGTCTCTTTCTGCCAGTCCGGCTACAATTTCCTGTTCCTGGTCTCTGCTTCTGAACTCGGGAGTGCTTGCAATTAAAGTGATCCCAGAAAAACAGGATGATGCGTCTGCCCTCTGTCTCACGCCTTTCCCACAGAAAAGCGTCAAATAAGAGCACCCTAAAACAGCGAGCAGCTGCCTCCCCAGAAGTTTTGTATAGACTTGTGACTGATAAGCGCAATCCAGCCTATGCCTAATTAGCTGCTTCCCCCCAACTCATCACAAAAAATAGGTGTGGTAGCTCAAGAGATCGTAGCAGTGAGGAACACATCTCAGAGAGTAACTTAGGTGTTCTCTGCTTCTCTCCCTGCATTTTTATGGCAACTTTAGGTGATCCTTGTTAAGATTTCATCTCCTCCAGCTGCTCAGCCCCCCGTGAGGGACTCATTGTTATGGAGTGTTCGCAGTGTGAGTGATGAGTGCCAAAAGAGCCAAGAGCCCTGATGTGTAGGTGTGGAGTGTGGCACGTTGCATGCACGGGAGTCTTGTCCTGCGGCCAGAGGTTCTCCTTTGTATCAAAACCTGCAGCATCAATAAGCCCCAACTGCCCTGAGCTGAAGCCTTAAATAAGTGTACTCACATATAAGACTAAATTATGGAAGAGACTTTCTGCAGTGAGAAGATGGAAACTCCCGGCGCTCTGCAGCTGCTTCATTGCTCTGAAAGCGCAAAACGAAGAGGTGTTAGGCTACCAGGTGAGGCTGGTGAAGCACAAGCTCAGGCTGGTCTGCCATGAGGTGATGGATCCTGCAGACCTCCACCGATCCTTCCCGGCCCTGCGGGGGAAGGAGCTGGGGCTGGCAGGCTCCTGCTTCCCATTGCGCGCGCTACGCGGGCTTCCAGGATCAACGTCCCAGCGGAGCAGTAAGAGGGCAGGGTGGACTACCTCTTAGTGGCCAAAGCCTTGTCTGCAAACAAATGCTGTGCTATGCACAGGTGGAATTGTTGCTAAACGTACTTATTTAAACTGTTTGCAAAAGGCAGCAGTAGGTTATTAATAGAGGAAGCATTACTCAGGAATACCTGGTTCTTAGGTGATGTCCAAACCTAAAATTGCACGCTGGCGGTTTGCAAAGCTGCTGCACTTTGCTGGAACAGAATTTACGCTTTCTTTGTTTTCCTTTCAGCCAGTGATTTGAAAGTGTATGTCTCGGAGGACAATGCTGAATAAATCAGTGTACCCACTCTATGCCTTATTAAGCACCAGTAAATGTCAAAATTTTTGCAGCAAGAAAAGGAAGAACACATTGCAGGGAAAAGTCTGTACTGAAAACAGTCCCTTTTTGTTTCTGGAAATACAAATTATTTTGGACAATCAGATATTAATCCATGACTGATAACAGAAATATTTTGTTAAGAGTTTTATTTTTCTGGAGATATTTTAATCAGTAAGGGGTTTTTTATTTGTTTTATTTTGGTTTTAGAGAGGAAGATTTACCAGATATTTGGCCTGGATGGAATATTTGTTTCAAATGTGAGCAACTTTCTACGGATAAAAGATTTAGCAAACAAGTGAAGCTAAGTAAGAAAGTAGAGGAAATGCAGGCAATTTTGATGAGATATTAACTTTTATTTGGCTTAGATTTTTAGATTCACCATTGTGGCAAAAGAAAAATTTTAATGATGACAACAAATTGGATAATTTACAAGCTAGAATATTCAGTATGAGGCTGCTAATTATTCACTTCATCGTTTAAACTCAATGAATTACCACTTCAAATTTTATGGGTACTGCTTTCTTCTGAAAATTTTTTGTTTGGGAGCCTAGTTTGGAAGTATGTGTGCCTGTGTTGCTATTTCCAGGTCCAACATTCCAATGATAAAAATATAGTCAGGAATCCGAGTTGTAATTATTAATAGTTACAGTATGTTATGCCTTCCAAATGAAGAAATGGTATGAGTCAAATTTCTGATATCCACAAGAAATTTCTCCCTAAAATCAGGGGGGATGGTTCTCTGAAATCTGCTGAACACATGAAAAAGTGGAAGTTTTGCATCCTCAGAAAAATCCAAAGGTCCTTAAATAAAATGGCTAGTGAGGGGGTTGTCTGCATCTCACCTTCTTTTACCTCAGGCAGACTCTGACATGAGGTCATTAGGATGGCCTTTAGGATACGCTTAGTGATTTTTCAGCCAGAAAGATCAAATCAGAAAGAACAGCCTTCTGTTCTAAGTCCCATAACGTTGGCTAAAAAAGAGGTAAAAGTGTCTACACAACTCTGAAAAAAATGGGATTTGACTTGTTAAAAGTTGTTAAGCATGTGTAAGAGAGGCTAAAATATCTAGCCAGGAAAAATAACTCGTTTAGGACTAGTTACCAATGCATTTAAAGAAAAACAAGAATGTGTAATATTTTAAAATATTTAACTACAACAATATGTAACTTCCTTATGTGTTACATATAACGCTTTGCCACTCAAATGAAGGCAGAAGGTAATTTACTGTAAAATGCTTTTGTAGTACACTGAAGACAACAAGTCAACTTTTCCTGTGCTATTCCAAGTAACTGTTTTAGGTAAGCAAAGCCAGGTTTTCATCATTGTTTTGTGGCTACCCTTTCCATCGGCGTGTATTGAAGTCTTAAGGCTGAGTAATTGTCTTGTAACTGCATAAATACTGAGATTCATGAATCTGAAACTGAGCTGCCTTGCACCAGTGCCCCACAATTGAAACCCAAATCTATCTGCCATAGAGTGAAAACAAGTTGAGGCCAGTGAGGCAAAGAGTATAAAAACAAACAGACTTTGAAAGCTTCTTGCTAGAAGCTTACAATAAAGTGGAGTGTTAAAGAGATGGTCAAAGGAGCCTCCTGGAGTTTAGAAAGTCCAGATTTGTCAGTGCTTGTCCAAGTTGATCCAAACCTCTGGAGGTTTTGACTGTTGTCCATCACTAACAATAATATGAATGACCCCATTTATTACACTTCTTCTATAGTAGTGATAAGAAGCACTGTCCAAGAAACTGGGATGTAGCCCACGGAAAACAAACAAAACTTCTTACTGGGGAACATCTGAGAAATTCTTCCTGGAAAGCAAACTAGAAGAACAGTGGTATCTTGTTATGTTAAAGTGCAGTTTAAATACTATTCATTCATTTCGCAAACCATAAAAACACAGTTAGATACTGTAAACTAATAAAACTCATCAGTACTACTGAGCAGCAGTGTGCTGGGTCTTGGCAATGCTCAGGCTGCTGTGCTATGCCTTTCCCTGGTGGATGGGAAGCTCTTTCTCCTTAACAATCTTCAGCTAATTGGTGTCATTTTGCAGAGCTGCGGTTCCCTGTGCACAAGTATGTGGACAAAAGACTGTAACAACCTCAATTTTTCCAGTCTGTATAACTCCAAAGGTTGAAAAACCTAAACAGTGCGTTATATTTTATTTGTTAAATGATGATGATCTTGCTCAACTGAATCTTGTCTTCTATTCTGCCTTACCCATTCCCATGTCTGTTTCCATATCCTACACGTGCCTGCTTTGGAGTCTAGTCTCTCAGAGTAGGGACAACAGTATTGAAATAAACTGGATATTCACTAAATATTATAGTATTAAACAACACTTAATAACAAGTATAACTGAGAAAGATGCATTAGATTGTCTTAATTGCATCAGAGATTTTCTCAATTGCTAAGTCTATGAGGTTACCCAACAGCATCAGGCAAAGCGAAGGCTAGACTTTGAAATCCTTGGAGACAGTGAGGACAATATAACCTTACCAGAAGTTCTACTGAAATTGAGGTGGTGGCTGAGAATAAGCTCATTTCAAACTGAGGGAAAAATGCATCACTTGAGGGAAGTTCTGCAGTTCTTGGGATCGTGAGTGCTTCCTTGGTTCTTTCCTTGTTTTGTGGAGGGGATATACTGTCACTGCTTACTGTAAGTACTAGTAGCGGTAGTAATAACAAAGGGAAACATTCACATTCTTACTTCCAAAACCAGCAGGAACTCTGGAGGATGAAAGGATTAATTATTCTCTTTTCCCCATCCCTTTTTCTGACCAGCTACAGGCGTAGGTACTAAAAGCTGATTTTAGAAGCTGCGGAGAGGAAGCCTCTTACAGCATACACCAGGTTCTATCAATCCTTCACAACTAAATTGTATGCTTTCAAGGGTCACCTGTAGTCTGCCTCTCAGGCAGCAATTCACAAACATACAGAATTAGACCAGTCCTTCAATAACACAGGTATGTAATTTAGTGATGTTGCCCTGCGAATGAAGGACAACGCCATGAAAGACTTATTGAGGCCTCTTTATATTTTTGTTTTGTCACCATATCAAATGCAATTTCCTCTAAAAGCTACAGGCTTTTTATATTATTGGAAAGAGGATTTCAAGAACCATTCTGATGAACAATGTGTCAGGTATCACATACACTAATACATGTGTATATTTCTCAAAATAACTGATTCACAAAAAGCCACGGTCAGTTGTAAAACCCTATTAAAATATAATTTTCTAACTGCCACCCCTGGTATGCCTTAAAATGGTGTGTAACACTTTGATAAAGCAACCCTGCTGTGAACAATGCATAAGAAAAGAATACTACGTTATACACATTTTTCATGAAAACATTCTCAAAGACTACTGATATTTGTTATACAGAGTTAAAACTTTTCCATATATAGTTCTAATTTTGACAAATATTAATTATTTATAAAGTAAAAGATTAAATTATTAATGTTGATTAATACCTACACATTACATAAAATAGACTGCAATAATGAATACATTTATTACCAATATTCATAACTAATTTGCAGGAGATATTGAATAAAAGTTGTCATCTGATACTAAAGCAGTCAAACTGATTAAAACTTATCCTCAAAGGAGTCACAAGCGATTCTTTACACACTGAGGAACTAGGTGATAAAAAAGCAGAGAACTTCAGTTTGGATGTCAGTGACATAAAGTACATGACTAACAGGAGCAAAATAATTGATTGTGGGATCACTGAGGATGCTTTTTACAGGACATCAATTCAACGTCTAGCAGGAGTCAGAAGCCAAATGGAACAGCAGCAGTTGCTAGACAAGGAACAGAGAATCAAGGAGAACCCATCATTAGGTTACTGAGTACTTGCAAAAGTGTCATGTGCTTTTTTTAAAACCTGCCTTCACTTACTGGCTAAAGTCAGACAGAGGGTCCTAAAGCAGACAAACCTTTCGTCTGATGTAGTAAGGCTGTTTTCACTTACTATTTAAAATTGCATTCCTAATTTGCAGCGGAAAAGACCACTAATTCCAAAATGTTCCCTTTTTGATGAGCAGAACTTGCTTCAGCATGCTGAAAATGATTGTAGTTTTACCTTTTCTAACAGACTTATCTGCGCATCCAGTTCAACAACCTGTAACACCAAGTGCAGGTGTGAGTGCAGTTGCGTGTGGGTTTCTGTTCAGTTTTCCACATATACTGATAAGAAACTGTAGAAAGTAGAGCTGGATTCTAGTACAAGCAAATTGATCAGGGCTGATAAATGGGCTATGAGTCCCTAAGCAAATACCAACATTCACTAGTACGCATCGTTCTGTGGTTCACATTTTTCATTTGTTTGACCTTTTCCTATATTTTTATAAACTGATCATAATTTATGATTTATTGAAGTAAAAAAAAAATATAAATAAATACAGACCATAATAACCATAGCAGGAAGATTTTGTCTGGATTTATTTCTTATGATGCATGGTAAGTTACTGAGGGGTTTCTTGCTTTCCCCCAAAGTCATTTGTTTTTCATGAGTCCATTTAAAACAGTCTTTCATTCATTGCTTCTGCATGTGCACTGCATTTAAAATAGATGTAACATGGAGCACTAAGAGAAGTGTCATGACCATCTGAAACTCAATGCCAGATTAAAAGACCTTTCCCACCAACTCATTACTTTGATTTTCATCTTTATTATTGATACATTTCTGAAGGATTTCAGGAGAAAAAGTAAAAAGTATGATGATAATAGATTTCAACAGTCTAGAATTCATCCTCAAAAAGGAAACAAAATTTATAAATACATAGAAGAGACAAAAGAACTCAGAAGAAAATTAAATACAGCATATTTCTAGATAATATTGCAATCTATACTAACTATCTGCTTAGGCAAATTCAGAAAACTACTACAATAAAGCCTAGTTTAGTACAGGTTTCAGTGAGATGACTGATGAGGGTTGTTGTCATCTGCATTTAATGTTTAAATAAGATGTTTCTTCTTCTAGTGGTGGGCAGTTTGAAACGGTGTAGTTGTGGTTTCTGTTCTAGTCTATTCTAAACACATTGCCTTCCTGCTCTCGTTACTACAGCACCTGGAGCAAGCTTGGTCATGCTTTAAACAACAGGAGCAGCATCCCTCCTGTTCTAATTTTCCTCATTCTGACCCCAGGAAAAAGCGTGTGAGGTGTAGTGTTTCTGTTAGAAAAGGGAAAGTCAAAGTTACGGCTTAGAGAGAAAGTGTTGGGTCTTATTAAGGCCCTTGATTCATTCCACATTCGCGGGCCAGTCCCTGAGAAAGCGCTGTGCCTTGCATTTTGCCCTTGCCAGCTGTCAGTCTGGACACATAGCCTGAATAAATGAGAATGCAAATAGAGGAGTGCAGTCCTACAAGCATTTTTTTTTATGCAAGAGCCATAGGCCTTCTCTTCTTAAAAACCAGAAAGAAAAATGTCCTTTACAAACAATTTCAGGGCAGTCACAGCTAGGGAAATCTTAATGGTCCCTGTAGGTCATATCCAGGATGGAAAAATACATTGTTATGTGCCCTTTTAACAGGGCATACAATAGCTTAACATATTAGCAAGGCTGTTTGTTTTGTTTGTTTTTTTTTTTAAATCTGGGTTTAAAAATAGCTCCGTCAATTCAGCTTTGCAGTAATGTAGGGAGAGATTTTTTTTTTTCTTTTTCAAACAAGGGAGTTCAGAAAGGATTATTTTTCTACCAGCATAACAATGGTGTCATACAGGCCAGAAACTACTTAGAGATGTCTACATTCCAGCAGAGATGTCCCAGCCCTTGTCCTGTTGCTATCCCAGGAGTGAAACTGGGGTGGGATGGGGTAGGGTAGCTACACCATTTCGCTTTTACAGATGAGATCACAGTTAGGTAATTGCATGATTTGGATGAAAAAATTGCATGAAAAAAACTGATCTTAGCACTACATTAAACACATCTTTAGCTATAAACGTTTGACGGTGTGTCTTGTCTCTTTTGCATTTTATAGACAAGCCAGAGTGTGGATTTATAATGTTTAATACTGAAAAGTAGACTATCACAAGATAAAGCAAGAGTTGAAAAGAAAGAAGCAGCTGGTATTTCAGACCATTTCAATACAGCCTTTATCATGGGGTAGTATAAAGCAACAGACAGCACATAGATTCAAGCAGTATTCAACAGAAACTTGAGAGGGATTACGGACTTCCTCCATACCATGACATATTTCAATTTAAGACATATGGAGTAAATCAGAGTAGACAGCGTGGAGTTGGAACACACAGGAAAATCAGTAATAAACCTGGAGGGTAGTCAGAGGTGCTTGAAAACATGGGGATAATTATCAGTCAACTCAACTGCTTTTCAGCTGAGGTAGGATCAAGCGGGTACTGGACAGACCTAAGGAGAACTGGCAAAAATGCAAACAGTATTAGTTTGCAGGCCACAGAGTCATTTAGGTTATGGTCATCATTCTTTTACATCCATCTGCCTCCTCCTTGGAGGAGCTTTATACTACAGCTACTACGTGCTGTAGTATAAAGGTATTGGTATGAGAAAGAAGCAGATAAAGAAGCCAGTCTTTGCGTTTGATCCCTACTTTGGATCTTTGTGGCACCCTTGTAGCCCAACCCTGACGCCATCTGGCTATGGCGATGTAATAATCAGCACTGAAAACTTTGAACGTCTTAAAATGAGCTTGTAACTTAGCAATACCAATGTAGAAATGCGGGCAGCGATACACTATTGCTGTAAACAGGACAGTATGGTTTTGTGAATGGAAAAAAAAAGTAATTGGAAAAATTAATATCTAAATACAATACACCTGTTATCTCTCTCTCCTGACAGGTTCAGGATGCCATCAGGTCTGTATCGGAGCTCAGACTTTTAGCACAATTGTTTACTTTTGACACAACAGCCTTGCTGATGCCACAGCAGGGTGGGCAGAACCGGATTCTTCTGTGGAGCCATCGTTGGTCTCCAGGCTATTTCTTTTCAAGCTGGAGAGGTGGAACTTATTTTTGTGATAACATTTAAAGACCAGGAGTCAAGGAAATATTTTTAGTCCTTTCACAGGGTAACATTCCTCTGCTTTGAATGAAGGAAAAAAAAAAAAGATTGCTGGCATTGGGGTAGCTATTTTGATGGTTTTTCTCTGATAGGAACTTTATACAACTACTACTTTCCATTTTGAAGGAATTTTGTCACTGACATTTGTTACAGAACAATGCATCTGTCTTTAGTTTTAATGAATTCTTTGAGAAGACTTATTCAGACATGCCCATCCTATTCCAGAAGTCTGACTGTGGCCCAGGAAAGACGTTCTATGTTGTCTGCTGGGAAACCAGAGCTGGTCCACAAGCAGAAATCGTAGCACGTCCCAGAACACTCTGCAGCTTTGTTCTGCACTGTATTTCTGTGCATCAGAGGAAGCCTCCCACATTCAGGTGAAGCAGCTCATGCTGCTGTGAACCAAAGAAGCTCTTATTTTCTGGTCATTTGAGATATTGCACTATTTCTTTTCACACATTTTAAATATATCAAACTTAGCTTAATTGCAAAAAATAGGATTTCAGTTAAGGTATGTAAGTTAAGATGGACACTCCTAGTCTCTTTCACGGAGGTATCCATGTCTTTCATCATGGCATCATTTTCAGTCGTCTTTTCTTTGCCAACAAGGCCACTCCAAAGCAACTTACTTTGTCATGTCTTTTAAATACCTCCAGGGATGGAGACTCCACCACTTCCCCGGGCAGCTTGTTCCAATGCTTGATAACCCTTTCAGTGAAGAAATTTTTCCTAATATCCAATCTAAACCTCCCGTGGTGCAACTTGAAGCCATTTCCTCTTCCTCTATCACCTGTTACTTGAGGAAAGAGACCAACCCCCACCTCACTACAACCTCCTTTCTAGGATCCAAAAAAGGATCTCCTGAAGGCAGTGCGCTGCTGAGTTACTTGGGGACAAGTGGAGCAGTGGTCTCCAAGTTTCTGCTGTTTCATTCAGTGGAAAAGGAGTGAGGATATTCTCTAATCTCCATCCCTCTCCATCTCTCCCATTGCTGCAGACAAGGGCATCCTGCAGCCCATCCCCGCCCAGATGAGCTTTCTGCTTCCAAGGGAGTTTCGCTGGGCAAAAAGTACTGAGTTCTCCAAAACAGTCCTCATCCTGGAGCTACCGCATGCATTTGGGGAAAATCCTCCTCTCTCAGATACCTGTCAGTGAGAAGGAGTGAGAAATGCAAAATTTGAGTCTGAAAAGAACTAACCCCTGCAAATATAACAAGGATTTTTTTTTTTTATCTGAGTACATAACAGCACGGGTCTCACCATCACTGAGCATCTATCTGGGGTCATGAATCCTTCATACTCTTTGCACTGCCATTCTTTCAACCATTGTCAGCAGTCTGCAAACTGGATGTAAACATCATGTTAGTTTCTAACCCAAACTAAAGTTTTAAATAAATTCTGATAAACTCTGGAATCACAACCATTCCCCTGTTTTCAGTGCAGGGATTGATCTGGTTGAGACAAAACCTCTTATTCAGCCTATCCTGAGGCACATTCATGCCTTACCCAACCTGGGATGAACTCATTCTGATTTCTGCCTGGCAGAGTCCTTTATTTCGAGCAAGCACCTTAATTGTGTGAATACTCAGTAAACATAGATTATATCAGCCCCCAAATAAACCATCTGAATCTCTTCTGATGGACAGGAAGGAAAGTATTTCTAGCTACTCATCGAACAAGTAAATTACTACAAAGATTGCCAAAACCCAATGCTCGCGCTGGATTCAGCACTAACACTGGAGCCAGCATGGGGTGGCAGCTGCATCACAGCTCTCTTGGTCTTTATGGTCTTAGTTGAGAGTATGAAGAGATAGCTGTTTCTCTGACAGACACCAAGAGAAACCCAGCATCCAGCTATGAATGGTGCACTGCCCTCTGCTTATTAGAGACTCACAGTTATCACAAACACTGCTTTTATGAGGAAAGGGCAGGTTAATAAATTTTTTCTAAGTATATTATGGTGGGTTTTTTTTCCCCAGCATATCTCATTTCTGAGGGACTAAACTGTGTACCCATCAGTGTATACACCACCTGAACATCTTTCCATGCAATCATCTCACCAAGTAGCAACACAAGCTTGTATTCCCCCGATGTATTCCTGTTCCCTATCACTGTTATTATGAACTATAACTTTCAGAAATCATTTTCTCCTACAAATGTTCAAACACTTTCCTTAACTAATTTCCTGTTTTTTTCCTTTCTCAACTGTATGTTGTGGCATCAAGCCTTCCAAAACCAAATTCAATCAGAACAGGCTGAACATAAAAATGGCTGATAATTGATTTTATTTGCAACACAACCGGTAATTTCATTTTCCTTTGAATTACTGCCATATTATTATACTGTGATTGAATCAGAAAGGGAATATTTAAGCATTAATAAAATAAATATCATAAGATAAATCAGCAAGAGGTTTAGTTGTTTGGGTTTTTTTTCCAGTATGACGTTACAAACTCTAGAACAAAAATTAATGAATCATGTACAGACTCTGCAGATAAGTGACAGCGAAACCATAATATTTTTGCTGGTCTTCAAGTTGAATGTCAATTAAAATATGTATTATTGTGAGCAGTAGTACTTTTTAGGATATGAATTGCTAAGCTTTATATGAGATTTACCTGCCTTATACTTTCAAATGTTCTTTTTTTCCTGTTTAAGGATCAGAAAGATTTTAATAACAATTTACTCCAGGCTGTGGTGCTTTAGCAGTTCATTAGACTATCTGGGAATCGATCAATGTTTCAAAGAGAGGATTCCAATTAGCTGGTTTAGTTCCTGTTAGAGACTGTGTTGCCAGAGGGAAAGTGTCACTAAGAGACCCCCCTTCAGCCCTCATTGTCTTTATTTTCAACCTTTTGGTACAGAAACTAGTGTCACTCAATCTAATCCATGCTGTGCACTGGCTGAAACCCTGATTTTTGTAACTAAGATACAACAACAACAACAAAAATCTTATTTTGCTCTCTTAAAAGTATTAGAAAAGCAATAGGCCAAACTGTCAGACAAAACAGAAAATAAGTGTTTCATCAGTTTTCACCATGGCCCAAATTAGGCTGCTCAAAGCATGAAATATACCTTCTGCGAATGTTGATATATCAACATGAGATATCTCACTGAAGTCAGGACTACACATATCAGAAGAAGCTGTACAGACCCCATTGTCACTTTCAATTTTCAAAATCATGTGAAAATGGAAATTTCAAAACATTTTTAATTTTTTTATGCCACAGTATGCGGCTTATAATGAGTTAAGGCATTCAAATGGCAAAAAATTGTGTCCCCACTTGACAAATTAATAGCACTATGCTTTTTTTTGCTGATGACTTCCACAAATTAGAGGTGGGATCTTTTGAATACAATTATTTTTACTCTTCTTCTTGGTAATACACTTCAGCTAAATTTGTAGAGATGTCACTGGAGGCCTACAGACATCATAGAGTGCAGTTCTAAGGGCTGCTGAAATAATGATCTAGCACCCCCTAAATTATTTCTATGCTAAAAAATGTGGTAATTACTAAGGTTATAGAAGCACAGCCTTTCTAAATGCATCTCTTTACCCTCTACATATGTATCAACCAACAGAAAAGTGCTTTTTCACTGTCATCAAACCTGTTCATTTTAAGTTCTAGGTCTATAGATAATTGTCCCTCAGCACAAAGAGGTCTGTTTAAAGCAAGGAGGAGGCATTAGGAATAGCCTTTTAGTAGCAGCCACACCTTCTCCTCAAAAAAACACCAAAATCTCAAGTTTGAAAAGAGTGGTTGTGGTCCTTCAAGTAAGTCCTTAAGGTAAATTTAATAAATCCTGAGCTTCACCTTCCTTTAAAATACCATTTTAATAAGATGTTCTAATAGTTATTTCAATTTTTTCCCTATTCTGTTTTGCTTGATTTTTGTTAAGCAAAAAAATATGTAAATATACCTATACATACATATACTGCAACAGTCCCTCCTACTTCATTCTAGCACCTGAAGAACACCAGCTGAAATGCCAGACTCCTGCTCCAGGATGTTCCAGGGGTCCCTGCTGCAACATGTAAGTCTAGGCGCCCGTGGATACAAATTTTTCTAGTCTGATAATGAGATGAAAAGAAAAACTGCTGATACTACCACAAAAATATTTTCTCTAAAAATGTCCTAAGAATACAAAAAATGGTGGTATTTAAGACCATTCTCATATCCTTGAGTGCCCATCACAGAGGGAGAACTTGCTTATATTTTAAACTGCAGTTGTCTTTGGGAACATCTGTCCAGTCTACTGGCATGCATGGTTATGGTATATTACTTCATAAACTTCCTTCCTTCATCACATGTGTTAACACTTACTAGTCCAGAAAAGAAGAATGTAAATAAGAGAGGGAACAAAGACCGTTGTTTCTAAGAGATTTTGTTTGCAAACAACACAGTTTTATTGAAACGGGCCCAGCAACGGCACACGGGAGTTATATTCAATTTAGTTTGGGAATGCATACAACTAGCCCTACCACTCAGGTCATGCTGAACACAAATAAAAATGTTATTAAAGCTGGATCAGTCCTACAACTATAGTGTCTGAGAGATTTCCACAGTGCAGGATGCAACAGATAGAGTTGAGCGTCTAGCCTGTTTGCTCACCATCAGGATTATAAATGAGCCATGGGGGAAAGACTAGGGTCGATGAAAAGATTTTATTAATACAGTGTTTGTATTAATAATGTCAAGCCTGCAGATACAGTTCTTAGATAATGGTCACATCATGAAAGAGGAATAAATTACACACAAAACTAGGGTTCACTTATTTTTTTTCTTGTTTAACGCATTTCTCATTTTTATTGTGATGAATGTGGAGTTTTTCCAATAGAATATTTGGGAAGTAGATATTAATATTCTGAATGCCTCAGACCTGATGCTTGTTGAGGCATAACATCCTAATTGAAATTCAAGGTCTTGTGATCAAAATCTGCTGAACCAGATATCTTCACACTACAACAACCATTAATTCATTATTCCACGTGGATTAGAAAGCAAGGGAGAAATACGGGTTTGTGCTTGTATCTTTTCTGTTACACAACTGATATATTTTGGATTTTTAAAGCTGACTATTTTAAAAGGTTATTTAACCTTGTGAAATGTAATACTTAATGTATTAGACCTCCAGTATTCATCACAAAATAAATGGACGGCAGCCGCAAGATCTTTCTTGTGATGTGATCCATTTGGATCCCGGTTCCACAATAAGCCGAGACGCTGAGATATGTATAAATGCAGAAGGATCCTGCAATTCATTAAAGACATGAACTTCCCCTCAAGAAACCAAACCAACAAATAAAAGAAATTCCAGATGAGAAAAGTCAAGATCCCTAAGAACAGAATCAAGAGCTTCTCAGCAAAAAGAAGTGTCTAAAAACTTACTATTAAGAGCAAAGTTTCTAGAACAGTCGATATGCCATCACACGAAGATGAAAGGCCAATGCTTATCTCATTCAGATACAGAGAAACATTTACTTCATTGCACCTTCAGCTTATAAACTCACTTTTTCATGTGACAGCTTGTGCCACTTTAGGATTTATCATCCTTTTTCAAGCAAAACTTCTAATTTTTTTCCTGGACAAAAAGACACGCTCTCTGAAAAGGGGACATTACCAGAAATCACTGTCAGACATATGAGTCTGCAAGGAACCGTGACCTCACTTGTGAACAAAAATGAAACTTCTGTCAGTTTTACTTAAGGAAGCAGATGGGAGGGCAGCAACTAAAAAAAAAAAAAAAAAAAANTGAAGAGATCATATAATGCTTTCAGACAGATTTCCAGACAGTGATGCATATGCTCAACTATTTACAAAGAATGAGTTGATTTTTTAACAAAAATGACAGTAGCATGAACATTGGGTATGCCAGGGAAGGGTTAGATTTTTGGGATTTTTTTTCCACTTGTGAGGAACTGACAAACCCTTTATTCTTACAGATAACTTCTTGGACTACTCTGCAACCCCGGCTTCAAGGATCCCAAATAGATCTACACGGCCTGGAGGTATTGCTTTCCCACTACCCGAAACACCGTATGAAATACAGTTCTCCTGTGAAGACAGGATCTCAGTTGCTCAATTTGGTCAGAGGAGTCCACAGAAGCAGACACACCCACTCACAAGACTGCAAGAAGTGGTGTTAGGGGCAAAAATCAGCTGTGGAAGAGGGAAAGGGGTGAGAGAGGACACACCCACTATATATTTGTATATAAATGTATGCATATGTGATGTCCATGGACATATATGAATAGGAAATAGCAAGTGCCAACGTCATAGCTTTTGGCTGGACGCCCTTGAGTGCAACGCCACCCCTCCTTGAAAGTCCTGCTTTATCCTGAAGTATGGGCAGGAGCTGCTGCTGTCCTCACTCCCTATCCCCAGGGCCAAGGGTGCACCAGACCAAGGTGTCTGCACTTCTTGAGCGCCCTGAGGCTATTTGTTCTCAGCGAACCAGGCAGCCCCTCAGGCCTCCTCACTGCTCCCACGGGTGCCTCAGTTCCTTGCAGCTCCATCTTCCTTTGATGATGGGATCTAGCACACCGTTTCACATGAGCATGGAGCTGCTTCTACTGTCCTCCCTGCATTGCTACTGATATTAAAAACCAGAGTGGCAATAAAGGGAGCCAGCTGCCGGTGGGAAAAACAGGGGGAATTATCTAGAAGGAGAAATAGATTATTTTGTACAAAAAAAAAATAATAAAAAAATTTTAAAAATTACTGTGCAAGAAAATAAGAGCAAAATAATTAAAGGGGCATTTTCTTTCTGGGGTGGCAGTCCATTACGATGGCCTCATCCCAGACACGGGAGCCACATGAGCTAGGGGAGCAGGCAGGCGGAGGGAAGGGGCACGGGCACGGTACGCCAGAGGCAGGCAGCGTTCCACCGGTGGGTTTCACCGGCTGACAGAGAGGCCGTCCTGGATGTGGACAGCGCAGAGAACTGCCGGCGTGACGAGGCCGGCTTTCGGATGGGGTCTGTCCCACCCAGGTACGCATCTCCACGTACGAACGATGCTTTCGTTCGGCCTGTTTGCAGAAGGCAGTGAGTCATGCTGGGAGCATGCCACCCGCTTCCACTAGCAACGCCAGCAACAGTGCTTGTTGTTGCCATGGCTTTCACTATTTCGTGACAACATTTGCTCATGAAAGATGTACGTAATCTGAATTGGGGTGAAAAAGGCCTTGCATTGTTTCCTGAGACTTACCTTTCTCTCAGACAAAATTCATGGCTATTACTTTTGGATTACAGCAGGAAACTCCTGTCTAATTCAAAACAGCGTCACGTATTGGCATACGTCTCCCCTCACCTCTCCCTCTGCCAAAATGTCAGCTTTGCTTAGGATACGTGTCCTCTTGTGACTACAATGAAAGCTGTGTCCTCCTTGGTACAATTTATCATGCAGGGTTCAGTGATGCAGTATGCCAAGCAAGGAAGAAGAACATGAAACCTTATCACCATGGTGTTTATTGACCAGTCATCCTGCTTTGTACTCATTTCCTCCCCTTAATTCCCTGCAAGTATACATTGGCTCAAAATCAAAAGAAATGCAATAGTTAAAAAAAATCATATGCTCTGGGATGAATGTATTATTCCATACATGCTGATGGTGCAATTATTTCTCTCCTGTGTTAACTGAAAACGTTTGCTAATAAAATTTGTTCCAGAAAAGCAGAGCGTTATTCCATTATGCTGTTTGAATCCTAACAAATTAGCCTCTTTTTTCCCTTGGAAAAATCAAGTTTTGCAATTGAGACATCATCCTGAGAACCACTGTTTACACACATTAGAGGAGGGGGGGGTACACACAAACAAAATAATAAAAATATTTGTGTTTGCCAGTCCTACTCAGCCAAGAAAGAAGCAGAAGAAGATCACAGCCAGAACACGCTGTACCCAGCTCTTGCTGGCTGATGATTCCCTACTATGAAATTAACCCATCTAACCTAATGCTCTACCTCAGCCCTACAACATCAGTCTGGAAACAGAGATGCTCCCGGTATAAAGCCAATTAACTCCATCCCTCAGCAGTACAGCGAGACACGCAGAAGAAAGAGGTTCCTTTGTGCTTTACAGCCTGCGATCCCCGCAGACGCAGTATGGGAGGGGAGAACAATAACTCCCTTCTCGGTCCTGCTTTACCTTTTCCCCTTTTCTTTAACCCCTCGTCCACCCGGCACTGCGTATTCTCCCTCTCAGTGCTCAGCAGGGCAGCTACGTCCCGCGGTAAATCCTGTGTGTGGGGTCAGAGCCCGTCCCGCAGTCATGGAGGAGAGCAGAAAGGCAGCAGCTCCTCACTGTCCATCGTCTGCTGTCCCTCGGGGGCTCGGAGGTGGCAGGGGAGATGACGTAGGGCACTACCACCAGCACATTTGGACGAGGTGGCCTTGTCTCACCGTTGCCCTCCAAGTGACAAAACCGCAAGGCAGTCTTGCATAAAGATTTACAGAAGGGTACAAGGGAAAAAAAGGGTAAGTAAAGGTAAACCAGAGCCTTTTCTTAAGCTTTCATGGAACTCACTCATCTAGGGCACAGTCTGGCCCGGCAGTCGTGTCAACCTTTCACCAGAGGAAGCCTGGCAAGTTTTGTATTATTCTCAATTTACGTCGTTTTTCTTTTTTTCTTTTTTTCTTTTTTTTTGCCTCAGTGCAACCCTAAAGTAAAATTGTAAAATAGTAAAATAGACTGCTCCTTTTGTTATGTACCTTTTCCCAAGACAGAGCGCTGGACCGCCGATAAGTGCAATAACATCAGGAAATACACATTTTGCTGATTTGCCTTTGCTTGGAAATATTCTCACAGCTATGCTACACAGAGGAAGAAGGAGGTGGTGATGATTCAGTGAGAGGCCAAAAAGTAAGAGAAGAAAACCTCTCGGGGAAGAAAGGAACTAATGAACAAAAGTTGGGAACAGAAAGACTGTTGTGCCACAAATATAAAATGTATAGTCACATAAGCTCATAGGAAAGAAAATGAGAGCTGACATCCTACAATGCTAGATTGATTAGGGAGGACTTGGAAGACGACCAAGGTCTGGGAATGGCATGGGAAATCATTTCAAAGGAGAAAGAACCTCACACTCTGCTACGGGGGACGGCAGCAGTACAATAACACACGAAGAGGATGTTGGAGAGCTGCCACGGACCCTGGGCTGAGGGGAAGCAAAAACATATGACAATGTGTGTGGTTATAGTGGATACCTGCACAGCTTGCATGGTGATGTGAAGGACTTGGACCCTCAGCCACCTGAAAAGGGCCAGATTTGAGAGACCAAAGGTTGTCTTCCCATTTGCCGGTCTGCCCTCTCCTTGTCCAGGTACACCTCCCAGAGACTTCCCACAGCACCTGCGAAATAGCGGCATAACAGTGAAATAGATATTGCCACACTCCTGAATATTTCTGTCCCTGGATTTTTTTTCTTTGTCCATTTTCTCCCTCTAGCCAAGGGCTGAGACTATCTTTACCATTTCTTTGATGTTACAGACACAACAATGATGAACGATGATTTAATCGTAATTACAGTGGAACTTCATGCCTTTCTCTGCACACACGCACAAAGCATCCATGCAATCCAGGTACATTCGTATGACATTTTCACAACATTTCTCTGCTGACAAGGTCAAGCTACCTTTGAAAGGAGTTTTGTCCCATGAGAATCAAGCAGAGTGTTGTCTTTGAGTGAGAGTGAAGCAAAATTTCTGCTTTAATCTTTAATAAACTCCAACTTCCATAATGCCCGATTTAAACATGAGCCTAATACTGGAGCCTTTCAAGCAAGGGAGAAGGAAGACTGAATTGTGAGTAGAAACATCCCCATTACTGGTAGTCATATTGAGAGTTCAGAGTATGTTATCCCTCTACAGATTGGAAAACACTCAGGGAGGAGCTTGTGCCAGCTTGTCTGTACAACACCAGCCATATGTTAGCATACTTCAGCAAAGAAGTAGTAAACTATACGTGGGGTCAAAGCTTCCCTGCAAGTGCCTCAGCAACACGCGCGTGGAGCAGCTGTGTTGGCACCTATTCACAGGGCAAACATAGGTTATCTGAACATACCTTGAAACCATGACTCAGATTTTTGCTCATTCAAGTCAAGTCAAGTCAAGAATAATTGCCAGCAAATGAGAATAAGGGTAAAATGTCTGTTGTTACTATAGGAAAAGCCATTTTTACATCTAGGTTATTGGTTTTTTGCAACAGAAGCATGCAATGAGATGCTCAGAAGCTAATGTGAGCAGCCTCAGGGTTTAGTTCAGAAAGCATAACAATTTGAACAAAAAGAAGATGCAAATACCAGTTGCCCTTCTAGTCCTGATGGAAGAAGGCATTAATTGTCAAAAAGACCCACTGTAATATCCTTACTCTTAAAACAAACCCAGACCCAGACCCTTAAAAACACTAAACACTAATTGTGTTTATGATGACTGAATAGCGTTAAAACAGGCAAATAATCTGGAGTAGAGATGGCTAGGTAGCCAAATAGACTTGAAAGCCAACACCCAGGAAATTTCTTTCAAGTTATTTGGAAGCAGAAAACTTTTGGAAAACATTGATCATGTGAAAAAAACCTGTGCTAGTTAGAACCCTAGATCTGTCAATGCTTTAGAATTTGGTAACTTATTCAGGTTTATTTTCCTGGGGGAAAATATATCTAGGGGAACACTGATAAATCTCTTCTCTAACTATTAATTACAAATTCAAAATGAATCTCGTTTGGCCTCGCAGAAACCTTTTTTGTATTTGCTTTCCATGCAACGTCTGGTTTTTATTTATCTTAATTTGATTAAAATGTAGCCATTCAAAACTCAGAGTTTCGGTAAAGACTGTCACCATTAATATGTCTGGGAGTATATTCACAGAAGAAATAATATTTGTCATGTATATTTTCTCTTTCTGTCAAATCCTGTTTGGCACTGACAGAAGAAACATCATATATTTGAAAGACTGCACTAAAGTCTCTCTCTGAACAGTTGCAAGGTGGCAGACACAAGGCTGGCCCGGGGGAGATGGGGTGGTCCTGTAGAGATTTCGGAAGGGAGGGAGAATATGAAGCTCATAAACATGCCGAAGCCCCTCGTGTTAAAATTAATTGATGGGTTCAGTACAAAAATCTGTGTTAAAGTAGTTTTCATCTTTGATTAACAGCTGATTTAGCTTCAGGTTCCTTACGCTGGTCACAACCCGGTCTGCTGGCATACTCCTGGCAGAGGTCTCAGCACCGGACCTGCGCAGTCCAGCGCACGGGGGTGAGCGTGGATGTGGCCATGGGGGATGTTGGGGCAGGCTGGATCATGACCTTTTATTCCTTTTATATTTCTGGGGTTTTTTTTTTGCAGAAACAGACTCCTGAGTACAGCACAGTGTCCTGCGTCTTTACGGCACTTTTGGAAAAATGCAGTTCACAAAACATTCACGAAACAGATTTTGATCCTATATTTTTCACTAGGGGAAGGGAAACGACCCAAACTGGGGCGTGTGTTATGAGCTCCGCGTGAGCACAGTAAACCACACAGGACAATGAGCAAATTGCATCGCCTTTATGGCTTCCAGGAATCAGCTGGGCTATCTCCCGCCAGCATCCCAAGGGCTTCCTTAACCTGGAGAAACCCACGACGAACAGAGGCAGACAGTCAGGAGCAAATCACAGACCTAGTCAGTCTTTGGCCTCCTTTTTCATTCAGACAAATTTAAAATGTTAAATAAATACTGAAGGAATCACTTGTCACCACAAATTATTCCTTTGAATGTTTACTGTTCGTGCCAGCTTCCCTGGGGTCCTTCCCATTTAGAAACAACTTTAACAAGCAATCTCATAAAACATTGACCATTATTCCCCAAGAAGTTGTGCCTAGTGACTTGTTACACAGAAATATGTTTCCAATTTCACTTTAAAACGTATTAGAAAGGGGTCCTTTTTTTGCATTAGTATTTAGTGCCATGTGGAAATGGCAATTATAAATTGCCACAAGCTGTACTTATAGCCCTTGTTTTTGTTTAACTGTTTAGATGGTGATTTTCAGTCCCCTTCCCTCTGCAGGCCTGGGAGAGCGATTTGTTTGCTGCTTGCCTCAGCAGTCCTCGCCAGGGATAGGGACGGCAATTACTCAAATGCACAATCATATCGTTGTTCTGTCCCTCCTTCTCCGTAATAGCTGCAGACCGAGCGGGGAGCCGCGGGGGCACGTGCGAGAGCTGCTCGTGCTCTTCCAAGGCGTTGGGTTTCAAGGGCAAGCTGAAGGACGGGTGGCTCAGCAGCGCTTCTGCTCCAGGCGAGCAGAGGACTTCAGAAGGTGCATGGAGCCTGAGGTGGGGTCCAGCAGATGGTGCCACTGCAGACGGCGGTCACAATTTGCTTTTTTTCCTCCTCAAAGCCTACATTTTGAAAAAAAAAAAACCAACTCAACAGCATTTCTGGTTCATGAGGACCAGTTCCAAATTCACATTTGCAACTTAAATTTTCTCTGTACATAAGGCTATAATGTACATATGTTATGAAAGAGCACAGCCTTTCTCTGGTGGCTTCTCCCTGTGCCCTGGTTTCCCCTTAGACAATACCCAGCTGTGGCTGCCTGTCCTTTCTGGAAAAAGCAAGCCAGCTGGCTCTAAAGGCTGACCTGAGTTTGTCTTATTTTGTCCCAGGTCACAGTGGGTCTCAGCCCACTTTCGTGTGCAGTTTGGTGAAAGATGCTACAAGAGACAAAGGCCGACTGCAATGGAGATGCAGCTGGTGACAGCAGACTCAACTTAGTATCAACCAAAAGGCATCAGCACTGGGTCCAAAAGGGTCTACTCTGAGCATTGCATTTCCATCCTGTAGAATTAGGGGGCAACAACCAGTACAATATTGTTTTGCACAGAGTAACAGGGTCGGCTGCTCTCACTTTCCACAGTAATAGGTACTCCATGCAAGAACCTATAGTAATAAAAGGAAATTATTTTGCCATATCATAATAAAAATTTCAGGTAAAAGGATTAACTTCAAGGAAACAACAAAGGCCCTGAAGTAATAATTCATGAAAATATTTTAATTAAAAATTAATGATGGGGCAAGGTGAGACCAAGAACAGTGGAAGATTATGACTGAGGGGATCTGAAGGAACTGAAATGAGTTTGAGAAAAATACATCAAGCTGCAACAGGGCCTCTGAGGATAAGACAAGCCATGAACTCTCAGGCAAGCAATGCCATTCGTAACCACTGTGATACATTGCCTTCTGTGAAAGGGCTTATGTGATAAAGTTAGCCCCACTAGTGGGATGCTGAAGTCCATGGCTATGGTCACATCAGCAAGTTGTGAGGAGCAATGGAATTGCATCTGCAAGGCAAAACAGGTAATGCTCAGGGTCCAACATCTCTGCTCTACACATTTCTGGGGTTTTAAACTACCATTATTTCAGACAAGTTCCAGTATGACCTCACGGACTGGTTGCCAACCAGTAGTTTGTGACCAACGTGCAATAAAAGTGCTCCTGGAACACGTCTGTCCATTTACTTTCCTCCAAAAGTAATCCCATTCACGCACACCTTGATGTGTGTGCATCCTTCCTTGGAGCAAACCAAAGCAGATGACCAGGAGATGCCTGGGAATTTAACTTTAAAAGAGTATTCCCATCTGAGCTGGCACACTGATGCATGATGCAGCTGCTGGTTCAAGAAGTCCCTCTCAGACTTAAGCTGCTAAGTGTTTTCCTGTCACTTAAGAGAAGATGCAGGAATCCTTTAGTCAATTTAGTAAATCTCTGCTCGCTCAAATAGACTCTTCAGCTTCAGTGAAGGTACTTGTGTGAATTAAATAATCATCTGTGGACATTGCAATCGCTGATTTCACCCTATCAAGTTATGCTGTCTGGTTGTTTATGCAGGAATTTGTTTAAAAGGGACACAAGACGGCTATAGAAGATTTGTTTAGACTGTTTTTGGGATCAGAACTGGGTTTAGTTTTAGGAGTTATAGGCCTGTCCCTTCAAATTCTTACTACTGAGCTTGAGAGCTTAATTCTCCAAGATGCTGGTTGCTCTGGCCTTTCTCCAGCAAAGCACTCAGGCTGCTGGTTGACTTTTAGCCTGGGAACAGTACTCAGCAGACTCCTTGGGCTCGCACTGAGCACACACTCCAGGGTTGTGGTGGCTGACCCGTGTTTGCAGGATTAGTCCCAGTTCTCTGAGGACAAAGTCATTTGGGAATTTAGTAAGCACCGAAAAAAGTTTTGAGGTGACATTTTTCAAGTATTGTAAAAATCCTCTTAGCCACCCACTAGTGTGCTATATTTGTGTTATCTCAGAGCGGATACATTTCTCACTTACTGGAACTTTAACACCTAATAAAAATAGAACTTCTGAACTTTCAAGGACCCTTTGAACAGTGTAGCTGTACAACATGTCTGCACCGCAGCAGAGGTGAAAGGGTTCGTAGAGGTCTGCGTGACATGTAGCATTGCCTGGTGCAAGCAATAACCGAGAGTGGCTATTGCATCCTCCAAACAAAACTAAACAGGCAATTACTGGAAATGCAGGCAGCGAAAATCCGTTTGGACCCACTCGACACATGCTGACTTCAGATAAAGCCAATGCTAAACAATAGGGATACAGCCTTTCCCCTGGGAAGTCAATGGCAAAACTCCCCCTGACTTCGTCAGAGTCTAGATTTCATCCAAGGACTGAACCTCCCCCGACTGACTTCTGCGGGGCCATTTACAGCTGCGATGCTTGTAAGAGACTCAGAAATGGTTCTGAACCAAGATAATGAACTATTGTTCAGGATGTTTTTCCTGACATAAAATACGTAGTTTCAGAAAGGCAGAGATGCGCAGAGATTCCCTTCCCCCGATCCAAGAGACTCACGTCGATCTTCAAAGAGCCGCACGCTCCAGAGAGATATCACGCTGGGATGAGGAATAATCGTGAACAAATTGGAGTTAAGATACAAAGCAGTATTTTACTGCAGTGGAAGCAATAATAGGATATCTCTGTGCTGCGGAATGGTTTGCTAGAGCTTTGGAAGCAGTTGTTTCCTCAAAGCTGCAAATGGCGTGTATGATATCGATGCGTCCGTGTTGCACTGGCTTGCACTCTCGATGGTGTTTCTCAGAGGACAAGAGCAGAGCAGAGCCGAGCCCTTTCTCACAGAGTTTATAAATGGCTGGCAAGGCCACCTTGCCAGAATGAATTATAGTTATCTCCCGATACAGTCTGAGCTGGATTAACTACGTTTGTAATTATCACTCTGGGAGAAGAAAAGAGAAAAAAAAAATAAAACCCACAAAAAACTGACTGTGTAAAAGGAAACCTTTTTGATTTAAGTTGCTGGCATGCACAGTCCAAACAGTTTCAAAAGGTTTCAGCTGTTTCAGCCCGAGTGAAATGATGCTGTAGGGCCTGGCTGTACAAACGTTGCTCCAGTGAGCAATCCGTACTCGCACAGGCAATTTCTTCTGTATTGGGAGTATAGCCGTGTTCACAAGGGCTCCTTCCTCAGAGGAACTTAAACTGGCAGGATGGGGCTTTTATTTTGCTATGGTTGTGTTAGCCCTGCTGTCAGGGAAGGGGAAAAAAAAAAAAAGAGTCTTTTTATGCTTTGGAAATCTGAACCTGAGTGTGGAAAGTGAGTTCTTGCCTGCTAAGGGCATTTGAATTTTTCTGAGGTTGTTATTGAAGTTCAAAGCAGATAAGGGCTCTATCTGGGGCTGCAAGCCACTGTAATGCAACACTTATCCAATTTGCAAGGATGTTAGTAGCTTCAAAGTTCCCTCTAAAGGCAAACTAAGCTTCAGAGGCTTGCCCAGCCAGGAGTAAGTTATTCTGCAATGAAGGTGAGACACAGAGAAATGCCGGGAAGAGGCTCGACTTCCTTTCTTGGCTGCTATTGTATACGGTTCCTCCAAATTATAATAAAATAAGCTGCACTGTAGTGGTAAGGCTAGGGAGCCAAAAACTAAAAACAAAAAGGAAAAAAAGAAGTTAGGTTTAATAAATGACCAAGGAAGACCATTTTACCAACAGGTGAAATCCATATCAGAGAAGGTTTTTTTAAATTTCGTTTCTGAAATGTTTGTTCTTCCTATGCGTTTATTCTGCCGTTCTGTGTAACCAGCCTTTTCTTTGTACTACATCTGACTGCAGAGATCAGGCGGAAGAATCTAACAGATTGATTAAAACACTCTTATCTCTTGTCCTCTGAGAAACACTGCCTAGGTACAGATACGCTGTGCAGATTATTTATGTGGCTGAAAGTAGCAGGGACTTTGCAAGCATTCCTTATAAAAAAATTAATTTCTCACAAAATACATTTTTTAAAAAAAAAGCATGATGGCTGAAAATGTTTCTGGGCTAGCTCTCAAATGATGCAATACAGCGGGGAGGTGGGTGCAGACAGTGCGAGGAAGGGTATGCCTGAGTGATACAGCACAGCGCTGCATGGAGGTATCCAGCTCAGTTCATTTAAAGCTAGCTTTAATACCCCAAGCAAAATAGCCTCGTGATCTGCCTGGATGCTCTTTTTGAATGACGGCATCTTGCTTCTTAATTCTACTAACTGAAAGACTGCCATGTTAATATAATATATGAACTAATACAAAAAGAAGAAATCAGCCAGTGACTAACAATATATGAAATGTCATTCTTTTTCCTTATGATGTAAATTATTAACGCACATTCCAGCCACCTGAAAAAATAACATGCTTGCCAGTCATGGAACATTTTTTCTTTTTTTAAATCGTATCAGAATAAAATGGGAAATTCTCAGAAATATGTGCAGCTAATAATGTCTACAATTTTTATTCTTTTTTCCACTGAGCAATGTAAACCAGCATCCCTGGTAGTTATTAAGTAAGGAAGTGATCTCATTCCTACGCAACTAAAAGAGTATTTAAATTTAAATTTAAGTTTGAAAGATCCCTACTTAGAAATGGGCAGTCAGCCAGCCTGGCTGCAGACCAAGAAATCAGTGTTTCTCTGCACAGACAACTCCAGAGAGGACCATTTCAGACTTCAGCAACAAGTTTTCAGAAATCAAGCAGTGAAATAAAAGACATTAAGAAGATAACATGCTTCTAATATGATGTACGTATCAGCATTGCTCAGTGAGATAACACTTATGTGGAGGAGTACGAGCTCAGAAAAAATCCGAACATACTGAAAAAGTAAAGTACCTTTCAAGTGTCTGAGATGTCTGCAGTGCTCCTGGATGAGGAGAAGGTGCTGGTAACCAGCATGCAATAGTCCCTGACAGTTTGCACCGGGTCTGAGTTTCACATACAAATGATAAATGGTTCTCGAGAAATGTTAAGGTTTCCAAAGGTATCCTACCCCTTAGCAGAGTTTGTGTGTTTTCTCAGAATTGCATTGAAGACATGACGGGTCTACAGCAGCTTAGATCTTGCTTAGCAAACTTTCGTACCTTACCTGCTCCAACTCCTTTGGAGTTTCCCCATGCTCCTTTTAGGCTCCATGGGAAGACAAAGACAGGACATCCTCTCCAGCAGCTCTGTGCTAACAAGTCATTTGGCACAATAAATCAAAGCAGTTGGTGCTGAGGCCACCTGCGCATCTACATGGTACTTGTTTGGGGGTTTCACTTCAGTCAAAGGTCAGCTTGGCTGCCCAGGTTGAACGTCCCCACCACATATGTGCCTGAGAGCCACCTGAAGGACCAGTGGTTTGGTGGTTTCTGGGTCCTTGTGATAAACCTGTGCTCAGTGTATCAAGCACCGGTGTCAGGATGAAGGCAGCTTGATACTGTCAATGTCTGGACACCTTGCCCATTTTTTTGACAAAGTAATACTCAAGTGGTTCTAAATGTGCCAGTGAAAAACAAAGCTGGCTGCTGATATTTAGATTCTATGGATATGATTAGGAATAACTTGGCTTTTACCTTCTTAAAACAAGTTTGTATTGGGCTTATAATTTCTTTGCTGTTCTCCTTAACACTGTAAGTATCTGTACATACTAATTATATTATTTTACAGTTAGCTGGTATGTTTTTGAAGACATTGTGTGGACTACAACATCCAGCTGTCTGGACACAGGAGTAATAGAAATCCACCTCCTCAAAAAAAAAAATTCCCATTTTTATACCTTTGTTCATCTATGTGAATTACTTGCATGTAAGCTGAAAACTCTCTTTTTCTTCCTAAGGATATTCACCTCCAAGCCCAACCAGTGCTTGGTCAAATATTGACTTATCTGCACAGTGCCGTCAGCATGCACAGCTGAGAATCCTGCCCAGCTGTAGCATCAGGTTCAGATGAAGGTTTCAGGCTTTGAATTGCGGAAGTTGGTCTCACTCAAACAAAGTGAGCAGCTACTTCTGGAGGAAGAGCCTGATATGAAGATAATAAGCCCATTCTTTTTTTTTTCTTTTTTTTTTTTCTTTTTCTAAGCCTAGCAGCAAGAAGCCAAGAGTCTCGTTGTCTTATGTCACACACACAGCTGTAAAAGAGGCTGTAGCTTTGTCGCTTTCACAACAGGATTAGATGAATAATATGATACTTTGAAATAATCAAGTACTATTCAGGGCTATTTTTTTTCTACAAGTCACACTGAAGTCAAAGTTAACAGTTAATTCATCCCCTAGGTCATACACAGAGCATTACAAAAAAACCAACAAGTCCAAGAGACTTAAACTAAGAGTCCAAGAGGCTTTAAAAAGTCCAAGAGGCTTTAAAAACCCAAGAGACCAGACTGTGCTGCTCAGCAGCTCTGTTCTGCTCAGGGCTCTGTGCTCCCCTGGGATCACCACAAATCGAGTACCCCAAAGGTCAGGCCTGGGCTCTGCTCCTGGTGCTGCCTCACAAACAGGAGGTACCAAAGCAGGAATAATCACCGTTAAGCATGATCGTACTGCAGTCTGGTGGTATTTCCAGGAAGTCACTGAAGACGTTCCCACTTCTCTTAGTGTCAAGTTTGGATTCTGAGCTTGGTCTGGACCCGATATACCAGGACAGGCAGTAATCTAGTTGACTGGAAGTTAATTTTTATACTTATACTGTTGCTGTTTGAATGAATAGTTAACTGAGGTTGTCGCTTTACATGCCTTTGCAGGATTAGAGGGAGATTTATGTGTATATGGGTTTGGAGAGGGAGAAACAATAAATTTGTTATGAAGACTTTGCAGAGAAGAGAGAGCCAGGCTGTAGTTGTGATAAGGAAGGCTGCTTTGAAAAAGCAGAGACCATATGAAGTCCATTAAGAACTGGTGAACTGCATAAAAACAACGGCAACATCCTTTCCTGTGACTCCTTGGAATATAAGAGCTTGCATAGTGCTTCAAAGGCACTTCAACAATAACATAATTGGGGGCTCACGGTCAGGCACTTAAACCCATGTAGGGCAGTGGGAAGAGCGAAATGTGTTCTCTCTTTGTAAAACCTCCCATGCGCCTTATCTTATTTTCTCCCTTTCAGTGTTTACTCAGCGTTCATCCTCAGTGAGGCTGGTTTGTAGTACATGAATGAATGAAGACGTCTTTGAAGTTGCTGCACTGAGCAAAATAGTTGAAGCTTTTCTTTGATAAGTTCACATGAATAGAGCTATTTTCTATTAACACATCTTTTACTGATGAGGCTATTATGCATTGAGAGAATTAAGAATCCTTTTCAGATGCGTGTTTGCAGCTCCCATTAAGGCTAACAGTTCTGCAAACGCATATTTGGAGGAAGATGTGCATAATAGTAATTACAACACATTTTCATGCACGTCTTGCTTTTAATCCAGAAAGCGTTCAACATGCTTTACAAACTTCACCAACACACTTACACATGTTGTGAATGTAGAATCACTTTGTCAACAGCTGCTGTACAGCCACCTCGAGGTGAAATGCAACAGCTGTGTAACAACAGAAAGCAGCACCGCAGAACATGGCAGCAACCAGAAAAACTGAAATTGCCTTATCTGGTTGAAGCCGTCAGGAGAATTCTAGGTGAGTAGCATGTAAATTACTCAAATTAAAATCTGGCTTGAGCACTGGAGGTAACACTCCTACCGTTGCAGGGAAAGTGCCATGGCATTTTTAATGATGGCAATTTGCCTGAACCTCTGTTTTATGTCTCTGTGGAAAGACAGCACCTCCAACTTCAGTGTGATGGCTAACAGAGGCCAGTCCTTGGTCTCCGGCTGAGTCGGATCAAAGAGTGCCACCTACAGCACAGGGACCTCCTTGTCCTGCAGAGCTCCGTGTCTCACTGGGCTGACTCTCGAGGTCTGAACCTGCCTTGGTAGACAGCGAGACCACGTGGGACCACACAGCGGCACACAAGCACAAATTTCATAAATAGAGAAAAATGAACAAATTTTTAAAAGGGAAGAACAGGTGGCTGACCTCAATGTGGTGTAAGAGACTGGAAGCCTGACGATTTTGCTTTCCCTGGGGGTTGTGTTACCTGGTGTGAAGTAAGAAATAAAGAAGTGATAGGACCCTGTTGTCAGGATTGTCATTGTCTTGGCTGTAGGAGAGGAGAAATGGCATTCTTGGCTGTGGATGCTATGTCTCTCCTTGGTTCAAAGTTACCCTGTGAAGCAAATGTGGGGAGTCTTCTACAGCTGGAGAAGCCACTGTGATTGAAACAGACTGAGAATACTTGCTTTCTGATTCATGGAAATGTAATAACTCTTTACTCAGGCTTTGAGACTCTGGAAAATTTTGGAGTGTTTCCCATCAGTATGATCTCCTTGAGGAAGAAGGAGAGAAGAGTGGGTTTTCATGCCATCTGTTGTCTTTCCTGCATGCCATGTGCCTGATCCTGCATAATTCATCCCCAGACCATGCCTATTAACTAGACCTCACATTATCTTCACACACTGTCTTGGGTTCATCCCCCTTCCTGCTGCAGGACAATAGTCCTTCCCTTGGTAGCAGGGGCCCCCAGTAAATGGCAGCTGGTGTTTGGGTCATACATCTCCACGTGGTGTTTCTGGACAGCTGTAAAGCCCATTCCCGGATATCCTGTCCGGGGAGGCAGACACTGGGGACAGGGAGCAGGACCCCGGGGAAGATGCTGTGAGCATCTCATTTTGCAGCCTGGTTTCCACAGCAGATCCCCACCCCCACCCCGCCAGAAATTACCTGCTGTGCAAAATCCAAAACAAAAGACCATTTTGCAAAGGAAAAGATCCCTTCCCGCTGGCAGATACCTCTTCTTTCAACTGCAGCAGGAAGCCTGAGGAGGAGAAAGATGCCTGAAGTAGGGATGGGCGCCCGTGTGGAGGGACTTGGGGTGGGCTGCGGCACCGACCCACCGCAGGGCTGGGCTGGGGGCGGCCGGGGCAGCCCCGGGAGGGTTTGTGTCGCCGCTTCAGGCCTGAGAGTCACGTTAGCGAAAACAAAGTGGAAACGAGCTGGCGAGCATGTGTTGTCAAGCACTCCTCTTCCGACGGCTCCAGATGGGGACCACATGGAGTCCAAAGTAAAAGTGCAGCAAATGAACCTAATCCTCTAATTCTCTGCCTGCAGTGAAATGGGCTCTCACTGTGGCTCTCCTAATGAAAAAGCAAGTAAGCAGTCATCTGTCTAGGTTGCTCTTAGTGCTTCTTATTGGCATAACTGAATTTTACCATGACTGGCTAAAGTAGCAGAAAGAAACAAATTATAGTCTATTTTCTGAGCCTATGTTGCAACTGAAATAAGAAACATATTTTTCGTTTGGGAGGACAGCAAGACACAGCTTTATTTTTTTTCCGTCTTTGTACGGGTTTTGTTTTATAAGAAGCAATTTCCCCAACTTTTCTAATTACCCACCGTAGCCCTTTGATCTCCCTCTAACCTTGCAATTAATTACTCCTCTAAATACAGCAGCAGCAGCAGCTTTTCGTAAGACTTATTCTTCTCAGGACCTGATACAACTGCCATCAAAGTGAGTAAAAGCCTTTCAATTCACTTTAAACAAAGGGCCTTGCATCAGGCTCTTTGTGAAAATGCATAATCCACCATTGGAAGTAAGACAGGTCAGTCCTCCACCATTCTCCTTCTGTTGATTTTGGTGGAAGTGAATCAGCACAAACATAGAAACCCTAACACTGATAGAAAATGATAGTGTCCCCAATAAGTACTATGCCATGTACAAATAAAGGGCTGCCTGTTTCTCAGGCTAAAAATCATTTACAGCATTGCTTGACTCACCAGAGTCAAGCTCTGTCAAGTCAAACTCTGGCTTTTTAACGGCATGTCCTGGAAAATAATGAAAGGCAGGATTTCCACATGCTATTGTTTACTGCTGTCTAGACTATACTGTGAAATGTACATGGCAGCTCTTTGGAGGTGAGACCTTTTTGTTTGCTGGCCATACAGCTGGAAATCCTGTTCTGAATGTCCTGGACATTCGTGGGTAAGTATAGAATTAATTACTGTAATGTATTTTTAAGTGTCTGATGAAATTACATCACACAGCATACTCTAGTCAAATTGTAACTGCCATTATAACTACATATTTGATGTAAGGACAGTACAGGCTAGTCTTCCATCAATGTTCTTGCAAAACTTTCATGAGGGATTCAAGCTGTGTAACTTGATGTTTAACACAAATGTCACTGGCATGGGAAAATTTTTAATCCATGAGGTGTGGAAATAATGATCTCTTTCTCATTTACTGAAATCTTAAAATCTCAGTTACTCACACTGCTGTGAAGGTCCTGTCTCTGCCTCCTTGACGCCGTCCCCACAGGCACCAGGGCTGCTGACCCTATCCCCTCCCCAGTCTAAATCAGCTCCTGTCCCACAGCGTCTTCTCACAGGTGAGGGGCTCCAGCCCCAGCCAGCACAGGGTCCTCCTCTGACCTCTCTCTGGTTTTTCCAGGTCTTTCCTGAGCTGGAGGTCCCAAAACTGAATACTTATTCCCTTGAAGGGGTTCCCCCTGCCCAGGACAGGGCTTTGCATTTGTCCCTGTTGACTTTGGTATAATTCCTGTTGGCCCATTCCCCCAGCTTGGACTCTTTTGATGGCAGCCTTGCCCTCAAGGGCATCCATTGGTTACCCTGGCTTGGTGTCACCTGCACACTCAATGGGAGAGCACTCAATCATCTGCTCCAGGTCATTGACAATCATTCTTCCTCTGAAGCTTAAATAACATAATTCAGATCAATGTTTACAGTTCTGGGAAGGTAGTACCAGACAGACTTTCAGAGATTTCATCTTCCATCCCATGACGGAATTAATACTCTGTTCTTAGAGGCCAACAACAATTTCCCCTCAGCTGACGAAGGCAATTATTCTATTGCTACTTTGCCTCAAGTCTTGTCTTTATTACCTTCATTGGCTTTCACCAAAGCTCATCAGTTGACCCTCAATATCTTCAACAGGGGAAGCTTCCCTTGTGTTTTCCCTTTGCACATTCCTCCCATGAAGCACTTGCATCATCTCTGCTTCTCTCCTTTTTCTTCTCCCTGCTACCTTTGATTTTCTTCCTTTTCCCACTCTTGCTGTCATACTTCTTTTCTACACATCCAACTTTTTTTGTCTCATCTTTTTCTGCCATTTTCTACCTCCCTATAACTGCCCTCTTTCCCATGGTTCCTGACCACTGGTACCTTTTGTCCACCTTAAGAACAGNTAAGGCTCATCAATTGACCCTCAATATCTTCAACAGCGGAAGCATCCCTTGTCTTTCCTGCCATTTTCTACCTCCCTATAATTCCTCTCTTTCCCATGGTTCCTGTCCCCCTTACTGGTACCTTTTGTCCACCTTAAGAACAGTTTTTCTTTTGCTACTACTCCATAGCTGTAGTCTTGGAAGGTACTTTGATTATATCCAGTCAGAACATTTCCAAATGTTACGACCTCATCTTATCGGTGCAGCCATCAAATGCAGGCAAGCAGCCAAGCCAAGAACGTGTTTCGTGAGAATACACACTCCCAAAGGCACTGTCAGGAAAAGGTATTCCCTCAGGTTGCTCATTTGTCTTTGTTTCAAGGCACTTCAGTTTCAAGTTCAACACCTAGTAACAGGCAAGAAGCCGAAGCTTTCTCAATTCTCTCTTATGGGCTTTCAGAGACTTTACTTTAGGATCACTTTCTCATTGCAATGGGACTTGCTCTCCTAAATTATTCAGTTATTTCTGAGAGGCATACCCTTGAATAACCATGCCCTCTCTATGAAAGAGAGAGATATCATCAAAAATTCAGAGATATCACAATTTTAGACTGCGATTCTGTAAGGTTTAGTCCATAATATGACTTAGTTTAACATATTAATTGCATTTGTGGACACTTTCGTGACTTCAGAACTGAGCTGAAAAAAAAATATCTTCAGTGTATTTTTTTGTAAAAGAAATGGAACAAAAGCACAAACAGTTTTCTTATTTTAATGTAAAGGCAAGCAAAAACCATAATTGAATCAAAATCCTGAAAAATCCTGAATAAGAAGAGAATATTTATTGTAGAAGACCAGCTAAGCTTAGCTTAGCAGAACTTAAATGGCAAATTGAAGCTGGTCTCATAACAATAATACATTTAAAAATGACATTTCAAAGGGAAGTATTTTTCAAAGGACAAGTTCACAACAAACTTGTGGAAGCCGGTCCTATAATGACTGCTAAAAAAATTGTACCGGTAGAAAAAACTTGAAATTTTAAGCTATAAAAGATGGAGGGGGGGGGGAATTTTGAAAAAATATTTTCAGATGATACAAAAATTCAGCCATTTCTGTTTCTCACTTTGGAGTCTTGTTAGAGGTCAGATTTCTTTTGGCATAGCTGCTATCTGCCCTGTAGAAAAGTCACCATCTATCAAGAGAGTCTGTATGCTTTGATAAGCATGACCTGGAATCTGAAAATATCCACATTTTTAATGTGCTTGGTTTTTCTGGAAAAAGTGAGAAAATAAATGCATAGACAAATCCAAGTAATACAACAGTATGTTGACTTTAAAACATATAGACAATACAGAAGATACCTTTCTTTTGTCAGTTTTAGATCAGATTTGTGTTGACGGTTTTGGGTGAGATTTGTTTGGGCTTTTTTGTATTGGTGGGGATATATTGTTTTACGTACATGTGAAGTCTTACATTTGTATTGTACGTGCTGTGCACTTAGTACACTATATTCATTTTGGCTCAAAATTTACTTCCAGGAGCAGATCCAAATAAGACCAGCTTCTTTTTCTTATTTTGCTTTTTCTTGTTCCCTTCTGCAAAGCTAGTTGCTAAATCACACAATTTTTGCGGTTATTCTGGACTGTGATGTGTTCTCCAATACCTTCTGGTTTTGGCACAAAGGAACATTCTCTATCCACTGAAAAGAAAGATATTCAGCCTTAACAACATCAAAGGTTTCCTTCAGGTTCCTCCAGTTTGTTCACCAGCTTTCCTAACTCAGTGGAGGACACAATTATTGCAAGAACCCTCTTCCTCACAGCTTCGTAGTGGTGGTCCGCCTCGCTAAGAGGTATCAAGGGTGTTAACCAAACTTCTGCTGTAGGCACCAGAGTGCAGCATGTACCTTGGATGCACACCAAGTTCAGTAACTTCTGTCACAGGGTCCAACTGGCTGTGATGAATTCTTACAAAACTGAAACGTTTATTTACTTGTTAGAACTTAGATAAGTCAAAATCTTTCAGTTGACCCATTATCTTTTTGCTTTGGTAATGCAGAAGAATTTAATCTTGTTTCCTAGTAATTCTAGGCATGGGTGTTGCAGGATCTAAATTCAGTTTCTTTCATTCCTTTGCTGCCCTGAACATTTACCATTAGTAGTTTTGCTCTAACAGCAGAAGTTATATGTTACACGTATCTAAATTCCGCACTCAGTAACAGACAGTAAGTAAATACATTCATTGATTTACTGATTTGCAGTGATGCAAATGAGAACAAGACATTAAACCAACACAGAAACACCATGATGGGTTCTGAGGTGCAGGGCAAATTTGTAGAATTGGTGGGTTTGTCAGTTATGGACAAAGCAGATAAGGAAGGCAGGTTTATGAGTGACTTTGTAAACTTCCCTTCTGGAAGGGGAATTGTGGACTTAATTTGGCTTAGATATAAGGCAGAAGAGCTTTATGGATGCTTTAAATTATGCCAAATGGAGACCCATGCTAAAAGCCCTTCCCCTCATGCAGGATTGCAGAGGGCTGCAAAGAGTGTATGGTTTTACTGGACAAAAGGATATAGCTGGAGAGAACTGAGGAGATTTTGCGTGCCCAAGCCCATTGTCAGCTTTGAAAGAGCTGTGTGGCGTAGCTTGCTCCGGCTGGCAGATTAATTCCCAGCACTCTTTCTGTACCACCAAAGGGCAAGAGCGTGGGTGTACGTTTGAATATCTGTCTGTATTCATAACCGATGCAATTGCTGTTTAGTTGCAAATTATGCTGGATGATAAATGCATGTTATTTTTAACAAATCCACTAACATTGATCTGTACGTTTGTGATAAAGGTAGGGAAGTCCTTTTACTAATAGAAAAGAATAGGTCTTAACTGGATGTCACACTGTCCCTAACCCAAACGACTGTTTCAAAAGAGCAGCCTGCCATTCAGTGTTTATTGTGGTAATAGCTTTTTAATTTCCTGATGCTTCCTGAAAACAATTCCTCACTGTTTATGCAAGCTGCAGGGGGAAAAACAGAGTGACCCACCAAGGGTCTCCGGTTAACTGTCCAGTGGTAATGGCTGAGAAAATGTCTCACAAGATGACCATTTACAAACATGCGGTTCTCTGAGTGCGCTGTGTCAAGCACACTGCTGTAATCTGCAGAGCAGCCCCCTCCTGCGAGGGCGGGGAGAGGGCTCTGCAGCGCAGAGAGCATGGGGGGCAACGCAGCCACACAGCCAGGAGCGAGGCGGGTGGGGAGGAAAAATGGATCTGAGAAGGACAAAACGTCCCCTTCTCAGAAGGCTTGAGCAAAACTGCAGTGATGCTCAGCAGTGAAAAAAAAAAAAAAAAAAGAAAAAGAAACCCAAAAAACAAAGCAAAAAAGAGGTTGGAAAGTGGCAAACAAAGAGTTGCCCTCTCTCTCTCTTGCATCTGGTACAAGGCAAGGCAGAAGAGTGGAGGATGTTACTGTAATCCTCCCAAGAAGACAATGTCAGTGTGATCATCCCTGCTTTGCTTTGTGTTCTTTGGTGATGGATATTGCTATAGCCTCATCCTACATACAAACCATCTTCACTCTGCACGCTCGATGCCAGTTGAAGACTGGCTGAACTACTGTAGCTCCTACAGCCATCTCAGAGGATATTGTAGACAATGCTCACCTTCTAGTTCAACAAGGCTTTTGCCTTTACGGGTGTGTGAAGATGCCTACTAAATATTCCCATCCCAATCCGTTTATTATGCATTAATGCAGGAAGGCAGCAGTTCTTTTACAACAGACAGTAGCGCTGACAGTATTTTCCTGATCATCTTTTCCATCTATCCTTGATCCTTCTTGAGGGTAAGGACGTGTTTTCAGATTTGTTGATGGAATCACCTTTCCATGGAAGTTTCCCATAGCCCCAATGAGAATGACCTTTCCTTCACCTTCTGATTTCTCCAGAGGAACATCAAGGAGCACATTCTGATCTGATTCCTTCAACAGATCTTTGCTAGAAGTTGTGATATTTTTACACCTGAGACTGCCAGATAGCATGTACAGTTTTACAATTTCTTTTTTACTGTATTCAAGGAATATTTTTGCCTTAGGGGGATGGGCCCAGTTGGCTTTCAGAACAGTTTCATCTGGGAGAGCCCTGGCAGACACCAAGGTGACACACTGCCTCTACAATTAGAGTCAGCTCTTGGGACAAATACTACCTTAGCAAAGGGAAATGTGTCTGCAAGGAAGGCAGGGGCATGCGTGTGTTTTGAAAATTTCAGTTCAAGGATTGCTCTGTGTGTCTATAAGTAAAGCTAGCAACTTGAAGTCATTGGTCTGCATAGGATCACTCCCATTTGGCAGAGTTTAAAATTAATTTTAAAAGTATGAGGGCACTGAGTTCACATGCAAAATAATAATAGTGATTATTTCCTACTGAGCATTATGTATAACTCTCAGTATTGCAGAAACATTAACTAACTAAAATACCTTGTGCCTAAAATACCTTGTTTACTGCTGAAATGACAGTAAAGAAGAAAGCTAGAAAAGCCTTGTGAGACACTACTCATTAGCAGTTCTGATGATCATGTTTGCAAACACTATAAATAATGAAATGTTCATCTTTGGGAACAAAGAACCTAGAAAACTGAAGATTTTTCTTAGAAAGCGGTGATTCAGAGAAGAATTTAGGGAACGTCGTAAATAATTGCCTGGAAATATGTTCTAAGTGTCAATCTGGGGAAGCAGAGGTAGTGCAATCTTTGCATAACAAAAGGAATGGCAAGAAAAACCAGCATAAACAATAGCAATGCCACCTAGCTGCCATACGGGGCTTTTCATGGCAGGTTCCAAAGCACAAAATGAGTAAGAATCAGAATGGAACAAATACTAGATATTTTTTGGTTCTGTCGAAATGAAACCGTGTAACATAAATCAGGGGTCAAAAAAAAAAATCAATTCAGAATAAATGGAACATTATTATGCCAAAATGAAGAGTCCAATAAAATGAAATATTCTATTTTATTTTAGAAATACTAAAATACTTTTATTTTGCAGTCAGGTCTGAAAGAAAATGTCATTTTCAAAATCAGAGCTTCATTTGAAACTTTACAGGGCAATATGTAAAACTTTTCCATTTCCCTCCTGACATTTTCAAAAGAATTGGCTGAGAGTGCGTTTCTCACGGACCAGCAGGTCAGACCATGTTCAAGGCTGCTTCGCCTTGTTCCCACAGCTATAACTGCATTTCCCTTCCTGATGCCCTCAGGAGCCAGGAAAAATTTATTTTCTCTGTGTACAGCCTTATTGCCATTTTCCTCCTCCCTCCTCCAGCAGCTGATGGGGTGGCTGGTCCTTGGCAGAGGACTCCCACATACTGTGAGCCACCCTTTCGGGGTCTTCCGCTTCACCTGCATGCACAGAGCTAAAGGAGATGCTAGATCTGAGGGCCAAAAGGAAAATTTCTCAAAGCCAGAGTGCCAGGGGAATTTGGAGGACTTTATAACCCCCCCATCACAAGGGACAACTCAACCCATCCATTGCTTCCTTTGGAGAGGTTTTGGGGATTTGTTGGTGTCTGAGTTAGCTCCTGTTCCCCACCCATGACAGGCAATAATTTAGTACCTTGTATTAGTAATCAGGCTGAAGAACTCCAGCCCAAGCTAATGTGCACCATTTAGGAGATGCTAGATGAAATTTAAAACCTGTGAGGTCAAACTGCTTGATCTGACCTGCTGGTTCCTTCTGGCGGTGAGACCCCACCGCACAGCCAGGATTTAGCAGGAATACTCCCCACTTACCAGCACGTAAAACACTGTTATGCGATATCCATGGTTTTAAACAAAATGTGCCCCCATCTGACCCTCATTGGAAACAAGAAAAGTCTGTGCTTTCAGATTAAAGGCCCTCAAACTTTACTAATAAACCTAATAAAAGAAATTGATTAGTTCCTCAGCAGTGGCCAGACCTTAGGGCAGATAATGGTGCTCTCAGTGCTGGCAAGGAGATAGGCTGCACGATGTACTCATGACTACGCAGCAGACGCGGTTCTATGAAACCATCTGTATGTGGCATGGACCCTGTTGTGATAGGACAAAGGGTCATGGTTTTAAACTAAAACAGGGTAGATTCAGACTAGATTTAAGGAAGAAATTCTTTACTGTGAGGGTGGTGAGGCACTGGCCCAGGTTACCCAGAGAAGCTGTGGCTGCCCCATCCCTGGAGGTGTTCAAGGCCAGTTGGATGGGGCTTTGAGCAACCTGGTCTGGTGGAAGGTGTCCCTGCCCAGGGCAGGGGGTTGGAACTAGATGGCTGTTAAAGGGCCCTTCCAACCTAAACCATTCTACGATTCTATGATTCTGAGAAGACATTTTGTGCTAACAAGGAAAGAACTGTCCTGTATTTTGCCACTACCTGCAATAATATGTCATACATAACAGCGACTTTTCTGGCTTTGAATGTGATAATGCATGCCTTGGCTGCTGTTACGCGTTATATGTCCTGCATGCAAGTATTGGAAGCATACTAGGAGGTATTTTGGCTGCTAATAAAATTCACACTTCTAGGCAAGGTTAATTCAGAATGTGCTCGATTTCTTGCAAGGAATTTATAAGGAACCCTTCATCTAAAGTAAAATCTGTGAAATTAAGGTGACAGTTATCTGGGACCCTATTTCTCTAGTCTGCACTGTGCATAGATACTCATTTAAAAATGCAGTGACAGGATCTGGCCCTGTGCATTATTATATTGACATTCTGTTATGGGTATGATTGGGAGGCGAAGCCATTTTGTTAACCAGCCTCCATACACGCTGGGGAGATTTCTACACTGTCTCACTTTTAGCCCTGATTGTCCATGCTATATACATGTTAGCTCACTCCTGACATCCAGTCTGCAGTTAACCAATTCATTCCCAGTGCAATAAAACTGGGAAATGCAGCGTAGGGGAGTGTTGCAGGTGGTTGGCCCAGGGACCAGGGTTTAGCCTGGCTTAGACAACAGAGGCAGTTTAGGTAGTACCCATCATTCAACCTACAACATTATGATGTGTTTTGTTGTCAGAATGCTACGAAGATTCCAAGGTGCTACAGAAAATGAAAGGAAACTTTCAGATTGATATGGGATTCAGAATAGAATTACAACCTAAGAGAAAATGCAAGCCTTGAAAAAAAACCCCAGCACCGGAAAGTTCTTTTGCCTCCGTCTGGGCCAGTCTTTGGTAATGGTCAATGCTGGATTTAGTATTTTACAACAAATGCCCTAGATGTAACTTGCAAGGACATTGTGAGGAATAAGTCTTTTAAATTCCATTCTAATTACTGTGTTGTTACTCACTCAAATAATTTTATTCCCTAAAATTTGGCTGCTATATTCCTGATCAAAGGGAAGTAATTGCATTTTTAAAACCTGCAGAGATGTCCAGAACTGGTAACATGAATGAATACTTTGTAAGTAATTCTTTTATACTAGGTTAGTTTATTGTTATAGTGACGTGATTCTACAATAGTGATACCATTGAAATTGCAAACTGAAAAGGCAAATTTAAAAAGGGCCAAATTCTACAATAGGTATTTCTTTTCCATTTGAATTTAATTTCTTTGATTTCACCATTCCACTGCCAGATCTCTGCAGTCCTGTATCTGGAATTACTAACTCTCAAAATTTTGAATTCATACTGGTACACTAAATGAGAACGTTCTCCCATTCCCACATTTATGAAACTAGAATACTTCCAGAGAACTTGTTTTACATCTTTGGCTCATTGTATTCAGGTGGGTTTAACATAATAAACAAAGGGTATAATTTAGATCTGATTCCCCAGTTCAAATCAATAATAAATTCCCTGCCATCAATAGGGCCAACAAATATGAGAAGAATTGATGAAGAAATTGTGGATCACATCTGCATGCATTTCCAACCACTGCATGCAGTTATTTTGCCAGAAGTGAAAAAAGAACAAGAACTGATAATTGCATTCATTTCTGCCTTCATTGTTTCTGTCCAGAGTATCGCAACCAGTGCACATTCCTCTCTGCTCATGATTTCTGGTTTATAGACCAGCTGATTGCATGGTGGACTTGAAATTCTGATATGCTCTGACTGGATAAAAATTAATAAATTATATGGCCCAATAAACTCACACTGTGGACTTATGAAAATAGCGTGCACATTTGGGTAAACTCTTGGGTGAAATTACTTGTTCACAATGCATATTTTTCATCTAGGGCATCTATACTCACCAAGAAGTTACGCCTGGGACCGGAATACCAGGAGTACTGTAAACCAGGACTGGTCCAAAGCTCATGAAATCCACTGTTTATATTACTGATTTCAGTGGGATTTAAATCAGGGACTTAATTACTTGAGAAAGCTTACGCAGCACAGCATTATGAATAATTGCATTTAATATTCTCATGGCATTATCAATATATATGGTTATGTACAACAAGTAAACTGCCCTAAGTGATTCATAAATCTGTTAATTTATAAGTGATTAAGTTAAACAAATGCACAGTGGAAAAATAAAAATATTATTAGTGTCTAAGGAAAAACATTATTCTTTCAATCCTTGCCCCGCGCAGTATTTTATTTGTGGTGTGTCTTGCTATGTAAGATAGAGAGTGAAAGAGCACAATTGCCTTATAGTGTGATGGACCTGTCATGTGGAGAATTTTTTTTCTAAAAGCCAAGAAATCACTTGTCAATGTCAAGTCACCCATCCCCAGTGTGACATTTGCATTGTGAGTCGAGGCAGAGCTCGGGGACAACAAAGCAGTATTGCACACTCGGATCCCATAACTGAATGTGAACAAATGTAATACTCAAGTTTAGCTTTCATGATGAAATAAAGGATATCTCACCCATGAAAGGGGATTATTATCTCTGGCATAGAAGCGTGACCCCTCATTAAAATATCCATGGTCAAGTCCATCTCTTCCAGTGAGAGCTTCTTTTTATTCTGCAGCATTGTTTTAGTTGTCAAAGCCCGCATTTTAGTTTGAATCAGACTGTGGGAATTAGAAGTGAATCCGGTCAAATTCTCATGGAACTTTTACCAGCTCTATTTTTTCCTGTAATGCCACACTTTACTGATCACTAATGTTACTTTGCAGAAGTTACTATTTCTTAGGCTTTTGTTTATGGTGAAATCAGCCAAACTTTTATTGTATTGCAAAGAATTTTTTTTTCAAATCTGCTAACTAAAGAACTCTATTATTAAAGCAGGTCAACAAACAGGATAAAAACAGGATAAAACCCTCTACTTTATTTTGTCTTATTATTTTATAAAAAAAATCTGTTGAGGAGAGATTTTTATTTAAAACTGTAATTCTTGAATTCTTGAATAATTACTGTTTAATAATTATTCCAATCTTAGAATCATAGAATCATAGAATGGTTTAGGTTGGAAAGGACCTTGAAGATCACCAAGTTCCAACCCCCCTGCCATAGGCAGGGACACCTCCCACTAGACCAGGTTGCCCAGGGCCACATCTTGTGTCTCTTAGCTGATTTGTTCTGTAGCTGAATAGTTACACTTAACTAAGCAAAGTTATCTGTACATTATCTGTTATCTGTACAAAGTTATCTGTACATTGGCAATTTATTAAATAGTATGAAAAAAACAGCCATTAATGCATGGAGATACTAAACCCTTTGCTATTGGGAGTGAAAAGACGCACAGTATCTTAGTTACCCCCAATTAGTTAATGTCAGCTATGTAGGGATGATACTTCAATACAGTGGATATTTCAATTAAACAAGGGTGGCTGCTTCCTATAGACAGTCGTGCTGGACTCCTGCTCAGGCAACCATTTGCCCTATTTTCAGAGGCTTCTCTTTTTTCCAGTCTCACTAGAAATCAGGGACTCATTCAAACAAGGGTAGGTAAAGCTTTTAACTCCCTACAAGCATCAATGTGCAACAGACCCTGCTTGAAAAAGAAAATTAACTGGGGCCAGAAAGCAGTCAGTACATGTGCTTACACTTAACAGTCAGCTAGCTCCAGCAAAAAAGGAGGTCCCATTGAAAGGGTCATGGTGACTGATTATTAAAAGAAGCACAGGGAAAGGCACTGGAGTCCTTTTTTAGGAATAGAAATCTGAGGGGATGACAGGATACACATGGGAGAAGCTTGGGATGGATTTAATTCCCATATTTGCTTTACAAACAAGCAGAAGCTCTGTTTCCATGGGTAAACACCCATCAGATGTTTCCAGGAGCTGGGAAGAATGCAAAGGCAGAAAATACTTCAAGAAGCCAGTAAGATCTCTGGAGAAGCAGACAACATATATGTGCCTTGGTGTCCCTGGGAAGGATGTCAGCGTGGGAGGTGGTGTTGGGAGAACTCAGGTGCTGCAAAAGGGAATGGACAACAACATTTCTGCAACCTAAAAGTCACCTACTCACCAAAGAAGCAGTATAAATGATAGTATCTAATATCATATATATAGTATTTAATGTCATATGTCTTCCAAGTAAGGTACTCTTCCACATGATGAAGGATTTTAAGCCGATGAGTTGTTCAATCTGCGTAGGTAGATGCTTTGTGTATGTGTGAATAAGTTATAGTGACCTTCAAAGGCACAGTAACCAAAAAAAAAAAATAAATGTTTCTTGTAATGCTCCACAAAGCACCCTTTGGCAAAAGAACACATTAATTCAACAACCTCTGAGGCATTATTTGTAAAAATACATCATTTCCCATATTGGATATCACCCCCAGTTAGCTTCCCCTTGGCCAGTAATGTAAAAACATTTCACTTTTCTCCATTTGTAATTTTCTTTTGTATACATTCTTCCTCTACTTCAGCTGAGGGGAATTTAACATTTATGTTCCAAGTTCTTCCATGAAGCCTTACCCCTTGATTCATATACGTTCTGACAACATACTTCAAGTGCTTTATTTTAATAAGGACTGTTTTCATTACACTGTTTGGGATTTGGTGGGAGAAACACACTTGGAGAGTTGTCTACCTCTTAAAAATGTAGCTAAAGGCCTTTAAGGTCCTGTTTCTTGGACCATAAAACTTGTCTGTGATGATTGAAATGAGAATTCTGTTTGACCTTTTGTGACTTAATTTCATGCTTGATTTCCACTGCTGCCACTACTTTACCTCAAAGACCGTAGCTGTGTCCCTCTGAAGGGGGGTTTTGCTCGGCCGTGCTGGATGGAGAGGTGAGTGTCTGTTCTGCGTCCAACCCCTCCTTCTGCCTAAACCAATTACTCAATTTTGATGCACAACTGACCTTTTAATCCCAAAATAAAATGCACATTGGAGTCCCTGTCTAATGTGGCCGTATATGGTACAATAACTGTGTACTCTTCGTTTATTCTTAGAATATCTTCCCCTCCAGTTTTTAATGACGGAACAATTGTAGCCTATAAATGTATACTTAGCATCATCTAAATTCACTGATTGACCTACTGGATATTTCTGTACATGTTACACCTGATACTCTAGTTTCACTCATGTAAACAGAGCAGTGACTCACGTCCTGGTCTATCCAGCACGTACATACCTGTAATCAGTACCATCTGCCACCGCATGCTCTAGTAAACCATATCTTCTTGTCCTTTTAAACTGCTGCTTCTTGTCCTTTATCTAATTCAGTCATACTTGAAAAAATAACAAACAGTTAAAACACAGGCACATGACAAACTTGCAGATCATTAGCACAGTACCAACGCTCTTCTAAATATAGGGCAAGAAATTTAGTTTCTCCAGACCTGCAGAAGGAGAAAGTTTGCTAATTTTGAGCTGAGAGCTGTGATGCAGTGGACAATGCTACAACTTCACCATCAGCAGTGTGCACATCGTTAGCAAGGGTCACCATAGGCCCAATGGCATTTCAACCTTCTGGACCTTCAGTTTTTCACATTTATGAAGGGAGATGGCCACGACTGGTTCTTTGTGATGGGGTATGCCACGTACTCAATCGATTCATGGCACATGTTATCAAATAGCCTTCCCTAGAAAACAAACATAGAGGGCTGTTAATCAGCACTCAACTGCAAATTTTGGTCAGTCTTTACAGGAAAATAGGCTTTTTCTGTGCACTTTTACGCTTTGCTTTTGGATGAGCAATGCCAGTTGGAATTAAACCCTTATTTTATTCATAAATAAAATCAGAAATAAGTTTAAAAGTCTAAGAACATTAAGTGTGTGAATGTTTTCCTACCACAGGTAGCACAAGTAGAGGTATAGACAAAGTGGACTGAAAGCCACTAGAAGGTGGAAAAGGAATAAAAGTGAAATGTTGCCTATGTGTTTCAAAATACACGGCTGATTGAAAATAAACATGTATACCTGATTTTCAGAACCTGTGGTACAGGTTCTGGAGATGAACCCCTCCAGATTCTCCACCAGCATGACTTTGGCGATTCCATGCAAACAGATAGCAGCAGGAGGTCTGATGCGGGTAGCACAGCTGCCTTATTGCAACTGTCTTCTTGGTAGACACAATGTCATCGTAACAAATCGGTCTGCGAAAGCATGCACGCACACATCTAAGATGCATATTAGTGGCTGAACTTCCATCCAGGAAGCCAAGTGGCGTCCTAATTTGAAGCCTCTCAAAAATGTCTGGCCTGAGTAATTTTGAACTCTGCATTAGGTTAGTTCCTGTCTGTATGAGGAAAGTGTGAAGAAAGGGAAGGAGACCATGATTATAAATATGTCCCTTGCAAATTGGAAATTAGCAAAAGTGTTTCTACAGCTCAGCAGTTTCCTGTTAGCTCAGCTGGTGAGAGCAAGCAAAGTTGGGACCTCCCATGGGCTCCACACCGTGGAAACCCATCTGACTTCTGCTTAGTTGAAATCTATGAGATTATCTTTTAAATCAGCTAAGCACAACTGATTCCTTGTGTGTTAAACAGTAAGATGATTACTTAAGTCAGCAGGGCAATTTCTGGTGATGCATCACTTCCAAAATGCCTGAAAGCTCATTGGTATGGTGGACGTTACTCATTTTGCAGACAGATTTTTTTAAAAAAAAAAAAAAAAGAGAGAAATACTATAGTTCAGGCTCAGCAGAGGAATACCAGATGCACACAGATGTTGGGTGACAGCTGTACAGCGAGGAGCAGGATGAGCACCAGGAAGAAGGCAACAGCAATCATCCGTTCAGCAGCTCGGTCATTCATCCGGAGCTGTCAGCTCGACCCAGAGCTCTTCGAGGCAGACTTCTCCCTGCTCGCCATCAATGGTGATAATGATACTTCATACAGATGAAAATCCAATTATAGAAATAAAAATCACAGGCCTAACAAAGCGTGTTTAATCTTATGGGCTATTATTACCTCCATTTTCTCATCTCTCATTTACATGTACTCTAATTAGAATATAAAGTCTTTCTGGGCGGGACCTACATTAAAATCCTGTTGCAAATGAGTCAACATTAGCATGGGATTCACATTGAACAAAATACAATTAGAATGCTTATTAATTAAGTCACCAGTGTGTTTCACCTTGGCACGATGAATTGTCTTGGGCAGTATAATTTCATTTTAACATTGGCATATATATATAAATATTACCTACAGTATCCTTTAAATCTCAATTAATGTGCTTGGGAAAAGGTACTGAGTAACAATATACTTTATTTGTCTGTACAGAAATCTTAACAAGTACACTTATCTTTACAGAACTAATGAAGCTGATTATATCTTCTCTCACTGTCAAATCAATTCTGTATTTCTGTCCTGTTAAGACTACTGTCTTATTATTTAAAAAAAGCAAAAATAATATACCTGTAATTATAAAATAAAGTGTATCATATTCTTTCTTTATATTTCTCTCCCTGGCATTGCACATTTATGAAACATTTTTAAGGATCTGACTTTTCATTTTATAAACAGCCAGCATATTCTATCAGAGATTTCCCAGAGCAGGGTTTGAGATGAGCAAAAAATTACAGAGGTAAAACCAAAGAACATTTCCTTTTTGTTACATTCAGATTCAAAGCTGCCAATAAGAATATATTTCACTGAGCAAAATACATCTTTATTGTAAAAGAAGGTAGAAGGGGATGGTAGAGATCAAAGGATGTATTTTCAACTGTTGCCTCTTCCTCTCATGCAGCTTTGGTGTTTGGATTTATTACTTTAAAACTTTAAATGAGTCCCAGGGTCACAGATACATCAAAAAATAAGGAAAGTGCTGAAGAGGTTTGGAGGTAGTGGTAATGGCAAACTCTGAAAATGAAGACATCACTTGCAATATTTCCATAGTGCCAGGAGCTGACTTTTCACACCATTCAAGATATGAAAGGTGGTACTCAAAGTCTTAATTAAAGCTGAACATGGAACAAGCTTGAAGCCAAGAGCCAAAACAATCCCCATCTCAGAAGACGTCTAGATTGTCCTGAGCAAGGACAAATCACTGCTCGTCATTCCTCCCCACTCGAAGACAGAAAGTGTGGAACTCATTGGATTTCAGGACAACAAATCTAAACACCAAGTAGAAACCTTCACATGGGTGGATATCCTCTTTTCCTGAGGTGTCAGACCTCTTGATCCCCTCCCTCCATGCTCAGGTGTGCTCCGTGCAGCCTTGCCTATCGGAGAGAGGTTTTCCTCTGACCTCAGCAGGGCACAGTCTGCCATTATTTGAATACTCTGGAGAATGTGCTGGGGACCGCGGGTAGCTGTTAAGATACCCCAGCATCCCCATCATGTAATTTACCGATTCTTTGGATGAAGTTAACTTGTTGTTAACCAGTTATCTTGAAGCAGTTATTAACTTAAGATAGGCTAATACAAAAGCCACATGAATATTTGCATTGTATGTTACATGATACAAAAATGTTTATAATTATTTACAACATATAAAATAAACAATGTGGTCAGAAAAATTCTGCTTCAGCTGCTTACACCAAATTGCTTTTGAAAGGTTCTTGCTAGTGAATGCAACCTGAGATGAAAGCACATGAAAACCCACTTCCCAGCTAAGGAGTCTGTTAAAAACACATTCCCGGGTAGGCAGGTGGACAGAGGAAACATAGTCCCCAGAGAACCAGAAGAACAAAAGAGAATATCCCTATTGAAACTCTGTTGGCTTCCGAGAGAAGTCCTTTCACAGGATCAGGCAAGGAAGTGCTCTCTGATAAGTGCAGAGGTAGTGGAAAGTCCACTCAAACCCTGGGTGGGTCACTCTGAGATGATTAAAATGAAAACGTGAAAAACCAGTACCACCACTACCACTGCCACCAAAACGTTACAGCAAAGGCCCACCGGAGAGCCAACCCTTAATGAAGAATCATTTCAAATGGGAATACAAGCTTAAGGATACACCAGTTAGCCTCCTGCCCATTTGTGGGAAACTGAGACACATACCAAAAGGAAAGGACCTTGGTGAACTTTTAGAAAAAGTCTCTGGCTTTAATCTAATTTTTTGGCTCTTGAGCACAAAAGCATTACCTCTTCAGTTCCCTTTACAAACTTCAGAGAACAAAGAAGGGCCATTGACTAGTGTGGTTATATGGTCACTTTCTGCAGTCTCCGCTGTATCTGAAGAAATGAGAAAAATCACAAACTGGATCACACTGAACAACCTTATTCTCTACTTGGCATTGGTAACTTGAGAGTCTATTGCCTGGCTGGCACGTGATCTTTCCTCAGTTATTTACATTGTCTCTGCAATTCTCCCTACAGGGCAGGTCAGTAGCAGGGTACAGGATCCTGCTTCCAGTGGGAATTAGATGTCAAGACAGAGCTGGACTTTAATGCGTTCTAACACTTTCAAATAAAAAGAAGACGACCACAAAACCACAAGTGCTACAGCAAAGAAAAGAGCCTGTTTACAAGGTCAAAGCAAAGAGCAGCTCAGTGAGTGGAACGGCCTCTCAGCTTGGATTACTCTGGGAATGGACTAAAGATCCTGTTGTTAGCATTCAGGAGGGATATCAGGTGTCTTTCCAACCCTCCATCTCAAGGTTACCTGACTGATCCTATCTGCTGGAGTCCTCATTAAACTGGTCACAGGGAACAGCCCTGGAGGAACTTCCTGCAGCCCTTTCCACCTCAGTTTCCTGTGGTTCTGCAGTGCCCCCTCTAAAACAGCCAGCACAGGAAGGATCAAAACAAACAGGCATTTGTTGACAACATAACACCTCAGTTTACTTCTGATGTGGACTGGAAAAAAAAAAAAAAAAGGTACCTACAAGTAGTATTTCTGAACGTATGCTTTATCCTTCTCGTGCTGCCAGCCAGGCCCCATCCTGACATGGCCTGGCAAACACCAATCATCTTGAGCATCACAGACCTTTTAGCAAGTTCTAACAATGGTGTCTTCACATAAATCCCAGTTTGGAAAGAATTTGAATATTTGGCTAGTTGTTAGGTCATACCCTTGGAGCTGAAAAGAAATAATGTGAAGATCAGACATTAATTAACGCAGACAATGCAAGTAAGCCTGAGAAAATTTCCACTGCAGTCATGTATGGTACTACAGTTAAGACAGCACCACCCCTAGAAAATCTTCCCATTAATTAAATGACCCTACACCATTGCTGTCTCCAACAAGTGACTGATTCTGACAACTCTAAATCTTTGGTGTCAGACTGCTCATGGTCCTTGAATGCCTCTTGATGCTTGTGCAAGACACAGACGTTTGCAGCTTCAATACAATGACATGATCAAAAGAACATTAAGTGACAAGATAAGTAGTCCAGATAATAGCCCCTGGCAATCCTAGGTGCGTATGTGTCAGCCGAAGCCCTTGAAAGACAAGATTTCTGCATATCCTCTATTTAGCTCACGCATTACCACAGCTAGTGGTGGATGCTCAATGATTTTTCCGAGTTTTCAAGGTCACAGCGCCATCCTACATATTTTAAGCTGTTAAATTAAAAACTGTTCAGCAGGAGGCACTTCACCAGCAGTCTACCTCTCTCGTGCAACCCTCAAGCAAAACCTTTGTGACTGAAGACTAACGCCGGCAATTTAGACACAGAGTACATGACATGTGGTTAGACTAAACAAGTATCTTTTGGAAAACATCCACGCTAAGCTTAACATCCCAAATGACAGAGAATCTTCCAAAAAGCCGTAGTAAGCTACTTCAGTGGTGAAAATCAGATGTCAAGAAAAGCTCTCTCTGTAAAAAGACTAGATAAGTGTCCTTTTCATTTATTTCTTTTCTATCTTCCCCTTTTAACTATGGGATATTGTTATGCACTTGAATGCTTACAAAAGGACTTAAAGACCCTAATTATAGGCCCCAGGCAAACTGCCTTCTAAATTTCTCTTTGATGAGATAAATGGGTGAATTCCTTAAATTTCTCAGTGTAAGATTTTTTTTACAGACCTCAAATCATTCCCATGATTATGCCCTTCTCTTGTCACTCCTTCATTTGTAAATATCCCATTTAAAAAAAAAATTATCCTTTATTCTACTCATCTTGTATATGGTCTGCATATCCCACATACTTTAGAGTATCAGTTCCCTGCTTCTGCTGAGTTAAACTGCTTTGTGGCATTGGCAGCGGCTAGTTTCACAGACAAATCTGGATAAAACAGTGCTGTTATCTGCCCAGACTGAAAAGATTAGACAAAGTTTGTATTGCTTTACCTTTATCTTGATTATAGCTAACAACATAAAAAGGTAACCTTAATTCTTAGCCTATTGGCACAGTTCTTAGTTAGCACAGGTAGCAGAATGTACCTGAAACACTGGGCAAATGCTTTGGCTATTAGTCTGTGCTTGCATGGCCACTCCCCAAGCAGTAAACTAATTAATTAAGCTTGCTTGGGTATACCTCTGAGTGAAAAGCAGGCAAATCCTTAATGGAAAATGTTGTCTTACAAAATTTCTTTCTTTTTTTTCCCCTCAGAAGTGTCCCTCTTTCAGTGTACTTGTTGTCATACTTTTTGTTTACAAGCTGGCATATTGGAAAAACTTGTGCACAAAACTTTTCTTGCATGAACAAGGCAAACAGTAGAAAGATGCATGAAAATCAAGTTGCCATAGAAAGAGGCCTTATTGTTGAAATATCATGGGTGTTTGTGGACTACTCATGAGAAAAACCCAACTTTCCCTAGCATCTCTGGGTGCTATTGCTGTGTCGGTTGCTGTTGCCTTCTTCAAGTTAAAAAGCGTTCACTTGGGTGAAGAAAAATGACTAAAAATTAAAGGATGGTTTTGTTTAGGAAGCATTTCTATTTACTCTGAGGGGAATTCTTTGTACAACAAGACAGTGAAACACGACTTTATAGATTATGTCATGTTCTATGAAGTCATCGGTGCCATTAAAGATATTGGAGGTGTACTAAAATAATACATGGAAGCATATCTTGAAAAATTTTGGAGGCTGAATAAACTCCAGATGTTAGCTTTTCATACCATCACAGACCAGTATGTGCTGAAACATTTGCCAGATAGAAAGCAGAAGCTTGTTGCAGCTGGTGATATCCTTTGATGAGATCAAGCTTTGGAAACACAATGGTACCATTCACTGTAGGAATTCTGTCATTTACTGTTGGTGAGATATGGTGCTTTCTTTACAGTGATCTTTCTTTATTCCCTTTGCAGGAGTTTTTGGAGCCGTGCAAATTCATCCCCTCCTACAATGCAATCTCTCCGTTTCCTAAGACCTGTGTAAAAGAGATTTCAGCGGAGTCCTGTTCCACACCTCCAGCTTCCGCTGTCCCATCCTGCTGCCAGCACTGGCGAGGGATCTACTGCTGTTAATTTCTGTCATCAGTTTCTTCATCTTCAGGTAAAAATTCCTTATCACGGCAAAATGAGACCCTACATGTCTTTACTTGTCTTCCTTTGTCATGTTTTTTATACGCTTACTGTCAAGATTTTCTTCCCAATAGCTGGTCTGATAATGGGAGCCTAAATCTTCAGGTTCAACCTTCCTCTTTTGAGTTCCCTCTTTAGTTAGCACTATGCTGATCAAAGTAGTCTTTAATATTAACGTAAGATGTGAATGTCTTTTAAGCTGCTTTTAGAACCTTCTTTCAAGAATGAAGCTGTATGAAGGAGCTAAGTTTTTCTCATACAAACACAGTTATTTGTGCTATGGTATTTGCACCCCAATACAAAGTGGATTCATTGCTAACATTAAACCACTTTCACTTGAATGTAGTTTAAATACCTAAATAGGCACCAATCAGCGTCATGACAGACTGACTAATGCATACAACAAGGCGAGATATTACCTTAAGGTAAGAGGGCATACAGGCAAGTTAATTATTTCAAGCAGGCTGAATCTGATGACCTTTCTTCTAGGGGGCTGAGGGAATTGGATGAGGAACCTTCTCAATCTTTATTTCTCAGAAAATCCACAGTCCATGGGCAAAGCACCAGAAAAGGTGAAAAGGGCAGACGTAACTTTTTAAAAGGGAAGAGAGGGACAGGAAAAAAGAGGGTGATCATCTTGACTGTAGTTTCTGGAAATACAACAGAATAGTCATACTACTTGTACCACCTGGATGCCAGAAATAAACATTAATAAACAGGCAGTAGATTTGTCTAGAGAAACTAAGACAAATCAAATAAACTAGCTTTTGTCATCATTCCGTGAACCGTGTTACTCTTAGAAACAGTGTATCTATATAATGAATTAATTATAGCATTTGATGCCACTTCGTACAATATTCTTACAATCTGCTTGAAAACTGTCAGAGACATTGATCCTGGAGGGTACTTATTGGTTCTTCCTCTTAAACAGAAAGAATTTCTCAAGTAAGATTTTATGTGTGTTTTTCAGTATTTTATTAACTTGATTGTAATTGTTTTCATTTGGTTCCAAGTATTTTCCCTAACAAAATGGATGAAGGAATAAAGTATGTATATTAAGTTTGCACACAATAATCCTCAAATACCTGTTGGTGAAAAGCAGTAGACTGAAAATGATCTTGATATTTTGAAAGGGAAAAACAGGGCTGAGAGCCATATTTTCCTTTGGCAGGAATGATCAGCTGCACAAATACAGGTATGGAGCTTGTGGTTGGAGAGAAAAGAGTCTGGGAATGGGTGGTGGCTTACAAGCTTAACATGCTATTACAAAAAAAGAGTTAACACTATCCTGGGACACCTAAAAAATAATTGCATCCTGAAAAACAAGTGAAATAGTCCTGCTGCTCTACTGGCATGGCCTTGATTGGAATTTTGCACCCAGTTTTTTTGCACAGAACTTCAAGAAGTGGCTCAATGAAGAAAAATGAGGAAAGAAAAAAGAACAAAGTTCTAGAAAACATAACTTGCAAGGAACGACTGAAATTCTGAAGAATCTCTTTGAAATATTTCTTTGACACAATATCTTGGGAAGTCCAAGACTTCAGAAGTCCTGTAGGTGAAACATCATAAATTTGCTTTTGAGCTCATTGCTGAAGAAGTGAAAGGTCAAGGTCACAACCTCCATGTGGTTTTACATCCAAAGGAAAAGTTATGTACTTTTTATTGTGGGTATGCACTGGACTCTTGCCTTTTAGGTAGTAACCAGTAGCTTTTCAGAGTTTTTCATTTCATCACATGCCTACCACTCTGACTTAATTGTTATAAAGATCATTATTTCATATTACAAAATTTTTAGTAATAGGAATATTGATATTTATTAATCAATGGACATGAATATATTCCCACAATTCCACATCATGGAGTGAATTAGAAAAAACATGTATGGAGAATATATATATATGTATATCTATAACTGTACTTTTCTTTTCTTTTCTTTTCTTTTTTTTTTTCCTTTTTTTTCAGTTCCTCTTCTTAGAATTTTGCTGTGGAACTTGCACTCTTTCTTCCTTGGCACATTGTCCCCTTTGGTACACCACTCTCAGAGCAACTTGTTAAGCCCAAACCCAAGCAGACGTAGACAAGAAGATCAATATCAGGCAATTAACCATTTAGAAGACCTGCCCAACAAAGATTACGTGTTTTGAACACTCATCCCCACATGCTTCTGCAATCTTTCATTACATAGAACAACAATTTTGTTTCAGGTTGGATGGGGCTTTGAGCAACCTGGTCTAGTGGGAGGTGTCCCTGCCCATGGCAGGGGGGTTGGAACTAGATGATCTTTAAGGTCCCTTCCAACTCTAACTGTTCTGTGATTCTATGATTCATTTTCATGTTTCCAGCCTCTGTGATTCAGTGGGTAGATTCATGTGCCTACACATAGGCATCTAACACCTAAAGGTATACAAAAGTATCTGTACATCCACAAATATCCCAGCTGTCCTCCAACTATGCTCCGAAGAGGGTAGGTCTCCCATAGAATCATAGAATCATAGAATCATAGAATGGTTTAGGTTGGAAAGGATCTTGAAGATCATCGAGTTCCAACCCCCCTGCCATAGGCAGGGACACCTCCCACTAGACCAGGTTGCCCAAGGCCACGTCCAGCCTGGCCTTGAACACCTCCAGGGATGGGGCCTCAACAACCTCTCAGGGCAACCTGTTCCAGTGCCTCACCACCCTCAAAGTGAAAAACTTCTTCCGAATGTTCAATCTAAACCTGCCCTCTTCCAGTTTGAAGCCATTCCCCCTCGTCCTATCACTACGTGCCCTAGTAAAAAGTCCTTCCCCAGCTCTCCTGTAGGCCCCCTTTAGGTACTGAAAGGCCGCAATAAGATCTCCCCGGAGCCTTCTCTTCTCCAGGCTGAACAGCCCCAACTCTTTCAGCCTCTCCTCATAGGAGAGGTGCTCCAGCCCTTGGATCATCCTCGTGGCCCTCCTCTGGACACGCTCCAGCAGGTCCATGTCCTTCTTATGTTGGGGACTCCAGAGCTGGACGCAGTACTCCAGGTGGGGTCTCACAAGAGTGGAGTAGAGGGGCAGAATCACCTCCCTCGCCCTGCTGGCCACACTTCTTTTGAAAAGGTCCTCTTATATATTTCACAGACTTAAATAAAGGCCTCTGACATTCAGAGGTGTCTAAAACAGTATTGGAGAGATAGGATTAGGCACCTGAATCACTCCCAGTGTCTCATACTCCATGTGCCTGCCACACATTTTTAGTAAGAGAATGGTTTTATTCAAGTCTCACAATTTTATTTACATCTCATAATAAAAACTAACCCATGATCATTTAATCAAGTCTCAATTATACACATTATTATTTGTAATAAAGTTATCATAATAGCATCACACATAACACCTTTCATGAAGGTCGCTATCATGCAAAAGGGACATTTCACCAGCTGTTCATATTCCTCCAGTCTGCAACATTTGGGTGGCAGAGGACAAGGCTGGGTAGATACATGGGCTGACACTGGAGAACTAGCCCAGATGCAGAAAGCTGTGCATTGCCCTACCCAAGTTTATGCCCTGCTTCTCTCACCCTATGGTATTTGCTCGTCCTGATGTTGAGCCAGCACACTTCTGGCTGGTGCAAGCACCTCTGCGGCACAGACCACCAAGCCGCATAAGCACATATAAAAGCTCTGCCCTGCGGCCTCTCACTGTCTGCAAATTTCAGCCTTGCTCACATGCATGCCGGGCGACTATCAGCAAGTGGTTTTAATTTGAAGCAAATATTACTCAACAGATTACCCGCTCCTCCTCTCTTAGTATTACATGTTTGGTGCACCCATTGCATTTAATTACTATTGATACGCTCTTCTGCTGGGGCTCAACACATTTTTTTGCGCTCCTACTTATTGTGCTTGCATCCCTTGTCACAGACTATAAACAAATTGCAAACAGCATCGGGAGGAGGAGAAGTCGCCACAGGGCACCTTTCCCCAGATGGGCAAGGAGTGGGGGTTCATCATAGCTGAGCATTTCACTCCTCATCCCTTTGTCTTTCTGCAGCAGTTCAGCAGTGTCAGAAGCATGACAATTACGAGCTGGGCTGGAGGTGTTCAAGGCCAGGCTGGATGGGGCTTTGAGCAACCTGGTCTAGTGGGAGGTGTCCCTGCCTATGGCAGGGGGGTTGGAACTCGGTGATCTTCAGGGTCCCTTCCAATCCAAACCATTCTATGAGTCTATGATTCTACACCTGGCACAGGACACGTCCCTCCCAGAAGAGGGGTGAAATGCAAAGATGCCTCGGAGCTTGCAGTGGGAATAGTGCAACCATACCTTATCCCTTTCCTGGACCTCACTGAAGAGAAAATGAAAGTCACAACAGAAAAGGAAGGAACTGCACGAGGTTATCTTGTCCCTGGTTCTGTTCAATGTGAAGAAAGTGCTCTATGGCACACAGGATAGCGCCATAAATAACTTTTTGGATGAAGTCACCAAGAATGATCTATGCTATAAGGATTTTAAAAAGGACATGCACATACCTAAGTCATGTTCAGATGGGCACTAAATAAAGTGGTCGTTGAAGGTGGTATCATCCAAGGGTCTGCAATAAGGATGCCTTTGAAGAAATTTACATCTTCCTCCAATGACATGCTCTCCCTCCTTTGCTCCCTGTGGGTGCTGTTATCCTGGAGTAAAAGGGCCTCAATTAATTGACTTTTCCTTTCTCTTGTAGAATTTTAGGTTACGTAGACATCCAAACACTCATTTAACATCTATAATTTATCTTAATGCTATATTCCTTAATTTTGGTAAGCCCTCACAAGCATATACACAAAGCTAAGACCCTGAGGCTCAGTGTTACGTACTCAAGAACATACAAGCATCCTCTAGTTCTTTGTAGGATGGGTTGTAAACATCTGCTCTTCTGTTCTTAGTCTTTCCAGTTGAAAACCACTGAATTAATTCCCATGGTTCATTATCTTGATTGAATAATAGCTGTTGATTTTAAGAGTGCAGAAGTTCTTCCACAATATCCTCTAAAATTGCAGGTCAGGTTACTTTGCAACTCAGGCTCTGTGCATCTGATCCCCGAGAGATCAGCAAAGAAACCTTTCACCCTCATACCACAAATCATTCTTCCAGGTCCTTCAGCAAATAACACGATTTGATTTATAGCAATGAAGCATATCAGGAGGGGAATCAGAGGTAAGAATTGTCAACAGTAGATATTGCCACAACCAGAAGCCACTAATTGCAGAGCGGTAAATCTGCTTTCAGAAGTTCGTCGTAGCTCTCAGTTGCTCCACAGGTTGCTGAGTAGCCATGGTAGTTGTACATAGCAACTACTTTTCCTGTTTAAATAAACCACAAGTGCCCAGAGACTGTATCAATAAATCACAGACGAGAATTGGGACTTCATTCAAGGTGCTATTTCACATTCACAGCCAGCTTTTACTTGGCCTTTCATTTTATTTTTTTGCTAATATTTATTTCTCCTTACTTTCAATTTGGTCAATTTCTTTATTTGGTTTCCCACACAGGCGTCTGTCATACCTCTGCCAAAAAGCCTAGCAAAAATGTTCTTTTTCCATTTACGTTAAAACAACACTAAGCAAGGCCCACAGTTGTGTGTGTATTTGCTTGCTACCTTGAGGAAAAAAGGGAATTTATGGGTTTGATTTTGACTTTATTTTTCAGTGGCACATTTTCCACTAAGGATTTCACTAAATTGTCAATATTTTTAGTATATTATTATATTTTTACCCATTTCATGAGTATACCAATGAGCAAAACTTGGATTTGCTCATGTTTGGCTGAGCCCTTCTTTTAGAAAAAACGCTCCATGCTTTGCCATTTATTTGTATCATTTTTTTACCATAGTTTCTACACAGTTTCTCTGGTATGAAATAAGTGCCCATCTTTCGTAACCATAGCGACTATCTGTGACAATAAGCACAGGCTCTGTGCCTCTTTGTTTTCCACTGAAAATTTTCTTGTGTCCGAACCCAGTTTTAATAAAAACTCTGAATTCATCAGCTGATATTTCTATGTTTACCTGTTTGATTGCATAATAAAACTGTGCTAATAGGCATATTGGTGGTTAATAAAAAGGAAAAGGAGAAAGAGAAGGAAAGAAGCAAAACAAAGGAATGCTTTGTCCTACTGCCACAGATAATTCTGTCGGTTTATCAGATTGATAATAATAAAATAAATAAGAGGAAAATCAGAGACAATACTTTCCAACACTTGTAAATAGTGAGCAATAATATACACGTACCAACATATGTTTTCTTTTTTACTCCATATGTGAAAATCATCTGCATAATTGGCATTCTTCGATGCCGTTCTGGGGACTTCACCCATGGTTTTTCTCCCTGGTTCTCCAAAACAGAGAAAACATGTTCCACCTTCTGCTGTTCTGTGGGGTCCTCTGAGCCACAGCAAAGCGCATTGCTGGCAGTGAGCTGCCAATATTAGTTGCCGCTGTCGGCTGACAAGGTGGATGGAAAGCCTGTGGAGCTTATGTCTCCACACATGAACACACATGAACCGTGAACTCAAGCAGTTTGCTTATTCATCTGGTCAAAGAGATGGTGGGGTGACAGCCTGGCAAGGAATGAGCCTCTGCCCAAAGAGACGTAGGTTTGAGGTACGGCCTCAGTGCAAATGGCCTCCACCTGCAGAGTCCCTCAGAGAGGACTTGCTCTGCAATAGCAACCTTACAAATAATCAACCGCAGTCCTGCTCATGTTCCTGTTCTCCCTCCGGACACACCTGGCTCCAGCTCTAGGCAGATGAGAACCTCCTGGGCAGCTTTCCTGGACAGATGAGTCCTCAGCATGACAGAAGTCCAACACGTAAATACCGTTCTGAAGCTGCAGTTCAATCTCTCCCTGAAGCTGGGAAATGCTGTGTGCTCTCAGGAGAGAAGGGGGCACTGCACCTATGAGTTAAGTACCAAAAAGAAGATGGTATCACAGGAGAGAAACAACGCAATGGTCTTCTCATCTCAGCAGTGCAGGCAAAGCATGGGAAAGCTGCCCCCAGCCCCAGGGGAATGGGAACTCGGACCCTCGCTGCTGGCAGGGATCGACAAGATGAAAGGGAAACGGACCAGCAGCTGAAACAACAGGAGCAATGGAAGTGGGAGAGAAGGGAGGGGAAATGAAAATGAGGAACAGCGGCTGCTAAAGCAGACAGAAACAATTCAGGCTTTATTTCCTGAACTTTGGGATTTGAATTTTCCTCTCAGTAAACAGCATTTTTGGGAACAGGAATGAGCAATGTTCTGAGAGACTGTTTCAACATGATGTACGTCAGAAACTAAAAGTTATGAAGTACGATCCTGCATACAGCTCTCTCTTAGTCGCAGGTCCTGTATACCTCCAGATTTGTGTTCACTGTGTTCTCTATCCAATAAATCAGGGCACAGAGCACACAGACAGCACATGCAATATCTTTATCTTTTTGGACTCGTGGTTTTGACAACATTTTCTTGCTGAAGCTGTCAGTGCTGTAACTGACCTTTTCAATGTAAAATGTCAACTTTCTAGTACCAAGTTGGTTTAACCCATCATTGGTGTCCCAGCAAAGAGCTTGCAAAACCTCCCCACTTGAAAACTGTTCATGATATTTTATTGGTTTGCCTTTTTTCAGAAAACTGAAGGGAGAGCTGCCTGTGAATTACAGGCAGATCCAAAGCACAGCACTATCCCCCTTTACAGAGCATTTTCTGATAATGTTTTGGAGGGAAATGATGGGAAATTCTCATGAAAGGATAAATACTAACTGACATTGTTGATTTCTTTCTCCATCTCTCTAAAATCTTCTTTTCTAGCACAAAATATTTATTTCCTGTTGTGATTGTAGTTTCATCTAGTTGGGGTATTTTGTTACCAGCATTAAGTTCCCACCTGAAGTCGTGCTAACAGACCATTCCCCTTGCCAGTTCCTTGAAGTGTGTGATTCCCCTGTGTTACATTTCAGACTTCGAACTCAAACTTCTGGCACTTTCTTTTGATGATCTCTTGACATTTCTCTATATTCTTCCAAATTGTTCAGGTGAAATTTTTCAAGTGATACTGGTTTTCCAACAGAAAGCTGAAGCTTTGACTTAAGAATATTAAATATACAAACAACAGACATCCAAAAACATTGGGTGACTGATCAATTGATTGATTGTCATAAAGTGGCACCTCCCCAGAAAATACTTTAGCTGGAAGCTGAGATATTTCTCTTGGCATAAGTGGCTCTGAAGTGAGGAAGATGCAAAGAGAAACATTGTCATCCCTGTCCACTCAAAATAAATGCACAGGAATGAGACTAGCAGCATGACATTGGACTTAAAATAAATTTTATTTTCATTTTGTTTACCTTCTCAACTTTTAGATGTCCTATTTTGTATGTATTTTGGTCACATTTCCTACCTTTGCTCTACAGCCATGGAGAATAAGAAAGAAAGATTCATGTACCACAGGAAAAGAAAAAAAAGAGTATCTGTTCCTTGCTGTTGGCACTTAGGCATTTGCTTTCAGTTTCAGGTCTCTTTTTTCCCCATTTTATGATTATTAGGGTTTTGACAAATGTTCTTTGGATGTTTGTGTCTGGTGAACTCCTATAACCCATTTTTTTCACAGTTGCAATCATATAAAGATTACAAGGTTCTCAGGCGAGCTTAATTTTTGGAAATCTATACTTCCTGGATGTAGCTACTCCTCTGAATAGGGGTGGATTTAAACACCAGCCTTTGGGCTTTCCTGAAGTAGGAGATGGTATAAGGAAACTCCCTAACTTAATTGAGCTCACAAGACTACACTGATTTATACCTCATAAGTATTTGCCCCTGTACCAATTCCCTGACATTATAAGTCACATGCTTCTTCTCCATTCTTAATGAGCAGCCAGCAGCGTGAACAGTGACAATAAGCAATGACTACATGAGCAGTCATGGCATGTAGTTGGTAGCCAGATGTCCATATGCTGCTGTGGCATATCAACCAGTGTATTATCCAAAACCTTGATCTTACACACATATTAACCAACATTTTCCACTTGTTAACACATCTTCCAGAAGAAGCTGTGGCTGCTTTGCTCCATGTAGACTCTCTGTTTTGGAACATCCCAGTCCAGATCTGGAATACCTCTGCTGTGGGTGCCATAGGGATAATGTCCGTTCTCCCATGTGAGTTTCATTAGGTGACCCAACTGACACAGATACAAATATGACGTTCCTCTAATAATAAATTATAGAAACTTTCATCAGTTTTCATCAGCCCCTTACACTGCTGAACAGACTGCTTTCAATTTCTACTTCAAAGACAGTTTTTCCTTTTAAAAGTTTCTTCCAAAAAAATTGGTGGGATTACAACATAAACAAATTGTATGTTAGAAATCCATTTGCAGAGGAAATAATATGCTATAAATCTTGAAAGAATTGATAAGAATCCAAAGCAGTCCCCAGTCCGGTTACAAATTCACCATCTCACAAAGGCAAAAGAGCTCACAAACTACTCATTCTTGGAAAAATCTAAAGTAATGGCAGCTGGTAAAATAATTAGGATCATACAGACATAATTACACTGCGCATCTGCAACTGTTCTACCACCATCAGACTACATAGTTAAGTACCCAGAAAACAGCTGGATTAAGCCTGCTCTCAACTCGTTTTAGGATGTAAAACTGACAGCAAAATGCCTTCAGCTCAATAAATTTTGCCAGGCATTTGGATATGGTCACAGAGGTAGCAGGAAGAACAGGAAAGATTTAATACCTTCAGCCTAGCGTGGTAGTAGTTTTCCCTTAAACAACACAAAACAAATAAAACAATACCTTTTATTAGATTAAAGTTTCAAAGAAAAATATGATTAAATATCAGCTTTCTGTTTTTCAGGGTTGCATTCATTATACCGGGCTCAGACCGCGGAATACTCAGCGATCATGTCTGACATGATTTAGAGCTTGAGTGTGAAATGTAATTTCCTTCATTCTGGCCCAGTTTCTGCCTTTATCTTGAGGGGAATTTGGACTACAGTGGCTTCCCAAACAGACAAGGTGCTGCCCAAGCACTGACAGAGTACCTTCCTTGAAGAGCTTATATTCAGAAAGGTGGAAGACAAAGCATGTAAAAAGCAGCCTGCTGGACAAATTCCCCAGAATCATGAAGGTCATATCACTCATTAATACACTGTTTTGTATTACTCATGTGTCTTTTTAATGTTTTCACTGGTCAAAGTCTTTCCTCTCCCCTACTCTCTGCGCACACCAATTTACAGGACCCACATCCATGAAGTTGCTCATGGTCATTATCCGGGGTTTTTTGCACACAACCGTACTTACCTCAAAATGTCAGTTCATGGGATGTGGTCTTTCCTGAGATCAGGAAGGGAAAAGGACAATCCATCCAACATCAAAATATATTGCTCATTTAATGATTGCTGAAAACACCAGCTCTTGGAAATGTCCAACATTTTGGAAATGTCACAGGCCTAAATTTGCTAGAACTGATTAGAAACAAAATCCTGCAAAACATACAGAAAGATGTTTGTAAGCAATGGGGGATTTCCCATTACTCTGTCCATCAAGAAGGGCCACTGGCTCAGGCACCCACAGACACTGTCAGAAATGTATTTTCTGCCATGGTCACAAGGGTGACAAGACAGCAAATACCAGAGATGGAAGGCTGTCTTCTTAGAGGATACATGGAAAAAGAAGGTGATAGTATCACATCATGACAAATTCCATATAGACCAAAATATACCCATAATCCTAAGGTCAAATACTCAACAGTCTAAAGTCCTGAAAATGTATTGCTCAATACCTTAGCATTACCTGAAAAAGAAAAAACAAAATCTTTGGGGTTTTGCTAAGGTGCCAGTTACCTACTGCTTCTCTTCTATCCTGCAGAAAAGCCCCAGAAAATACCTGGAGGAAGGTAAAGGGACACTTTATAGTTGAATCTTAGGAAAAAAGTCTACATCACATGTCTTAGAAAGAAAACATTACATCTACTATCATTCTATTGGCTTACATATGCAAAATCTCAATATTATTGATATTCAAATGATTAGACTAAGGTGTCATTGATAAGATGAAAAGCATTTGCCCTTTCTGCTTAACTCAGTAACAAAATCTCTTTTTATAAATGGCTCTTCTTCTTTTGCCTCTTTTCTTGAGGGTTTGAGATATTTTCTGCATCACCAAGCTGTCTCTAGCACTAGAATTTCACACTTACAAGAGGTAACTGGAAGGCTGTGACTCCTCCACATTTGTGCAAATTGTAATTTAGAACACAGGAAGAAAATGTAGTTTTTTCTCTCTGCAGTCTCAGTAAACCTCTTTAACAGGAGTATTCAGAAGGCAAACCAGGTATCTGAAGGTACTGCTACCTACTACTGTGGTTATTTTTCTGATCACATCCACCAAGAATATTTAGCTTTCTAGACATGATCACCACGTATGCAAAAAGCAGGTTTTCTCTCTCTGAGTAGTACTAAATATAAAGCTTCCTGATATGAAAATACATTTTATCATAGCTGGAGACAGGTACCCTCTGTGGAGGGTTTTTGTTAAAGCTTTCCTAGTGCAAAATACGTGTGGGAGATTAATAACTCCTTTTGCATGTATCTCTCCTTTCCTCAAACTCAAGACTTTTCCCCAAGAGATTAATTATCTGCTTAGTCTCCTTAATAATTTGTTTCTCTAGTAAATAAAATATGCTGATAGTGTCTTCTGAACATGAGGTACCTCAGGAATACGAAAAATTATGAAATATAGAAAGTTGTCATGCACTCTAAGAAAGGAATAAGGAACAGCTACTGGAAAACTCCATAACTGTGACCTTGGACGAAGTCAAGATCCTAAAGACATTAATAACATATTAGATCAATAGATGTAATTAGGCATCTGAGCTGATGAAATGTCATATAATATTATTTCTTGTGGAAAAGAGTATTATCTACAGCAGAAGAAGTGTTGCAAGGACAGCATGGGTGGTGGACATATGCATCCGTGGATTCAAAGCAGAGTTCAAGTTGTTTTGTGGGTGGACCAAAGAACCTGAACAGGCCTCCGAAATTAATGACAAAGCATTAGATAAAAAAAAGAAAGATAATCAATGGCTGAACAAAGCCCAAAATGGTGCATTATTTTAAAACAGAAGGGGTGCCTACTAAAGGAAAGGGCAGAACTTGCAATGCCACATTCTGCAGATGCTTACTGTGACATTGGTCATGGATACTCTTCCTGCAGCCAGTAGAGGGTGATGCTGCTGAGATCCTGGTGCAAAAGTCACCAGATTAAACCAAATTCCGCTGGATCAGAACCAACCCTGACTTGTCTTCCCAAAGAACTTATGATCTGGGTTAGATGAACTCCACGCAGGCAAGCAGATGTAACTGTGAGATACAACCAGTTTTTTTAGCTCCATAGCTCTGAAACCACAACCATGCAGGTTTTGCAACCCAGAGAGAAAGGAGGCTAAACACTCAGCAAAAACTTTCCGTTTAACTGCATTGTTGCCAGCAAGATAGTGACCTGAAACAAAACTTCATTTTTGTTACAGGTTGGGCGGGGGATGGCTGGAGAGCAGCACTGAGGAGAAGGACCTGGGTGTGCTGATTGACGAGAAGCTCAACATGAGCCAGCAATGTGCGATCGCAGCCCAGAAGGCCAACCGCATCCTGGGCTGCATCAAAAGAAGTGTGGCCAGCAGGGCGAGGGAGGTGATTCTGCCCCTCTACTCCACTCTNCGCTGGATCAGAACCAACCCTGACTTGTCTTCCCAAAGAACTTATGATCTGGGTTAGATGAACTCCACGCAGGCAAGCAGATGTAACTGTGAGATACAACCAGTTTTTTTAGCTCCATAGCTCTGAAACCACAACCATGCAGGTTTTGCAACCCAGAGAGAAAGGAGGCTAAACACTCAGCAAAAACTTTCCGTTTAACTGCATTGTTGCCAGCAAGATAGTGACCTGAAACAAAACTTCATTTATCCTTTTATCCTTTGAGGCCATATTATAAACAAATACAACAAAACTATAAGGCGGCTGTGGTCTTCAAAGGGACTGCTTGAAAGGCAAGAGATACTGTCAACACATAGGACAGTTCATAGGTAGGAACATGGTGTCTAGACAGCCAGGTGCAGACAGCCGTGCATCCACTCCACCTGCGTTTCTCGCTGTCCGACTGGAGAGCAAGTCTGGTCTGGAAGCCCTGCAGCTCACAGCCAGCTGGCATGGTGTGCTGCAGATCGAACACCTCAACTATCCATGGAAAAACTCCCCAAGATATTCTGAAACCTGTATGTCTTGTGTCTGTGTATGGAAATCAGGAGGTGGGACGCAGGCGTTTGCATCCCTACCTAGGCATGGCACAGGAAGGAAAGTTGCGTTACTGGGAGGGAAACTAATGATCCTGCATGCGTTGAGGCAATATTTCAATAAATTTCAGACGATGAAGTGCAATTCTCAGATACCTGTTTGCCAGAAAAAGACGGAATAACAATGCCCTGGACATAAAATGGTCTGTTATTTTTGCCAACTTACGAATAGCATTGCTTCACCTGCCATCTTTCTGGTTACTTTAGCAATATCAACCCTTACAATAGAAAAACCAATCTTAATTTTGCAAATGTTTTGTTGCAGGTTATAAAGGTTGCTTGGAAGATCCTGACTCCAACTTTTCCTGCACCTGGTTATAGAATGATACTCTCAAGGCAAGCTGTCTCACATTTTTGCCCCATATTCACCCAGATTTCTCATTTCAGACTTAATTTCTATGTCTCTGACCACAGAATCCTCCAGTCTGATAAAGATCCCAGCAATTCAACCACCAGGGATTTTGGCTGGAGTTTGTTTAGCCCAGTTTTTGCTATTTACAAACCCAGCTTCTAGTCTAAACTATTTATCTTAACTCAGTAGTCAGTATTCACCAGAGGGACAGACGGGTAATACAGTCCATTTTAAGATACAGAAATTGAAACAGTCCCTGAAAGAACATGGTGTTCTCCACCACAAACAATGAAAGCCCAAAAAGTTTAGTTTACATGAGATACTTGCCTTTTGGACAACTGAAGCTCTTTGAGATCAATCCCACCCAAACCATCAAAAGATGACCCTAGCAAGTGCATATAATGAAACTCTCCTTCCATGAAGAAAATTCACAGGAGAAAATATTTCATCTCTCCTCTATGCCCATGTGTTTCTCTACACTGTTGGCAATACAGTCTTTGGATTCTGATCTAATGTGAGACTTGAAACAGAATTTTTACCATGACTGCTATCGTTACTGCAGCATCAGGGAACTCAAGCTCAGCACCCTGTGTGTTTTGTGCCCACAAAACACACAATCTCTGCCCCAAAAGAGTAGCCAAATGGGAAGATGCAAGGAAACAATGACAAAATGATTGACATGAGAAAAATCAGGCACAGCACATGAGAACGTAATTATTGATTACATTTTGGCATGTCACAGTGAAAAGTCAACAATGGTCTTCTGGCAATGGGGGAAGCATGTAGGCATGAGATGTTGGTGGCAGAAAGTAGAAGGACATTCTGAGAACTTCAGAAATGGCTAATACAGATTGCTGTGATTTGGACCATGCGATCAAACATGAGTGGGAAACAGCAGCATAAATAACCTACGGGAGCTGGTGCTGCTGACTTCCACAGCGCTCCTCCTGACTCGGAGTTGGGCCTTTATTCTCTCTTCTTTTGTCTGAAAACACATGTGATATAGAGATGTATCTTATTACGGCCACACATTCAGCCATTGACCACTGCTTATTTTTACAACAAGGTAAACATCCGTCCATTTACTAAGGTGAATGTGAATATCTTGTTTTGTTTACTGCGCAANGAAAGAAATGTCTTCCCCCCTGCCATCTGAGAAGAGAAAGAAGAATAAATAAACCTCCGTATCCACTTTCAGGTTCATGCTGATTCCAGTACGTAACAAGCTTCTTCAGGAACTGTGAATGCTATTCAGCATCTGCTCTGTTGTGTTTGTGTGTGGCAGTAAGTTCATCTGAGCAGCGTGACCAATGCAATAGTCTGAACTTCCTCCAAAGACAGCAAGAGGAGTGCTTGGTGCCTCCTGGTTGAACTAAGAAATAATTTAACAATAAGACAAGCATAAAACCTACTCATTTGATGACTTCTATGAAATTCGGTGTGAAAGTGAAGGGAAAGTGGAAATGTGGCAAGCGCCATTGTATAGGCTTAGCTCTCCTGGTAGTAAAATGGGTTTAGTGAACTGCTACAACTCTCAGCTAGAAAGTGAATCACAGATCCAGTGGGTTCTGTACCTCTAATGCTAATATGAGTGAAATGCTTGTAAGAACAATTAAATGAAACTAGATAAAAAAATGTCACAAGGCTTTGCTGATCATTCCGCATCAGTCTTAGCATCCTCAAATGTTAAAACTGTAAATAAAACTACTTTCCTTTCTTTGGGCTGTCAGGCCAATGAAGCAGGCTGAGAAATCATTACCATCTAGGACTGAACATGCCCCAGGTCCAATAAAAGTGTAACGATAACCAAGAAGATATGCAAAAGGCAGCAGGGATAAGAAGAAGTACCTCTGAGCTTTTTAGGGAAGGAACATGATGGGAGTGAAAAACCTCAGCACAGGCAATGCCTATAGTATTCAGGACACTCTCCTGGGGTGGGGCACAAAGCAGCTAGTCTAAATTCTACCAAATTTACAGTCGGGGGTTTAAATGTTGGTTTCACTATACTGAAATGTATACAGGTCTTATTCTTCTTCTTGCTGCTCATCCCTCATTTGCCTCATGAAACAAAGAAGGGCAGGGAGTTTTAGGTGGTTGTCTCTTTTAATCAAGGTTTGGCTGCTAGGGCAGGTACACAAAAATACACATCACGGGAAAATACTCTGAACACAAGAAGCTTGGAGAGAAGAGTGTTTGCCAGTTCTGTGAAAGCAAAACACACGGTTGTTTCATGTCAGTGAATGTTTCTGGTAAATACAGAAAATTTGCAAGATTTCTGATAAGGGCACTTGTATTATACAAAGCCTCTAAAGTTGGTTCAGTGCATGTACCTTGCTGTGTTGCTCTGCAAACAGACTTTGTGGAAGGAGAACGCACCTCACAAGAAACCTCTACTATTATTAGATGTAGCCATACAGTGTAAGTGGGAGACATCCACAAGTTTACCTCTTTCTTTAATACTGGTTACATAGTCCCTAAACATCATTAGGGTTTTTAGAGGTTATGGCGCTTTCTCACAATTTATGAGTTCAAATGCCTTCATCCTGGTTCTAAAGTATATTAACTCTCCTGCAACAAAACACTCTATTGAGTCAATTCCAAACTCTCATTAGGTAGTCTCTCTGGAAAAAAGGAAAAGAAAACCCCAAACAAACAAAAAGGAAGCAAACCCTAGTTTATCACTCTGCCAATAAAAAGCCTTGACAAAGAACAAGAGGCGGCCTACATGAGAAATTTGGTCTCAATCTGTTGATGAAGTAGCCTTGTCTGGGTTGACTCTCTTTCATCCAGGAGCTCACTAGAGATGAAGGGGATGTGGGGGAAGCACTGAGAAACTGTTTATAGCAAGCTGTCCAAATGGTGCTTAGACCTGCTTCCAGGTATCTGTGCCTGCAATGTGGCCTCTTTAAGAAACCAGTGAAAAGCTGGTACAGTAAATTTATTATCTATCTTGTCCTCTGTCTGCCTAAACCTTCATTTTCCTTAATGCTATCCCATGTAGATATGAAGAGTTGACCTTAGCACTGCACTAAAAAAGTCAGGACTGTCTGCTACCAGTAGCATCAATCCAGAGCCCAGTTCAGCACAAGAGATTGAAGTGGAAGACCTGGATGCCTGGATGCAAAGTTGGTTGGTTGACATAGGTAGAGCAACAGCAATTATGGTCTGTCCAAATAGGTATTCAGAGATGTTACCCCCCATGTCGCTGTGCTCTGCATCCTACACACGGGGTTTTTTTCTGACCCTCAGGGACCATATGCATCTCCAAACCCCTTAACTCACTTTCAAATATGATTTTGAACATAAGTCTCTGGAGTTGGCAGGAACCCCATGGTTTTTGGATGACTGGGAGGTTTGGTCTGTGAAATATTGCAGAGGCGTATGTACAGGGTGGCTTCTCTAGCCACAGCCCTTACAACAACCACAACAACAAATTAAACATCACCATCATTTGGCTGTCACACATTTGGAATAAATTTGAAACTGAGTCATGAACTAAGACAGCCTCAGCTGGGAGCATCCTGAAGGAGATCAACACCGTCAAAATTGAAAACCCAAACTGTCATCGTAAGAGGAGGAGGAGACCATCTCTGGGTAGTCAATGCCTCACAAAAGCTCGAGAGTGCTTGCTGGAGCTGTTGATCAGGATTTGGTGTCCAAAAATGTATCCCTAGGCATCACCCACTTGCTGTGGTAAATAGTTACAAGTTTCAGAGGCAGAGCAGAAGGAAAATTCAGACCAAAATGCTTGGAGCAATATTTGAGGACATCGGTGTCATATTCACTGGATGACAGTTTTAACCACGATTTCATGGCATTTCAAAACCTCAGCTCAGCACGCTGACTTAGCAATGGGAGAAAAAAGTCCATTACTGTCATTAGCAGACCACTAGGTCTTTGACACAGGCATAGGGTGTGAATGAAAACCAGTCTTGATCGTTTTTTAAGTGAGCGCACTAGCATTACGCTTAATTTTCACCCAGTTCACAAGAGGCACATCTATGGTTAATAAAGCTCTTCAACAAATTATACTACTCATGGTGGAAATACTGTTGCCATTTGCCTGTGGCTGTGTAGGTGTTGAATCTGGATTTTCCACTGCATGCTTTATCAAAACAAGCCAACACATTTACATGCAGTAAATTCCTCGCCCCCAGGACTTCATGCAGATAAGAACTAAAGACCTGAGTGCAGACACTGCCGGCATCTTCTGGCTTGTTGGTGCAGGCTCAAAGGGAAATAAAACACATTTGTCAAGACTGCTGACAATAAGCAGGGACACACAGCATCAACACACCGCTATCTTGTCTGTCTGGAGGCAGATTACAGTCCAGGCAGATAATATTCGTAATATGGTTCGAGTATTAAAGTTGCAGTCAACGTTGACACAGGCTCTTACTGAGCGTTGCATGCTGACTCCTGTGCTGAGGCAGGTGGTGCAGTTTACATTAGAAAGGAAGAAAAGTAAACAAGTAAGACCAAATGAGAGGCAGACACGCTAAAAACAACAGAGTAAAGCCAGGCATAACCATGTTTCCTTCTTCGGATAACTATCCGAAACCTTCAGATGCCCCTAGACAAATGGCGAGGTTTTCTTTCACAGCCTGGGACTAAGTAACAGTTTAGCCCTAATTGGGGCTCCAAATTAATTCTTATAAGTGTGGTCAGCATTAGTTTCTCGTGCATCATCAATCATCCCATGTAATAAAAGGCTCATCCATGCATCTTTAAATCACTTGATGCAGTTTAAATCTCCCATCTGCTTTCATTCTTCTGCCCTCTAATAAGTCTCAGTCTCTTGCAGAGATCCAGTAGTTGGAATCAATCGTGTTCTCCTTTCTATGCAACTATTTAGCCCGGTGGTTACAGCTGATACCTTCTGCAGCCTCAGGCCTGGAAGCGTGTGGTAGGCTTAATTTTTTAGCTTAACAGTAAGTTTTCATTGGTTGTGGAAGCTGTGAGTCATGAAAAAAAAATACCTAAACTTGGGGTGTATGTACCCTGTAATGAAGCTTTTACAACGTGAAGTAACCAAACACAAGAGATGCAGGAATTCAGTGTCCCTAACTGTGGGGGGACTGGTGATAAAACCAAAATGCTTCCAGATGCACACTTTTTACCCTTTCATTCTCTTTTGTTTCAAAGAAAATTAAGCACCAATTAACATTTACAAATGCACTTTTTCCATGAGGAGACTAAGTCAATATAGCAATATTTTAGTAAGATTTCTTGACAAGGTCTTCCACAAAGGCTGGACTTTGGCACAAAGAAAGCTTCTTTAACAGATTATCCCCTAGTGTTAGCGTCTTGATGCTTAGTGCTTCCAAAAGTAAACAGAGAAATCTTTGTTTAGTCTCAGTGTGGACCAAAAGATTTATTTTGCAGGGAAAAAGGACAGGTCTTGTTAATTGTAGTCCCTGGGAGTGCGGTGATACCCTCCTGTATTCTTGTACACGGTAAATGGTACACGCTTTTTAATTTCTTCTCACACTAGACCAGAAGGGTAGATCAAAAAAGAAAAACTTGATTCTTTCTCCTTTATTCCATGAAAATGTTATCAAAATGTGTTATTGTTAACTATTTATATTGGAAAAATCAGCTGACTTCTGTAATCGCCACCATATTTACGGTGCATATGAGATACATTCAAATACTTGACACCAGAGAAAGTGCTACATCTCCAACTCTCCTGAGACTGGCCTAAAATCATAACATTTTGAGAAGTGCCCTTTAGCTCCTGCTAGTTTCCTTCTGGTGTCATAAAGAGTAGAATGGCATGTCTTCAGGGCAGAAGGCCATTTAGCCTGCTACCCACACAGAGGCCAATAGGAAACAGGAAGGGCATAAAATCAGAGCAAGCACTTCTCCCTTATAGCTTCCCACCATCCTGAAGTGTATTGACATAGTTGTTCCTTGATAAGAAATTTTATTCTCCCTGGACGAGCCTTTTCACAAATTCACCATCTGCCTTCGCAACCTGATTGACCTTCAGAACCCCATAGCATCCAATAGCATGATTTCACTTAAATTTTTATGCGCTACATGGAAAAAAAAAAAAAAAAAGAAGCTTGATTTCTTTTGTCTTAAAGCTTGATTTCTTTTGTCTTAAACCCAATGCCTGATAATTAATGGGATTAGCTTCTTGATCTGGCCACCCGTATGGCTTCAAGGATGCTAATCCTGGCACAAGAGGAGGAGCGGGATGGCATGGCCAGGGTGAGTGAGGCTCCAAGACCAGGACTGGCCCTTTTGGAAGCGGCATGGATTTAGATCCACTCAAGCCTATCACAAAACCACAACTGTAGGGAGCTGCTGTGACTCATCCTCTGTGAGCAACTCCCTAAGCTCTTCCTCTGTGAGCACTGATACAAACAATTAATTTAACTTTGTGTCATTCCTTATCTTCCCCAAGTACTTCCATTATCCTTTCATCTTCCATTGGCCTTGCAGACAATTTGGAAGATATATGTGTCTGTAAAAAGGGGTTATTATTAATTTTTTTGCCTTTAAAAGTAGACCTTTTTGTTCTTTTCTTTTTTTTTTTTTTTTTTTTTTTTTTTTCTCTTTTTTTTTTTTTTTTTTTTTTTTTTTTGATGGAGGTTTCCACTTAACCTCCCTTGCTTATAACCCTTTCTGGTTTCCCTGTTTGGGCATAGCCGCCACTCCTTAAAGAAAATTTCTTTTTACTTCTGATAGCCTCACTTATCAAACAGCCTCGTTTACACCACTATTGAACTGGCTTTTTCCTTTGAGTTTCCTTTCAAAGTTGTTTTATTTTTTGATAGGCTGTTATGTGTTACACTGTGCCTCTTTAAAAAATCTCTGCGCCATCTGCAAGCATTTTATTTTCTCTTTTGTGTGTTCATTTCTATTTCTTTTTAAGGAGCTTCCTCAGTTTGATTCAACTTATTTTCTTTCAGCTACCAACACTACTGTGTTTTTCCTTGAAAAAACCCACCAAACCAACAAAACCCAATAAATTTGAGTATGTTGTGATTACTATTAAATATGGCTGTTCAACAGCAACATTTTTAGCCAGATCCTGTGCACTGCTCAGAAATACAACAAAACCGGTGCTTCTCAGCTGTCTGGCTGGTTTCAGGAAGCCGTTACATTTTGCATCTAGGCTCCTCCATCACGTCTTGCTGTGACATTTATCATATAGGAGATTTCTTATTCCTCATTTCAGAATCTACAATCCATATGTTCAGAGTTTCTCCACCATTTGGTACTTTTTGCAAGTACCAAAGCTGAGGTGTACTTGTAATCACATTATTCAAGAACTCATGGAACTATTGTCAGAAAAGTAAATATCATGACTAACACAAGAAAGTCATGAATGCTTGTAATATTACAAGCTCTAACCTTCTGTTCTTAGCATTATAAAATCCCAGGGTTTAGAAAGAATGAGAAATTAAGGTATCTGAGGATATACAGCAACAGTAAAATGGAAGTATAGTGGCAGCATAAATGATGTTTTCTCTAGAAGCAGTACACATCTTAGGATCGGGTTCATGGCTTTGCTTTGCACTAAAACCAAATGGGGTGTCCTTGAAGTCAACAGAAATGTAGAGACACACCAAGTTCAAGTTGAAGCAGGCAGGTCAGGTGAGTCACCAATCTCAGCCAACATTCTTCTGTGCCTGCAGAAGGAAGGTTTATCTGGTGAAGTTCAGGACTAACAGAGGGAGACAGCAGCACGGGTGGGTCAGCAACACAAGCTTTATAGGGTGTCTGCAGGGATCATTCTCCCTCTCCACATGAAGAGGCAGAGACCTTCTCTCATGGCTAAACCATAATGGCCAGACCAGACAAATATCTCACTTTGCTGCTGTCCCCATGACTTCACGCTATTTTGAACATCCAGTACCTGTGCTCCCAGTAGTCTTTATCATCCTCTAACATTTTTTGTCCTGACTCTTCCCCTTCCTTACACTTTTTTGTGTTAAACCTTGTTATTCTCTTGCTTGCCAGTCTCCCACTCTTTCTTCTATTCCAGGATATCTCTTGATGTCCCTGTGTTTCGAGAAGCAGTCACAGGGAAGAAGCTTGGAGTTTTTACACCCATAATTACCATTTCTGCAGGCAGGCAGAATACAAAATGAGCAAAGGGGGAATACCTTATAAGCATCCAATGGAGCTTGATTGGCCTTTATGGGAAAAAAAATGGTTAGGCATCAAACCTTCTCTGAAAATTCAAAGCGCTTAGACGATTTGGACATGACCAGTGCCAGCTTTCCTTTGGACAAAGATTCAACTTGCCTCTCACCTTTTCTTCCTTCCTCTCTCTCCCTCATTGTGAGCACCCAAATGGCTATTTGCTCTTGCCAAATCTGAAAACATTGGCCAGGGTTTTAAAGGCCATTAACCTTGAAAAAAGAAAAAGTTTAAGTGCTGAGACGAGCAGTGTGATGGGAAGGAAAGGATCGTCGCAGCTAGTAGGTCCACTACCAAACCGTTACAAGCATTGGAATCAGATCTTTTCCACACCATGACACATCTCCAGCTAGATCACCTACTGTTCCTTTAATAGCAAATTCAATAGAAAATGACATTTCCTTTGAAGAAGGTGCTCTGTATTCAGAGGTAGCTTATGTATCATGTGATGCATGAGCTGCTGTTGTAAAGGACTCCTTTTTTTATTGAACAGTAATGCATTGTAAACTCCAGCATAAAACTCCAGCTGTCCCTTTACACACTTGGCTTTTTGGCAATCATTCCATTTTTTTTTTCCCTTGAATAGTCATAATTCATATATAGAGCCAGACACACACACACACTTCTTTTTTTATTTCATTGGCTTTGTCCTGGTTTTGGCTGCACACTCCTTTGGGTAAAATGGGTGAAGTTGGCTTTATGAGCTATAAAACGGCAGGATGTAAGGATTCACTTGTTTTTGATGTGTTAGTGGCATTTTATGCATAAAGTGTGAAGAAAGCCGTATAATTGGGTTACTGGGAATAGTGCATGTGCCTGAAAAGGAGGAAATAGACCTTTAGTCTAGCATTCCTTCATGCATCGGGTATGGGATTGCAGTGCTAGAACAATTTCGGCTGATGTGCTAATGTCCAATTAAACAAGCAGTGAGCTCTACTCATTCCCTCCTAAGTATTGATGGTTAATCAGCACCAGCAATAAACAAGTCATAAACGATAAATTTAATTTAATGATCATTTCAGACAAACAAAGTTGGACATTCTGATGCTTTCTGCCAGAGTCATAGTTCTTCAGTTCCCCTGCTAACAGTGGAGTTAAGATCATTTTGCAACAGCAAAAGTGGAAGGAAGATCAAGTATTCAACAATGTGACTAAAAAACGGGGCTCTTATACTGTCCACTTGAAAGTCTCAGTTCATTGTAAAGTATTGTATACTTCATAGTTTGTCATAGGCAAAGCAATCAAGACAGATTTTTAGAAGAAACAGTATATGTTTTTGACTTGCAGTCTTCAAGTAGGATTTTTTTTTGTTCATTAAAATAAAAAAAACTAATCCAATGAACTATGAATGAATAAATGACCGTACTTTATCCCACCCCTCCCAAATAGCTCTACAAAAGGCTAAAAACTGGATAAGTCAGTCCAAACCAGATAATACCTCCCAAAAATGTTCTTGCTGTTACAGAGCAGAAGCTAGACTTAAGATGGTTTTAGACTACTTTATTTTGCCTTTGTCGTCTTTCTGAGAGGTACACCCCTGTACTCACTTTCAGGATGGAAACTATTCAGAAGAGTCTATCTAACAGGAAAATGACACTGCCTTGAGCTCCTGCCTTACCCAGGACCACCGCAGCTCCATCTCCAGCACACAGCCTTGGGCTCAGGAGGAGGAGAGGCCAAGTAACACTGCAATATGTTTATGTGGCATCAATATGCTTACAGATTGACAGCCAACTCAAACAGCCCTCAGCACTGAGCAGAAGCCCTCTCTTCTCCTCTGTACCCATCAAGAGAAGTTGGACAATGCTGACAACATGGTCCCTGGGGATTCTCGATCCCAAAGACCCAGCTGTGCTCAGTCCTCCTGTATGGATCAAGAGAAGGTTTCTCCTTCCCTTGTGTACTGATCCACAGTATCTGGGACACAGACACCTCTGAGATGAGGTGCAAGGACACCAGTTGGAGCCCCAGAGGGGGGCAGACACCTTTGCACAGTGCTGCCCCTCATCCAACAAGCTCTGCTAGTTGGTTGTCCAGGTGCAGCGTGCTGCACATCTGATGGTGCTACCACAGAGCTCTGTGTCGCCACTGTGGACCCATCAGCTCAGATTCCGTCCAAGTGGTACAGTCACACCCAGGGAAACCTGGTCTAAGTCTTCAGTGCCAAATACAGCGCAGCACTAGTTTCCCAGTACTTTAACAGCTGCTCTCACTTATTCTTACAACCATAGCATCTCTGCATATAATTTACATTCCTGCATATATCCTTCTATTTTTTGGCATCACTGAATTGCTTCCAAATTTCTTTTCTATTTAGTCTAATAGATGTAAAACATTATTTAGATTTTCACTCATAAAAATGACCAAAAGCAGCTGTATCTTCACAAGCTATTGGATGAAAACCAAAGCTAAAGGTCATTCTTACATACACTAATGGGAATTAATTTCAGAACACAGTCCCCACAAAAAAAAAAAACAATCCCTGCATTTCATCTTACCTGAAAGTTGCAGTTATATACTGAAGCTAAAAACAAAACAAAACAAAACAAAAAAACACTTTTATTAGAATTGGTTAAGAAATTATTACTTCTAAAAAGATTCCATTATTTTAAACTGCTGTAAAGGCAAAACTCTAACCCAGTGCAGAAATCCATCTGGGAAATTTCCTGAAACTCTCTTCATGGGAGAGGTTGAAAATACATGGGGTTTTGTGTTGGAGCACTACAAAGGGATTCGAGGGGAGGACCCAACACTTTCCAGCCTCTCCCCAACAACTTGCCTCCCAAGCACAATCCTGTAATCCCACCATTATCTTGGTCCAAGGGCAGGAAAACTGGATCTATATGCCTACACGCACTGCTGACTGTCACTCAACCCACCACCCAAGGATTTGGTGCCACTTGTGCATGGAGGCAGAAGTGTCGTATTTCTGATGTTCTTCTTCATGTTTTGCTCACAGAAAGTTTTCTTCACTAAGTCTTGGGTAAAATCCAAGGGACAATTTTTTGTCCCCTTCACAGTGAACAAACTTTGTATTCAGTTTCCTTTACTGAGATTTTCCTTCCTGAATCGGTCAAAAAGTGGGAGACCCACCACAGGACTTAACTATGCCAAAGAAGGAGGGTCCCCCAGAGGAAAGTGGAATCCATGGACATACACCAAGCTGGGTTTCTGGTAACTTGAGCTCAACAGGGCAATGTGAAATGAGGAACAGCCCCTGCTCGCTGTGTCCTTTGCTGGTCTCAGGCTCCCAATCCACCTAAAACTGCTCTCGGAGGAGTCTTGTGTGAAGAAGGGTTGGGAAATGCTGCCATGACTGCGCTGGTGCTGTTTCTTTGCAGGAGGGAAAAGCCTGTGTAAACAGTCGCTTCATTTGCAATTCTCTGAGGCACAGTTGGAACTAAGTGAGGATGTTAAGACTGAACCATCTGCAGTTTGTTTAACTATTTCCTTTTTAGAGGTGAACAATAGTTTCTCAACAAAACAGCCATTAATAAGAACCAATGCTGTGCCAGAATTTTTTTGCTTGCTTGCTTGCTTTCTCTCTCTCTTTATCTCTTTCTTTCTTTCTTCCTTCCTTCCTTTCCTTCCTTCTTTCTCTCTTTCTTTCTTTTTTTTTTTTTTTAACTGGAAAATGTTGCCAATGTTTAATTTTCCTAAGCTTCTGGATTATCATTTTCCCTTTCCCTCACTTTTCCCAAGTGCCACTAATGAAGGGAAAAGGAGATGAAGAAAAGTGGAGAGAAATGGGAGAAAAAAATCGAGATTTTGTGAAGATAATTCATTTTTTTAAAAACAATATATCACTTCTCAGTAATAGCCATGTTATAATACATCTTGTTATATTTGGCAGGTTAAAATGTTTGATTACCCATAACTGAAGAAATATTGTTTCCGTATTAAGTAATTCAGCATTTTTGTGGTTAAATATATCATTAATTTTTGGGTTGGAAGGGATTCCATTTTGTTCATATTTATATAGTACTGCTAATCCAACTGAGTTTCAAACACACTGCAAACAGAAGCTACTCAAAGTATCTCAAAGGGTGTAGTATTTATGAAGTGAGTAAATCCAGAATTTTCTTGTTCACCAGCAACAGAAAAAAAAAGAAATCGTCCAAAGTCAGTAGAGCTTGAATTTGCACCGGCTTCTGTTTCCCCAGATTGCAACTACATAATTCAGCTGGAAAGGAAGACAAAGCAAGATATTTATGCATTATCTCAGACAGCTTTCAAAGTCATTTTAGAATTTTCCTATTTAGTGGTGATTCTCATTCAAGTGGGTTTGAAACTTGACAGACTTCCACTTTGGGTCACATTTCCTGAGGCGGACCCGAACTGGAAATTATCAGATTGCACAACGATTTCCCTGCTAGACCTCTTCCAGCTGTGGCTGCAACTGCTTGGCAAGGACACTGCACTTTGGGAACGTGTGACAAAAGAATATCCCAGATAATGCCCACAAAAGCAGAAAATGGCCATTCTCCATCTAGAGAAGTCATCTTGTCAGGCTAGTGGGCTGCGTATGTCTGAGGAACACATGCACGCAAGAATTGTGGAGAACAGCAATATATTAAAAAAACTTTATCAGTCAGTGAGTATTATCTTTCCTGGCATGTCCTCTGTTGTCTCTAGCAATCAGCGTTTTAGGGACTGAGATACCAGTTGTCTAGGTGCAGTAGTCTCAAACAGCCTTTAAACAACATGCATCCCATGAATGTATCTCAGCCTTTAGAGAATTCATTTCCACATCTGGCTTCCATAACATCCTGAAGGAATTAGTTCAATTTTTAGAGAAGTACCTAAAATAATTCCCAAACCTTTTTTTTTTTTTTTCTGGGTGATAATAGCTAAATTAAGAGTCTGTCTTTAGCATGTGTACAGTGAGAGATTTTTCTATAGGCTGAATTTCATCAGGATACCTACGAGTCAATCTTGCAAAACCTTTCAAAAAATCTTTGCAAACAGGTTTAGATTCAGCTGTCCTGAACCATTTGCATTTCAGTAAATTTATTTATGTCATTTCTTGTTTCTTTTTCATACCATTTATGAATATACTGAAGAGTCTGGTTGCCAACACAGCCTTTGAGGTACATTGTGAAAAGTGTTTATTTATTCCTCCTCTTTTTTCCTGACTTCTTATTCCACGAGAGAATTTACATTCTTATACAATTACAGACCCATTTCATCAGGACACTTCAGTCAGGGAGCAAAAGCTAAAATGAAAAAAAGCTTTTTCTTTTCCTCAGTGAAGTTAAATGTATTTTGAAATATTGAACTTTTTTCACTGACAGGCAAATACACCTTTGCCAAAGTGAAATATCTTTGGAAATTTCAAAATTTTATGTCATTTTTCTATTTAGTGTCTGTATTAGTCACTTTTGCTAGACTAAAAATTCTGCAGAAATGGGATCTGAAGAGAGTTCTTCCTAGCGCTCAAGCAACTGGAAGTTTTGAGATACTTGAGAAAAAAGGCATCATACAAGAGACAAAACAACACAAAGTAACAAGACAAGTATGCAATCCAGTAAACAGAATAAGACATTTCCAAACTGCTGCCTACTGATCACTGCTAGTCCTTAGGAGTTTGCTAAATGCCTTGCAGATCCAAATTACAATGTACTTCTCTTATCTCATCTCTAGAGTGTTTTCAATTACATGTTTGATGATAAGGCCACATAATCTTCACAAGAAATAATGGAAGTTGTCCATTGCCTTAAAAAACATTGGTTCAAAACTACTCTCTCACACATGTTAAACTTGGAGTAATCCCGGTAACTGAGAACAGATTTCAGCTTCATCATTAAAACATATTCTGTCTGAGAAGGAAATCACTGAAACGATTAAATAAGCTCTCCAAAAAGCATACATCTTACAATATATTTGCCCAGTCACCATATTAATATGATGAATGGTTTCTTGTACAATAGCAGCTTTTTCATAAAGTTTTTCAGACTGTCCTCTCTTTCCTAGGCTGGTTCTCCATATAAGAGAAGGTAACGATCCTCATCTTCCATCCAAACCCACGTTTAATACATGAAGGTATATTATTACTGCAAGTCTTAGGTAATATGAACATGACTATAGCCTGGTCCTTTTTTCACAGTAAGAATTAAACAAACTATACCCCAAAATTACTGATATTCTTACTGAAATTCAAGTATCTGTTAAAACCTTGTAGTGCATATGGAAAGGTAACACCCTTATTGCCTGCCGGAGCTCTTCTTATACCTGAAAATAACCAAATATTTTGCAAGAAGAACAAGCAGTTTTCCTCACTAAATTTTTGCCCTCCCATGTCTCTACGAGGATAGTGAATGCCCTCAGCTGTGCCTTCAATTGCCCATGTGTTTTCACAGAGGTTGCCCACAGGATTAATCACATTAAAAATATCTACGTGCAAGTGATTTGGGCCAAATCCAGAGAAGCTCATTTCAGCTAAGCCAATAAAACCCAGAGCAACTCAGACAAAGTGAATACTCTTTTAACAGTGCAGGTCATTGTGACAAGAGATATATTCAGCAAAACAACACAAACGTGGAAATGTGAATCTCAGATAAGAAGGAATTAGTCTTAATAATAGCAACCAGACTCTAAACTGTAACCAAGCAAAACATTACAAACTCTCAAGCAATTTCACCTTAAATATGGATTTGAAGAAGGATGCATTTCACACCAGGTCTTCCACGCATGCTCAGGGCTAGCTTTGATGTATGAGCAAACCAAACTTAGCACAGTGGGCTAGGAGGATGCAAAATCCTGGTGGCCCCACCACGTTTAAGGCCAATGTCACAGGCAGGCTGCTGCCACGGAGGGAAGCGCCAACCATGAGGTGCAAAGGGCTGTGCCGGAGGAAAGGGGAGCCCACCATGCTGCAGCCAGCCCGGCCTCCGCAGCTGCAAAAGCAGCAGGCTTGCCTCTACAGAGCGGAGCGCTCTGTTCCTGCTCCAGCATGGTCCATTCCCCACCAGCCTCTGCTAGCCCCCTGCTTCACAGCCTTGGGTCGGGAAAGTTCATTTTTGCCTGTGGTGCTGAGAAGCCTTGAACTATCTCTGTGTGTATTTATGTGCAGATGGGGTTATTCATGCAGCTGTGCTCCAGAAACCTCTGGTGGCTTCCGTTTTCCTGAGCACATGCTCCGCGAGGTGGGTCCCATAAGGTCCTGGTTCACCCATGAAACAGCAGTTGGGAAGAAAAAGGAGCTACTACTGGGTTTACAGCCCAGGCTGGGAGCTTGGGAAGGAGTGAAGGGTGGTGAGGCACTGGAACAGGTTGCCCAGAGAGGTTGTTGAGTCCCCATCCCTGGAGGTGTTCAAGGCCAGGCTGGACGTGGCCTTGGGCAGCCTGGTCTAGTGGGAGGTGTCCCTGCCTATGGCAGGGGGGTTGGAACTCGATGATCTTCAAGGTCCTTTCCAACCTAAACCATTCTATGATTCTATGATTCTATGAAATTCAGTAAGTAATCATCTGTTCTAGCATACAATATTTCCTCTATTGAAGAATGACCTATCGGCAGTTTGTGCAGTTCTTCCTCATTTTAAGATGCTAGAAACTTCCCTCTCCCTCTGCAATCCACTAAGCCCAAAAAGCTAAGAAAAAAAATATCTCCATTGTCTTCACTGTACTACAAAACATGTGGAGGGACAAAGCTGCTCCACATCAGGACAGCGAAAGGGAAATCAATTAAAAGAAAGAAAAAACATATGTGGATATTGGGGAAGGACTTTTTACTAGGGCACGTAGTGATAGGACAAGGGGGAATGGCTTCAAACTGGAAGAGGGCAGGTTTAGATTAAACATTAGGAAGAAATTTTTCACTTTGAGGGTGGTGAGGCACTGGCACAGGTTGCCCAGAGAAGTTGTTGAGGCCCCATCCCTGGAGGTGTTCAAGACCAGGCTGGATGTGGCCTTGGGCAGCCTGGTGTAGTGGGAGGTGTCCCTGCCTATGGCAGGGGGGTTGGAACTCGATGATCTTCAAGATCCTTTCCAACCTAAACCATTCTATGATTCTGCGATTCCATGATATTTTGGAGAAGGACCAGCTTGGTAAATAAATTATTTGATAAATTAGACATAAGTATATGACGCAAATTCAATAGTATATCATGATATGCCATGTGTATCTTTCATTCCAAGTATTACAAAGACTTTAAAGTTCATGAACAAACCTGCACACAAACAGCTACAAAAGAGTCTGTGTGGGGTTTGGCAATATTTGGCATTATCAAGTGTGTTAACCAATCAAGAAGGTATATCAGTTACATCTGCAGATTATATCAGACCGTAACTGGATCGGTTTGTAAGGACTCAAATTTTAGAAGATTTCTGCAACTACAACAGTTTTCTGAAATAAGTAGAACAAAAGACAATTTAAATAAACAGTAAAAGTATCAGACATAGATAAAAAACAATCAACTGTGTAAATAGAAGATATGGAGTGACTGGCTGGAGACCAGTTGTATAGACAGGAGCTGGGGATTGTCCTGGACCACAGCTGAACATGAGTCAACAGTGCCTCACTGCTGGGAGACGGACACTCTCAGGGGATGTCCGAAAGGACTGCCAAAGACGGGACACATGAAGTAATCCCCCAAACCCACTCTGCCCTGATAAGGGTTCAGATGAAGCATTGTGTCCATTTTTGGGCACGATGCTTTGAGGAAGATGTCAGCCAGAGAACCCAGAGGACAACGCTGCAATATCTGTAAAGCACAGCTTGTTGAAAAGTCTGGGAGAAATAATGCTGCATAGGGAAGGTGGCAGAAAATAAAGTAAAATGGCTTCAACAGTGTAAATGTCCACCATAGAAAAGCCCGTTATGCGTAGGAAAAATAGTTATATCCAGTCAAGGAAAATGTAAGCAAGACAACAGAAAAAACAATAAAAGGTAGATTGATCAAGCCCTAACATAAATTGACTAAGGATGCTGTTTAAGCGTCATCTCGTAAGGATGTTAAAATGAGTTTATTACTGGAAAGAGTTTGAGTATTGTTTAGATAGGAGATGGACTACCTGTTTTTTCCCAGCCAAACTTTATGAAGAAAGTTCATGTTTCTGCTTCGTCTGGCAGAGTCTGGAGGGACAAGATAGAGAAGTTGCTAGGCATTTTCCAAAAACAGGTTTTACAGAAAAATTGCCTTGTGTATGTTGAGTATCAGCATTTATGCAAAGAATGAATCCTTCCAATATATTCACATAAATGAAGTACCATTTCAGTTGATTTCTGGGTGAGTGGTGGAAAATAAGCAGGCCAGACCATGGCTGAATAATGACAACGGTTGAGGATTGAGAAAAATGTCCTTTATTATTTTGCAGTGTTTGAGCAGCTCTCTTTCTTTTTACTACTTCTTGACCTTTTACCAGGTGCCACCATGGGATGATACAGTCTATGAAACCCACTGTTTAGGAAACACAACAATGTAGAGTTACAGCACATGTGAGCTGCAGTAGCAGCTACATCAATAAAGACACGTATTCTTGGGCTATTTGTGCTCTTTAGTGTTTAAAAGGAACTGTCCTCCGTGATTCTCAACACCCCAAGCACAAACAAAGCTGTAATAACTCACAACTTAATGAAAGCAAACCCTGTATAATACACACATACCCTGAAACTTGCAGGGTCTTTCAAGAGAAAATCTTGGCTCAGCCAAAACACGCAGACAAAAGAAGAGGTTTAAATCCCTTCCAGACGCGGAGGCATGAGACACAAGGATATGTTCTATTTATTTAACAAGCCGGAGCTGGAGTAAGAGCCCTCACAATACAATTGCAGTGGTAACAATAAAAATACAGCAAACCAAGTATTACAGCCCATGAAAGACGAAGCCAGCGGTTGGATTATGGAACCTGCACACCCAGACATTTTAATGCCTATGCCAGACATACTGCTGCATGATAATACGAACACAATGAAACACTAGAAATCTAAATCCAAGGAACAGATGGAAAGGCAAAGCTTCTCTGGTGAACCTACATTTCATTGAAGGCTTAACTCCCAGCTTCATGTAGAGCAGCCATCCATTAGAAGTCACCCTCAGTTCATACTCCACAGTTTGGAACTACTCTTTCCTATTCTATATGTGAGCAAATGCAACATTAGATCTTTCTCTCATAGAAAGACAGTGTATTCCTTGGATGATGCTGAGATTTACTCCATGGAGACAACATCCACTGTCAGCATGGTAAATACGTCAGGAACACTTGACTGAAGCACATGTACAAGATGAGTGTGTAAAGCCATTGCCCAAAAATATCTCCAAGAGAGCAGTCAAGGCCCTCACACAACAGAAACTCTGCTGCTGTGACACAGGATTGTACCCACAACTTTTTCACAGAGCCTTCTGCCAAATCCAGAACTGGAAATGCAAAGCAACAGCAAAGGTGGGCCCAAAAAATCCTTACACTTGAAGGGCAGCTGAGAGAAATTAGAGTAATGGTCCTGTTTCATCCTATGTGATACATAGGGGTCTTTCCTCAGAAAAGAGACTCATAGAACCATAGATCAAAAATTGAGTAGAATTGCGCTGTCTTTGGTAGCTAGGCAATACCTGAAGAACAAGGATCTGATGGAAAACTACTGCTTCAGATGTTGGATTTTGCTTTGCAGGAGGATGCAAGGAGGGCACTTTAACTGAGGCAGAAAGATTAACTCCTGATCAGCAATTGGCTGTTAGGGCACTCCTCTCAGGTTGCTTCAACATCCATTTTACAAGGTAAACGCCATAATCCGTAACTGTTTCCCATTTTGACCTATTCTTGTGTTATCCTTGTATCTCACAGAAATTTATAGACATAATGAGTCAAATCACATAGAAGAGGCTAAACTATACCATAGGAAGCTGCACAGTACTGTCTTCCATTTGAAAAAGAAGTATTTGAAAGACATATTTTTAAAGACCATATAATAAAAATAGAAACACAATGTGGTTTTGATTAAAATCATGGTTCCTAGCATGGTTTCTCTGGCAATAGTGCCAATTTAAGAGCACTTTTAACGCTACGTATGTAGAGACTTGCTTTGAATGGACTATGTCTTGAATCGGCCAGCTCAGAACTAGAAGCAGCAAGAAAGGCAAGTCATTTTGCTTGGTTAAGAGAGTCAGCAGAAGCCAACAGTGACAGTAGCTGGTCTTCTCAATTACATTCATGCTGGACTGAAGGCTCAAGTCAAGAGGACCTTACTCAGTCACAGTAGTCTTGTGTCTCAGCTGACAGCTGGGTTAAGAAAACATTACAGAGAGTGATTTGGAGGTTTAATGGATCTTGGTTTGAATGATAGTTGATCCCATACCTGATTCTGCAGGAAAGTAACACAGTAGAGGGGTTCATGCTGAAGCAGGCCAATGTTTAAAACACTCTGAAGGTAAGGAACCTCATCTGAATGAATACCAGCTCAGGAATCTTTGGCATGTGGTACACTGTATCAATTTGAGACAACATTCATCATAGAAAACCCCTCTGCAGTGTCTATACATCTAAATCACGGAATCACGGAATTTTCAGAGTTGGAAGGGACCTCTAGAGATCATCTAGTCCAACTCCCCTGCCAAAGCAGGATTGCCTAGAGCACATTGCACAGGACAGCATCCAG
>VUYV01000125.1:1658146-1673274 GCA_008711295.1 Anarhynchus alexandrinus
TTGCTGAGGATACACTCTGTCCCCTCATCCAGGTCATTAATGAATATATTGAACAAAATTGGACCAAGTATTGACCCCTGGGGGACACCACTGGTTACAGGCCTCCAACTAGACTCTGTGCCACTGATCACAACCCTCTGAGTTCTGTCACACAGCCAGCTCTCAAAGACCATGTAAAACAGTAAAGGGAGAAGATTTGGCTTCCCACCTTTCCATGATTTTTTTAACTCTTATTTTTCTTCAATTGCTTTTTATGTTTTATGTTCACTTGCTACTGGAGACAGTTCCTGTTGAAGCAAGGGGACATGCTGTTAAATGAAGCTCACATACAAGTTTGTGATTGGAGTATCAAGCCCTCCACTAGCACTGTTTTAATCAAAGGGGAGAATTTCCTCTTTTCTGCTGGTCAGCACTAGACCCAAGGAAGATCTAAACTCCGTGCACCCTAGAGATCAAAAGAGCTCTTTCAAGAGGAAGAACAGTGGATAACTGTAAAGGAAGTTACAGCTGTTTGCCATTTAATGAAGTTAAATGCATGTGTAAATGTTTATAGACTCCAGGCTGAACTTAATTTTTTTGGAAGCAAGACTTTTGCAACATAATCACATACTCCACTACTTTTTCCTGGTGGCTTGTTAGATGTGTGTAACTCCTTGTGATAATCTGCACATGCTTCATGCATCTGAACAAACTGAAATACCGTATTACCTACCTAGCTTCACATGAACGCTATAGTGTTTTGTTCCTGAAAATAACCTTTGTGCAAACCATCCACATGAACATGATTGGTTTGGGTTTTAATCTCATCTTTTTCTTCCACTCTCCTCAATACACAATTAGATACTGTTTGAAAACAACAACAGTAACAACAAGGAATCTACTCACATTTCTGGGTAGGGGCCAGGCACTCCTTATGGATTGAATGAATGGTTTCCTCTAAGCAAGGCAAACTTTCAGTCTCTCATCTGGAAAATATTATGTGAGCAGAAGCTCAGGATCAACTATTACCTGCCGAGTCTGAAGCTGTTATCAGTTGTTTTTTACTCTTTTTGTGGGGTAGAAAGCAATATACACATCGCAAAAAAGAGGTTAAAGCAGTCTTTGTCATCAGGTGAGTGTAAAAGTCAGAGGCTTAAAAAACACCATAGAAACCTAATTTAATTTAGTTAAATTTAGGAAAAAGAGACACATTTTTCATTTTGCCAATATGGGATTGTTCCCTTCCTCCAGTCTCTAAAGTGTCTGTTCACCCCAGTGAATTGACTTCATGTACACTAAATCTAAGCTACCTGACAAAAAGACCTCCAAGGAACACCCACTGCCCCCCCTGCATCACAGCTTTCTGGTTTTCCTGAAGACTTGCATCTCGGAGAATTTACATAATAGCTTTGAGATTAGAGGCATTTTATGCCTGAGGAATCAGAATGGATAGCAAGCAGTGCCTGGGTAAATGTCTGTAATTAAGTAATAATGATGTATGGGATCTGAGCAAAGATCACAGTAAATTTCTTTCCATAAATGGCTGATTAATCCCAGTTAGAGCTACTATAGAAAAATCAGATGGGTCTGTTTCTTCCATTATATCTCACTCTTGGCTTCTCTCTTAAAGCTTTTCTCCACTCTGCTTTCTTGTGATTCCCTTGCCACTGTGTGTTAGAGCCCAGGAACTCTGTTTCTGGACGAGGAAAACAGTCCATCATTCATCTCCACTGGCTCTAGCAGTGAAGAATTGCTAGCTCCTACAGTGGCACTGGATATTAATGGCATCCTTGTAATAGAGAAAGGGAAGCAATTGACTCCCAACACAAGCTGCATTGAAAGGACTGCTGCAGCATTTAGTTCTCAAAGGATGAAACATCTCTGAATGTCAATGGACCCCATGCAGCCTCCACCTCTGTCTCATCGACCTCCGGACAAGACAGCTGGCAGTAGGAGCGGGGAAAGCGTTACCCCAGCTCACAGACCTGGCAGAGCTCCACGTCCAGGCTCAGCGTGACAAGCTGTCAGACCAATAAAATGTTTTGACCTTGAACTCCTCACCAGAAGGCAGGAGAGTGGCACCACCGTCCCCGGCAGCCCTCTCCTCTAAATTCAAGGCACAAATCTCTAAATGGCTTACCGGCGCTCGCACAGCAATGTGCCAATCCCAAAACAATCAGTCGAGCCCTGCAATGAAATGCTTCCCCTGGTCCCCCAACCCCTCCTCCCTGCCTGCCCCATGAAACAAAACACCCCTGTTTCCCTTTCCATCAGACCGGGAGACTACAAGAGCCATATTTAAACTCAGATAAAATAAAGGCATGTCCCTTATGGCCAAAGTGTAAGATGTCATTTAAATAAACTTTCACAAAAATCACAAAGTGCTCTGCTATAAATGAGTGATTCTTAACACAGCCAGTGATCAACAAACTCACTTCCTAATTAAGTGTAGGAGCGTAATGAGGAACAGGGCGTCCTTTGTTTCACCAGCCCGTGTGAACTCCAGCCACAAGTCCCCAGACTCTCCTAACTCCTGCATTCGGAGCTTGTAATTAGTACATAAGGAACCAGGTACTACAGCAGCAGCCCCTTTGACAGTGGGTCCATTCACGGCCAGCCAGATGTGAAGAGCGTTCAAAGGGGGCCGACTGACTCACATATTGCGTGGTGTTGTATGACACTATAATCTCTGGTTTTCAGCCCTACAATCAACAGGCACTGTCATTTTTAATGCATTCTAATTAGCTGGTAAGGTTTACAGAAAAGTTCAGCCATGCAAGCAAAGCTACTGAGCTGGCTGGTGGAGGGCAGGTTGGTCAGTGTGCCTAATATTTCCCAAACTACCCCCAGTTTCATTAGCAGCAGAGATATTCATGTCAGTATGATAAAAATTGGACTATGGGGTCTGTAGCTAATTTAGGGAGCTTCCAAATGTGCCATTTTTAAACATCAACCCACAAAATAAAAAGAAAGCTAGAAAGATACGTACAGAAAAGTGTTATGATGACCAAAAGTGAACCTCCACCCAAGGCACCAGCAAGTCTCCAAGGAGACCTCACTCAAACGTCCCCATCAGCTATCTGCCTCTGTACAGTAAGTTACTGTTCACTCAGATCTCCATCCCAGAAAATCCAACCTCTGAGGCAGCAGACCACACTCAGAGGTCAGGAGCCACTGTTATCTTCCTTGCAGAGCCTCTTAGCACAAGGTCTTGGATGACCTCAGTAGCCTCAGCTGGCCAAACACCCACCAACAAAGGGGCATATCCCCTCCACCAACCAGTAGAAGGTAGTGGTAGAAGGTAAAAAGTGACAATAAAATATGTCATTAAAAAAAAGTATTATTGGCACTACTGGATGTAAACTGTTCCTCTGAAAGAAGGAAAATGGAGTCCTCCTGTATCTGACGGTTGTACTGTCCTCCAGGCAAGACAAGATGGAGAATACGGTATGTGTTCAAAGCCCCTTCCCAGTCAGACAACCAGCAGCTTTCTGACAATAAATTTTTTTTGTACAATGCTGTGATGCAGCACCTAAAGAGCAGAGCAACTCCATTCAAGGTTTTCCATAAGCACCTGTATGAATACATGTTTAGTACGGGCTGACAAAGAGCAGTTATAGAAAAGCTTGTGCCGTCAGCTTGCATCCATCAACTCTGGTCTGGGGAGCGTACGAGTACAGAGCATAAAACAATATCGGGTGAGCTAGTGAAAATTACTGAGCATCATCAACAAATTATGAACTGCAAATGAATCAACATAACAAATAAGCTTAGGTGCCGCAGGCTGTTATATGTTTACATTAATGATTCACTGAATTACTTTGAATATAATAATAATAGTAAACACATTCATATAGAAATACCAAGTTTGCTTGTAAAATAGGATAGACAACCAAACTGAATGCGTTGAACATAAATTGTACCTTTGGATTTATTTCTAATTAATGGTGAAATAAAGATGCAGGGGAGAACATTTTTCAAAACTGTGTGCACATATCAGATATCATCAAATGAAAAATCCCATTTGAGGAAATAGATTCTCTATTCTTATCACATGTCAGAGAAGCAGCCCTGTACTTATACTTGCAAACAAATAAGTCATTCATCTAGAAGCAATCTTCAAACTGTGAGGCATTATCAAGTTGTTTGTTCACTTTTGCTTCTTTTGTAGATGAATGAGTTCAGGCTATCTCTAGAGTAATGTGGTGATTAAATCCTTCTCTGTCTGGTTCATGCCTTTTAGCCACTCAGAGATAAGTTACACTGCACCACATCCAGTTATCTGAGGTTATTCTGAATTGCTCTGTGCAGCTGTACCACAAAGGATCAGAAAAAAAGAGGCATTTGTAAAGGGTGTTCCTGAAATCCATAGCTGTGATACAGGCTGAATAGGAAAGAATTATGAAAAAAATCACAACTTCCACCCCATGGCATGACTGAAGTATCCTCTTAATTAGTCATACCTGCATCTCTAGCAACTGTTCTCCAGTGACTATTAATGATTAATAACACAAGTATAAAGGAGTGAAATCCAGTGACAGGGAAGACAGCTTTTCAAGTAGCACCTTTCTTCCAGTGTAGTCTCTGATTACGTATTAGAATCACAGAATCATAGAATGGTTTGGGTTGGAAAGACATTAAAGATCATCTAGTTCTAATCCCCTGCCTTGGGCAGGGACACTTCCCAGTAGAACGGGTTACTCAAAGCCTCATCATACCTGACCTTGAACACCTCCAGGGATGTGACATCCACAAGTTCTCTGGGCAACCTGTCCCTGTGTCTCACTGCCCTCACAGTAAAGAATTTCTTCTTGATGTCTAACCTAAATCTACCTTCTTTCAGTTTAAAACCGTTACCCCTCATGCTATCACTACACTCCCTGATCAAGAGTCCCTCCCGCTCTTTCCTGTAGGCCCCCTTTAGGTACTGGAAGGGTGCGATAAGATCTCCCCAGAGCCTTCTCTTCTCCAGGCTGAACAGCCCCAACTCTCTCAGCCTGTCCTCATAGGAGAACTCCTCCAGCCTTCTGATCACCTTCATGGCCCTCCTCTGGGCCAGTTAAACAGTGCCAGTCCCAATACTGACCACTGAGGAATGCCACTCATCACTGGACTCCATTTGGATATTGAGCCATTGACCTCAATTCTTTGAGTGCGATCATCCAGCCAATTCCTTATCCACTGAGTGGTCCATCTGTCATATCCCCATCTCTCCAATTTAGAGACAAGGATGTTGTGTGGGACAGTGTCAAATGCTTTGCACAACTCCAGCTAGATGATGTCAGTTGCTCTTCCTTTCTCCACCAATGCTGTAACTGTACTGCAGCATGACACCAAATTTGTTAGACACAATTTTCCCTTAGTGAAGCCGTGTTGGATGTCACCAATCACCTCCTTATTTTCCATGTGCCTTAGCAGAGTTCCCAGGAGGATCCGCTCCATGATCTTGCCAGGCACAGAGGTCAGACTGACCAGCCTGTGCTTCCGGGGTCTGCTTTTTTTCCCTTTTTAAAAATGGGGGCTATGTTTCCGCTTTTCCAGTCCGTGGGAACTTCACTGCACTGCCACAACATCTCAAATATGATGGATAGTGGCTTGACAACTCCATCTGCCAGTTCTCTCAGGACCCATGGGCATATCTCATCAGGTCCCATGGATTTGTGCAACTTCAGGATCCTTGGATGGTCTCAAACCTCATCTTTTACTACAGTGGGTAGTTCTTCACTCTCACAGTCCCTGCCTTTGCCTTCTATGACTTGGGTGGTGTGGTTAGAGCACTTGCTGATGAAGACAGAGGCAACAAAGTCGTTGACTACCTCAGCCTTCTCCTTACCCAGGGTAACCTGGACTCCCATTTCCTTCCAGAGAGAGACCGCATCTTCCCTAGTCTTCCTTTTATCACTGACATACCTGTAGAAGCTATTCTTGTTGCCCTTGATGTCCCCGGCCAGATCTAACTCTATCTGGGCTTTAGCTTTACTAACCTGATCCCTGGCTGCTTGGACAATTTCTCCAAATTCTCTACGATGTGAGTAACACTCCTTGTTATGTATTAGGCAATACAGACACCACTTACATGCATTACTCATCTATTTACACAAGTCAAAACCAATGTGTGAAAAAGTGATGTTACACAGGCATTATAGGCTTTTGAACAATACAGTTACTAAGGAATTATTAAAGACCCAGCCTCTGCTGTGTTTGACCTCCGAGCAGGTTGACATTTTACTCTTGAGGTGGCACGACTCTTGCTGGGTTTCAATGCGCTTCAATGTCTAAAAAGAGACGGACTGTGGGAGCTTGTACACATCATTTCAGGATCTGATCTGTTTTTTTCTGGAAGTCTTTTCTCTTGTTGCAACATCTGGATTTGAGAATCACAGAATCTCCTACATTGGAAAAGACCTGTAAGATCATCTAGTCCAATCATTAACCTAACACTGAGAAGCCCACCACTAAACCATGTCCCTAAGCAGTATATCTACATGACCTCCAGGGATGGGGACTCCACCACTGCCCTGGGTAATGCGTTCCAGTGACTGATGACCCTTTCAGTAAAGAAATTCTTCCTAATATCCAATCTAAACTTCCCTTGGGGCAACTCGAAGCCATCTCCTCTCGTTCTATCACTTGTTACTTGACAGAACAGGTTGACTCCCACCTCTTTGCAACCTCCTTTCAGATAGTTGTAGAGATCAAGAAGCAGGCAGCCAGCTCATCTAAGGCCAACTGATGGCAGCTGAGAGCACTGCATGGAAATCCATGTACCTATCCCAGCTGCCACCCAAGAATCTCATTCAAAGTAGCCTAACATGTAAACAGGAATTTATATATTTTGTCAAAAGACAGGCATCCCAAAATCTGGCACAGTCATGTGTTTAATACATGATAGAAAGAAAAGGATGATACAGGAAATTCTTATAAATTGAGACTGGCACGGGTTTGTTTAAATCAGTGGGTCTTCACCACAGAGTTTGACAGATTTTCTACTTGTCTCTTTCTATTTCTTTCTTTCCACATCACTTGTACTTGCAATTCCCATTGAATGGCTTTTTTTTTTCTTTTGTCTTTTCTCAAATTCTTTTTCACTCTATCCTCGTATGTGTTCTTGAGGAAAGATTGGCATACAGGACCTGCATGTGAATTCATTTGATTTGTGCATTAGAAAAGCCAAAAGAATTAAATAATAGATAAGACCCGCACAGAGATCAGATTTCTGTCAACCAATGATTGACTTTTATTATCCTCAATATTACTGTTCAAGACTACTGCTTATTTCTTGTGATTTTTGCAGGGCTGTGTTTTCCTAACTGGGAGTTCTTGCTGAAAGAGGAAAGCTCTGTCCAAACCGCTTTGTCCTGTTGATATCACCCTCAAATACATGTCCCTCCTCCGGTCGAATATAGCAAAGAGCAGACATCAGCTCTAGGCTCAGCTTACGCACAGCAGACGGCCACATCTCAGCCATGCGGGTGCAAAAGGCTGGCTACATAAAGAAAACAGGGAGAAAGAGACGTCGCTGAGCCTGAATCATCTTGCACCACTTTGGTGTGTGTGCTGACAGGCAGTAGTTGGGAGGGAAGCTGCGGTTATTGCTATGTTAACAGGTCTCTCCATAAATCCATCATATTAGAGGAGTCCTTATGTGACGTGTGGGAATTAAGATAGGTGGAAAACAGGAAATACACACTAACAATAAAACTGGGTTTTAATCAGAAACACACCTGGTGCAAGAATGGAACGATTTCAGCTTGAAGAACTGCATACAACCCCAAGCTAGGAGTTGTATGAGCTACAGTTAATGTTAAAGTTCAGGTCAAAAAACTATCTCACCATGCAAAGTTATAATCCTTGTTATGGCGTGAACCATATCAAATATGAATCAAATCCCTGTTTTTACAAATAATGATTGCAACATAAATCTCTTCCACACAAGATGAAAACACAGCTATGTTAGTAATAATTTCATTTAATTCATTCAATATTGCTAACTTCTTTTGTAAAAGGCGCTTAAAAAGCTCCATAGTCAAAAACAGGTTGGGGGAATTAAGTATTACATCTGAAATGTAATGTCAAGTATTTGCTGAGCTGATTTCACAGCTATCGTCAGTGGGAAAATTCCACTAAGATTTGATCTATACATGTCGTCATAATGGAGCCATATTCAAAAATGCCATACTCAAATGGGCATTTTTGTGAATCCCAGTTAGTGCCTATCCACAGCTCCAGTAACATACATATCTGCTAACGTAGCAACATATGCTCCACAAACCTAAAGCTATTTCCATACCTCATGAGCTATTTCCAGATATTCTCATGGGCATGGCCCAGCACGCTGCTGAGCAGGGGTGCTACCCTGGCTTTCAGAAATTTACCACCAAATGGCCAGAGTAGCTCTTCCCGTCACATCCCCTCAGCATCCTTTTCTTCCTTCTTGTGACTGTTGACTTCATCTTTCTTGAGGAGACCACCCAGATCTAGCCAATCATGCCATTTTTAAAAGCTCAAGCACACAGGAAAAATACCTCCACCAAAGTAGACTCCTTTGTTTCCACACACAGGTACAAATAACCTTGGGGCAGGTTAACAATTGGCAGACATGCTTTGTTGTAAAAAATTTATTCTCATATCCAATGCCTTAATATGACAAAAAAAGCAAAAGCAGAGAGGAAGGAACAGACACAGACAAAGAACAGAAGTGATACTTTGAGGTAGAATGGGCTGTGAGTCAGGTGGGAGAAAAGATATTGGAAGGTTAATCCATACAGAGCTTCGCTGATCATAAGTCTCCTAAAGTAGTTGCTATGGAAAGAGAAGAGTATTGTCCCCAATACTTGAGATAACTACCAATTAAAACAAAATAGCTTTATGTTTCAGTGAGCTTGTTTTAATAACAACAGTCAAGGTAATGAATCAGGTATTAGACTTTGCATCACTTAGAAAAAAGACATCTTTTAGTGGTTTTCATGATCTCTTTATCAATCAGTTGGCATCTTGACATCGTTGATATTCTTCAAAGCATTTGCAAGTACAGTGGATGTAGATGTTCATCTGTCATACCAGATATTCAAACACACAGAGCAATTAGGTTAGTCTTCAGGAAACACCGTAACAAAATGTTATCCTGTCAAAAATTTAAAAAAAAAAGTGCACACACGTTGCCATTTTTCTTGTCCTGCATCAGTTGTGCACAGACCTCTGTAAGTCCATAGTCTTATCTGAGTATCTATGCTTGAGACCAAAATTGTAAAACACTGGAGAATTTAAAATGAAAATTTTAAAGGTACAAACTAGCTGTTGCCCCAAATCTTTGTACTGCCTTCTAAAAATCCTGAAGGAAACCCTTATTTTTTCAGGTTGTTCCAGTTGTTGGAGTAGAGAAAAGAGAAATGCAGAAACACAGCTGGCATGGCATGTCCTACTTTTAAATGACAAGTCAGACCTCCGCTTGATTTCAAACAGTTAACTGCATTATGTACCCATGAAACAACTGGTGCAAAAGCTGTTATTTGTTGTTCCAATGACCACAACAACAGTCACAGACCCCAAAAGAATTGAGTTAATAACTCACTGAAGAGTTATGAGAAGGTGTTTTTTTCCCCCGTGACAAGACAATTGGATTCTTCCAGTTTTTGTACTTTTTGCACTTTCATCTCCCAAAAGACTAAGGGGTCAGTGGTTACTTTCTAATTAAAGAAGGGACATTTTTGGCAAAATGGTATCTTCACAATATTTGGGCTAAGAAAACTAAAAAAAATGTGTTTGTCTTCTGCATCTTCTGAATATCTGGCTGATATGTTCTGGTGTTCATTGGGCAAAGTCAGCTACATGACTGGTGTACTTTAAGTTAACCAACCTCCTACATCTTGTACTGATTTAAATGCTCATCACTTTTGACTTGTACGATCTCGTGCCTCTTATAGCATCACAGAATATCTCAAGCCGGAAGGGACCCATAAGTTGGACTCCTGCTCCTTGCAGGACTACCTAAAACTAAACCAATATGACTGAGAGTTGTACAGGCGCTCCTTGAACTCTCACAGCCTTGGTGCTTTGACCACTTCCCTGGGGAGCCTGTTCCAGTGACCTCTCATGAGGGAATGGAAGGAAGGTGCTGACATGTTGAGGTTACTCAATAGTCAGTCCCTCCGTCATTAAGAGGGAATTCCACCAAATGCACCGCAATCACCTCTGCTTCAGAAATGCTATTTTTTGAAATTTCCTAAATTCCATTTAGGAAATAGAATTCTTAAGAATTAGACGAATGGGTAAGGAAGGTCATAGTAGTCAGACCCCAGTATTCACCATGAGGCTGATGAGCTGTTGTGCTCTGCTCAGGGAGCTGGGACAAAACCTTCGAACTCAGCATCTGGAGCGTGTGTAGGCTTTCAGTCAGCTCATGGGATGTTTCCCAAGTGATGACTCTCTGAATTGCCTCTCCTGTTTTGGAAGGATTTGGTGCTGAATCACTTCTTTCTTTGTTTTTGGAAGAGTCTTTGTTGATATTTCTGGGAGGTGTGTCAAACCTCAGAACAGGACTTAAGTCCTGTTTCAAGATCAGTGTGCACATATTGCAGAATTCTCTAAGGATACAAAAAAAAAAGATGACTACAATTATAGGTATTCTGATACTTGATACCAGAGCGGGGTGAGGAGGAGAAAACTGCTTTATTCTGACAGAGTCTTCTTCTACTTAATACCAGCCTTATAATCTTATTGATATTTGCCTTTTCCCCTGGGTTCTCAGAAAGCACCCCTTCTAAGACAGAAAAAAATTACGTTCAGTAAATAACTTGTAAAGCTGTGCTGCAGGCACAGGGAAGACACTTCTAAGAAACACTGGTAGGGTCCCCTGCAGAGAAGCTTTAGAGTAAAATTAGGCCTTGAAGTTCCAGCATCACTTTGAATGTCCTTGACTGCAAATAAATCGCCTAACAAATACAAAGGCATTGTTTCATATTGAAACTAGTGCACAGTGTAAAGCATAAATCCTAACACTGATTAGGGTTAATGATCTTAATCATTAAATTTGTGTTTTAACTCCCCATGGGGGCATTGTATAACTGAAGATGAGACTGATAGTGAACACTGTTGTGAAAACTGCAGATAAATTATCCAAGCCATTTTCCAAGCAGTAGAACAAGTAAAAACAGTGCTGCACATTTCTTTAAAATTTAAAAATCTTTCTAACTCCTACCTTACTGTCGACATCACTCTCAGAGACCTTTTGGATGTTGCACTGTCTAATTATCTGTTACGAATCTGAAGACAGAAGAGACAAAAACTTCTAAGGAAAAAGAATGATCCTATTTGGTAGAATTTGTTTTTAAGCCTTTTTGTTTCTACTTTTGGCATTTGTTCGTGTTGCTTTGTGACTTTAAGGTACTTGAAGTAAGTGGGATTGGAGATGAGCCTTTTTCAGGAGAGGGAGCCAAGAAAATGTTTGTGGTGTAAGGAAAGGTGGTAGCAGTATATTTTTTGCTCTGAATTTACTTTTAATGCTAAAATCTAATGTTAGGAAGGGACGTACATTATTGGAGGCTTCATCTTTCACATAGTACATAAATCTGAGGTATTAACCACATATGGTTATCAAATAACTCATGTAACTTTGCACAAGAGCTGCAATATCAAACTATCTTGGACCTATTATTCCTGGGGAAAATAAATAAAAAACCTTTATGTTCAACTTCTCAACTTCTTCTATTGAAGAGCACTTGAGCAATTCCTGCCCAGGGCCCCAGCACATACCCTGGGGTTATAGCAGCACAGTGAGATGCCCCTTGAGCTGAGCACAGTCCTGAGCCATGTACCTGCTCTTAGTCCACCACAGCTGTGGTGTACCTTGGCTTTCATCTTTTTTACTGGGATTTCAGGTTTTAGCTTTGTGCTTGAAGCAACCCAAGAGTGCACTTGTGGCCGATTAAGCGCAGCCCAGCTGAGGCGTGGGACTTCATTTGACTACGACAAGACAAGCAGGTTTCTGTGTGAGCCCTGATATAAAAACTCTTCTCTGTGGTACATCAGGAAGGGTGGCACAATCTGGCAGGACTCTATGACCTCTCGTGTGAGAAGGGCCGCCGGCCCCTGCTGGGTAGATGGCAAGCTCTCATTCCCACCTAACCGTGGGGCAATTCTCTGTGTAGTTGGAGGACAATGAAGAAGGAGAAAAACCCACCAACTTTGAAAACATGTGGCAAATCTAAACAGGACAGCCCAAAACCTTAAATGCGTGAAAAAGTGTCCACACAAAGCTCGCGAGTCCCTCTTCGGTGACGAAGTCCATGATGGATGGCATCTGTGCTACTCGTTTGTTCTCGGTTTGTGGTTTGCTCCCACGTGTGAGCAGGAGGGGAAGACAGCTCCTTCCCTGGGGGTCTTCTGAGCATGGTTGGTGGAAACAGTCTTCCCCAGGCTGCAAGGACAAGCAAACAAGGCACAGCACAGAGACGGCAGGGAGGAGAGGGAACAGACCGTCAGGGCCTCGGCGGGATGGAGGGGACATCCTGGGGACCAAAGGCAAGCTGCAGCACTTACTGCTGCTTAGAAAGTCACGGAGCTGGCTGAGAGCCAGGGCTCACCAGAAGATGGAGAGGGTGATGGCAGCCGTGTTTACAAACCTTTTTATTTTTGTGCTGTCTTCCCTAGCTGTTCAGAATTTACACTGCTTTAAAAAATTGGTTATGCTTTCTTTTTTCTCTTCTTAAATTCAAATAAACCCTGCCTTTTTGTACTTAAAAACCTTTTTGGGGGAACTTAGTACAAGGGAATGCTCTAAGCAGATCCATCTCAAGCCACAGATGCAATCTTCATATGACACGATGCAAGGAATGCAGAGTCCTACAGCCAAATCAAAGCAGATTCCAACTAGCAAAAGCAGTTGTCCCCCTTTTTATTTAACCTGACTAAAACTGCAGCTCAAATAAATAAAAAGCAAGAATCTGTCCATAAAACATTATAAACGGGAGCTGCGTGTATCTTTAAACTCACAATGTGAACACAGTAGCTAGAATACCAGGGGAAAACTGGCAACATGAATCCAGCCATCTCCTTTCACAGTCCCTCACTGATCGATCCTTTCTTGTACTATTTCACTCTTTTGTCATCGCTTTGCTATGTTAATAGCCATAACCTTCAGCTGTCTCTGGCTTCTGAAAATCACCTTAAACTGAAAACTCTTTAGATCTTTTCCTGTTTGAAGAGTTTATCTCTGCCAGTGAAAGAATTCAAAACATACCATGTTTGACTGCTTTAAAATGAAAATTGCCTCCTCCTGCACCTCTCACTCTTGCTCTTTGTATAAAGCCGCACTCCAGTCGTCCTGAGCCTCAGTTTTCCTATAGTGATGAGCATAATCTTATCACACTCAAGAGTCAACAAAACAATTATTTCCACCAGGGGATGAATACTGAAACATTAAAGTTGCATCTACAATGACAAGTCCACCCAGGCTGTGCAGACCATTTGCTCCGTGGACTCTAAGCAACACACACATGGATGTGTCCCAAGATATGAACTGTGGTCCTTTGGGTGGGCTTTTCACGCTTGTCAGATCAGCCCTGGGAAGCATAGTCACATCTCTGAATGATAAACTTCAGAGATCCTATGGATCTATATCCAAGTTCTGAATTTTATTTTTTTTTTTAAAAGGGTACTCTCTCAGGAATGGAGCAAGGCAGAGACACTGTCAAAAAAAATCGGTAGTAAGGGTCTTGATGCATTTATAAAATGGACAACTATTTCAGGAGTGTTTGTTTGCTGTGCCCTCACAGAAGCAGAGTAACAGTGGTCACTGCTACACTACCTGAGTTTTTGGTAAAAGAAAGAACTTCTGAGCTGTATTAGTAAAGCAATATGACTTCCAGGCTTCTGCTTCCCATGTGCCACAGGCACCAGTCATGCTGGCAGGGTACGGACAGGTCCAAGCCTCCTTCTCCTGGATTTTCACAGGCATTCCTAGAATTAGCCAGACAAGAAAAACACACGTTATTTCTCTTTTCACCAGAAGCTGACCCACAGTGAATGTTATTCTCTATGAAGCTGAAAATCTACCTTTCATGTTATAAAATACGACAACGCATAAACTATGGACACCATTTACATTGTTTTTAAAAACAAATGGTGCAAAGTACAACAGGAGGTAGCACGACTCTTTGAGAAGACACGGAGCATGAGGGAGTCCTGGGCTCTGGGTCAGTTTGTCCATTTTCACTGATGAATGTAAAATGAGACAGGGCTGATGTCTCCCAGGTGAGGGCCCTAAGCTGTAGCCTGCATACCTTCTCTCCCTCTTTTTCTTTCAACAAAGTTCAGCTGGCAAGCTGTGCTATCAACCAGCGTCACCAGACTGCCCCAGCCCCACTCTGCATGTTCACATTTCTAAAACCCTTACCTTTGTGTTTCCTGCTCTCTGTCCCAAGATTGCAAAATACAGCAAGGTCTGCCAAGGCTTCACCTTCGTTGTCATTCATAAACGACATGCCAGGAACAATTGATGCAGAGTTAATATTCAGACATTTATACTGTTTTACTTTCAAGAGGTAGCTACTGAAAAACATTTCCCCATCCATCCACCCATCCACCCATCCCTCCATCCATCCATCCATCCATCCATCCTCATCCTCTATTTGGATGAAGAAACCAAGCCTGAATGTTGCATTGTCTTGGCTCTCTGCACAGCACAGGGTAATTACACAGTGCATAATGTTGCAAATAAGTTGGCTTGTATAAACACGAGTTTTCAGAAGCCGAAGTCATTCTACCCCAAGATATGAATTAAGAGAACAATAATAATGAGAGCATAACATAAACCACATAAACCAAATTTGAGTCCCTAGGCTGATAGTTATGAAAGGGGACGTGTTCCTGAACTGGGTGCTGATTAGACAGCAAGAGAGACAACAGATTTGCTAAGAGTTGAATAAGAGTGGGGACAAAATTAAAGGATACTATGGGTTGCAGTAGAGCAAAAGTAGCTCCATGCTTTACCTGATTTTGTCAACTAAGGACTTAGAAGATGAAAGCAGACTGCCAGAAACTCTCTAAAAGTATTTCTCAGCCCTTTGAAGTGCCATATTTAAAAGTTTTTATCAAGATATGTTGAACCTCAGGAAAGAGGAGACCATTATATGGATGTTGCAACTGACTCA
>VUYV01000125.1:1673808-1877833 GCA_008711295.1 Anarhynchus alexandrinus
TTTAAAAGGGTACTCTCTCAGGAATGGAGCAAGGCAGAGACACTGTCAAAAAAAATCGGTAGTAAGGGTCTTGATGCATTTATAAAATGGACAACTATTTCAGGAGTGTTTGTTTGCTGTGCCCTCACAGAAGCAGAGTAACAGTGGTCACTGCTACACTACCTGAGTTTTTGGTAAAAGAAAGAACTTCTGAGCTGTATTAGTAAAGCAATATGACTTCCAGGCTTCTGCTTCCCATGTGCCACAGGCACCAGTCATGCTGGCAGGGTACGGACAGGTCCAAGCCTCCTTCTCCTGGATTTTCACAGGCATTCCTAGAATTAGCCAGACAAGAAAAACACACGTTATTTCTCTTTTCACCAGAAGCTGACCCACAGTGAATGTTATTCTCTATGAAGCTGAAAATCTACCTTTCATGTTATAAAATACGACAACGCATAAACTATGGACACCATTTACATTGTTTTTAAAAACAAATGGTGCAAAGTACAACAGGAGGTAGCACGACTCTTTGAGAAGACACGGAGCATGAGGGAGTCCTGGGCTCTGGGTCAGTTTGTCCATTTTCACTGATGAATGTAAAATGAGACAGGGCTGATGTCTCCCAGGTGAGGGCCCTAAGCTGTAGCCTGCATACCTTCTCTCCCTCTTTTTCTTTCAACAAAGTTCAGCTGGCAAGCTGTGCTATCAACCAGCGTCACCAGACTGCCCCAGCCCCACTCTGCATGTTCACATTTCTAAAACCCTTACCTTTGTGTTTCCTGCTCTCTGTCCCAAGATTGCAAAATACAGCAAGGTCTGCCAAGGCTTCACCTTCGTTGTCATTCATAAACGACATGCCAGGAACAATTGATGCAGAGTTAATATTCAGACATTTATACTGTTTTACTTTCAAGAGGTAGCTACTGAAAAACATTTCCCCATCCATCCACCCATCCACCCATCCCTCCATCCATCCATCCATCCATCCATCCTCATCCTCTATTTGGATGAAGAAACCAAGCCTGAATGTTGCATTGTCTTGGCTCTCTGCACAGCACAGGGTAATTACACAGTGCATAATGTTGCAAATAAGTTGGCTTGTATAAACACGAGTTTTCAGAAGCCGAAGTCATTCTACCCCAAGATATGAATTAAGAGAACAATAATAATGAGAGCATAACATAAACCACATAAACCAAATTCGAGTCCCTAGGCTGATAGTTATGAAAGGGGACGTGTTCCTGAACTGGGTGCTGATTAGACAGCAAGAGAGACAACAGATTTGCTAAGAGTTGAATAAGAGTGGGGACAAAATTAAAGGATACTATGGGTTGCAGTAGAGCAAAAGTAGCTCCATGCTTTACCTGATTTTGTCAACTAAGGACTTAGAAGATGAAAACAGACTGCCAGAAACTCTCTAAAAGTATTTCTCAGCCCTTTGAAGTGCCATATTTAAAAGTTTTTATCAAGATATGTTGAACCTCAGGAAAGAGGAGACCATTATATGGATGTTGCAACTGACTCAAGATGATCCACTCTGAAAAGAGCTATTGTGTTGTGACTATGCACGGAGACTACACTGATAGCTAAGAAGATATAAAAAAAAACGCCAAGGAAGAGTTATGGATGCTGTGGATAATATATGATACCAAGCTATGTTTAGCATGGGGCACACCCCTCAACTGCTAGACCATCTTGTACATACTCATGTACTTGAAGGATGTCATCAGGAGCACAGGCAGCATCAATTAGAGTTTCCCAACCAACTGTGCCTTACACAGGAGCTGTACACATGCATTGGCACACAAATCTAGCTCCACTAGGCACTTGCTTACTTGAAGGAAAGAACAACAATGCAGAATAAAGCAAATGGAGGACAAGACATCATTTTGAAAGTCACAGAATCCATGAGAATGTGTAACAGCCATGTAGTCATTGATAAATTAAGCTGAATATTTTCATAGACTTATGCCCTCTGCCTACGCCACCAACAGGGCTGATAGTTCCAGTGCCTGCAAATGAGAAAATACCCTTTGGGTATGAAAAAAACAAAACATTTTCAACATCTCATGCCAAAGGTAAATATTGCATAAGGAAGGCAGGTATATCAAGATACTTTGGCAACCAACTGGCATACGAAGTTGAATGAGGATGTATTTTGGAACCAAAATCACAGCAGAGGAAACCTCACAGACTTGTCATAATCAGCATCCTGTGGCTGAGGTGTGACGACAGCATAACTGAATTTACATGGACCAAAACCACACTCTAATCTGCCTGTAGGAAACAGGGAAGCAAGTAAGCAATTCAATAAAAACAAATCAGTGTTGCAAAACCTTGACGATGTAAGGGCATTCCAACATCAGTGCTCTGAGGACACTTGGCTTTAGGCATTGCTTAAAACCAGGATAATAATGAACACAGGAAAAATTCAACTGACAAATGCTAGCAGCTGCCTGAGAATTATACTCTCCTGACTCTCACCAAAGGAGAAAGATGCTCTTCTCTAGCCCTGAGGCCTGCTTTCCTTAATTTCTACTTCTTACTTCTGGGCAGGAATATGCTTTGCTCTCTTAGGAGAGTTGCTTCACCTTACTGCCCCAGGGACACTTCAGTGATGACCTGTGTCACGCAAGGGGAGATCCCTGTCTTCATGTGTACAGCAGAGATGGAGAACCTAAAGGAAAAGGAGGTGGTGAATATAAAAACTAGCATGCAGAGCAGCTTATTGTTAAGCAAAATTTTCCAGTTTTCCCAGAGAGAGTGACAATTCTTTGAGTCAGTTAGAGTATGGCTCCTGTTCTTGGCAAACAGGGTGGAGAGGTTACTGAGATGAAATCCAAGACCAATTCAAAAGATTAGTCTGGAATCCTAAAGCAGGACTCTCAAACAAAATGAGCAACAAGATAAATGAATAGGGGTTTGGGTTTTGGGTGGTTTTTTTCAGTGGAAAAAAAAACAATAGCATCTCCAAATGAAATACTGATGTTTTTCCTCCCTTTTTATTTACTGCGGTTTCTTGAGAGTCTAGGGTATTTTGACTGCAGACAAATCTTCATTTTAGAGGATAAATTGTACATCAAGGCTGTAATCAAAACACACCTACAGTCACTCTATGCTCTGGTTTTCTTATGAAGACTAGCCATACACGAAACTGCAGAAGCGTGTTCCCAAAGGACTATTGCAAAAAGCCACCAGTTCTGCCGCAGAGCAAACCGAACACTTTGAGCTCCTTCTTCCAACAACGTGAACTGACGAGACACAGCTGATTCCCTCATTTTGGACAGATACTCCTTTTTTGCTATTGTGCAATATGTAGGTTTTCCCAGGCGGCCTTCGGAGCGAAGGGGATCCGTTTTGAGGACCAGCTCAAGGGCGAGTTACGGTCGCTGCTCCCCCTTCTCCGCTCTCGACCTTGTGCTTGGCGTTGTTAGAGTGCACTGCATGTGGGAGGCAGACTTGGACCTCTGCCACCCACCCCAGACCACATGTTACGCGCCGATAAGAATGGCACATGCGATGCAGCCAGAGTCACACACGAGTGCGCCCGCTCCAGCAGCACCAGTAAATCATCTTTGCTGAAACCCCCGGTTCAAAGCGAGTGTCGATCCCTGCCACTTTTGTGATTTTAATCGCTTTGGTGAAACAAGGGGGTTATCCCTCTGAGACATGCAATCGAAACAAAGCAACAAAAAGCTGTGAAACGCAGTATTAATTGTGTCACAGCCACTGAAAAAAAGCAGAAACGCCACGAGAGCGGGCTGGTTTCAGAGCCCTATGCCTCTGCCACTGGCTTCGACCATGTTGCCACGCAGCTGGTCCGACATCCTGGACACAGGCTCTGCCCAATCCAGTGGAGATCACTCGCAAAACAAGTCATTTAAGGCTCTTACTGAGCACAGGACATCCTGGGACAAGATATTGTATCACTCAGACATCACAGGCGAGACAGCAGAGTAAAGTCGGTGCTCTGTAACAGCCAGGGCTGGAGATGCAGCAGCTGGTAATGAATTTCCTTCTTCTTACCTGTTACCTGTGTCTCAGGGGACCTGAGCTCTCATGACCTGCCGTTGAAACTGAATGCTGAATGAAGGCTCAGCTGCCCTCGCACTGAAGTCTGTGATGTATGTCAAGACTGGCATGCCAGTCTGCTTGCACAGAGGGAATCTGATTGCCCTACGAGTGTGATACCCATTCTTCAAACAAGGTGAAAAGATAGATAGCTTATGTGTACCTTTCATNTCCAAGTGAAAACATAGAGAAGAAGAGTGAATATTCCAACCATTAATTCAAGCCCACAAGAGTTTTCATTATCAGTTATGAAGTTGCCTCCCCACTCAGGTTTTGCAGGGGGCAGAGAAAGCGCTTGGCATCTCACAGCTCAGCTGCTGCTGGTGACCTGTCCCAGGGCGCAGCTCTGCTGACTGACACCCATCCGCCAATTTGGGACAGGCGTAACACAGAAGGGGAAGGGACCCCCCCGCCCTCACTGACTCAGCACTGGGAGCAGAGGCACCACGAGACAATCCAGTCTTTAGGCACTCCACTGTGACTGCCAAATCTGGCGATGGATTTTATTATATGGATCACTATTCATTAAAAGCTGGACCGGGACCAAACAGATACAGATGGAAATGCCTTTTTTCCTCATGGACTTGTTCCAAACCCGAGCTCTAGGTCCCGATATATATCCTCTTACCAGCAGGTTCCCAAAGAAGAAGAATAGCTTACAACAGTATTATAAAACCCAGCTGTTTAGAAAACTCAGATAATTCACCCTACCCCCAAATCTAAGGATAACAGCCCAAATAACTTTTTTTTTTTTCACTAGTGTCAATGCATAATAGACAGAGATACCCAGGAATACACTGTGTAGCTTACAAGTGAACTTTTAAACCCATTTCTCTACTTTGTTATACAAATTAAACACAGCTATTACACTACAACATTACCTGATATCGAGTTATCCCAATGAAAATTGGCATAGAACAGCAGATGAACAGATTCTCTTTCACGTGAAAGGCCTTACATGAAGCAAGAATAAATGTTAACTCCTTGTTTGAATATTGAAGGTCTTTTCCCAGCTGTAGCAAACAGGGAAAATGCCAGTAGCAACTGAAAGCCAGGACCAAAGTCTTAATTTTATTTTTCGATTTTATTTTGGAGACCTTACATACCTCTTTGTTAGCCTCATACTCTAGTTTAGGATTCCTGCTCCCTGCAGGATAATAAATACGTTCAAGGCAATAAATACCAAAAAAAGAGGAGCAGACACATGTTTTATAAGGAAACTTCATGCTTAATTGAGGTTTTTCTGTGTCAGTAGAAATCAGGATTGAGACTTTTACACAGCCCACCAAATAATGATCAGATTGAAGAAAGATGGCAAGAAAATGATGGATTTGCCGAACACTGGAACAGTTGGACAGGAAGCTGAAAGGCTCATTAAACACATTTCTCCGGAGAAAGGTGCAAACACTTTACAAGCACCAGGGTTTCCAGATAATTGATGTGTCTTTTTTTTTGAGGAAAATCTCAGTACAATATTTAAATGCATAAAGAATACACAGTACAGCATGCTTCCCTGGCTCCTCATGCAGGAACTGGAGAGCACCAACCATTACCCAGCTGTGTCTGTTCACTTGTGAACTGTGAAAAGGTTTAATGAGCCACAAAGTGTATTTTGCTCTCTTCATGGATCACGGAAGCAAAAGTCTTGGGGGTAAAACAGCTTGTGTTGTTTCTGCTGCTGTGAATTGTGCCCTCAGGGGTACATTTTCAGTGCAATGCATGTGGATTTGGCTGCTTGAGTCCCATTGATGTTGATGGGACTCATGTAGCTAAAACCCCACCAAGTGCTTGAAAATGTGTCCCTTGGTGTCTGTAAAGCATCCTTGTCTTCTCAAATAAAATTGACAGAGCCGGTCTGATGGTGGTGCTCCTTCTCAGCAAGGTCTGCAGCACTTGTGCAGATTTGCAAGCAAGAGTGCACAGGAATGCCTGGAAATTCATACTGCGTCTGCCTCCCCACACATACTTTCCAAAAACTGCATTGCCCAAGCTTTTGGGTCAATGTGGTAACAAATGGTATAAAAAGAGTTAGGAGATAATACCTGTCAAGTTCCCTCATACAGGCCAAATTCCTGTGGCTGGTCAGTACAAGTGTCACTCACGCTGGGTACAGCACGAGTATTGCTCCAGAGGACCACAGAAAATATGAGCAGAGACATGATAACATTCCCACTCTCTCCTCCATATCATGGGGCAGGGGAGGAGGCGGGGGGGTAGTGGCTAGGGGGTAGTAAAATCTGTCGATCTGCAACAGAACCAGCATAACTGAAATGACTGCCAATAAGCTGAATTTGAGTAATCCCATTTATATTTTCAAATTAAATTAAATTAGTTGGAATTAAAATAGTTGGAATTAAAATCTAAATATTTGACTCTGTTCCAGTTTTTTGTGATACCCTATAATATCCAGGATACGAGAAAGATCAACAATATTTTCAGTGCTGGTTGTGTGTTACTTCAAAGGGCTGACTATCTAAGAGTAGAGAGACATGTATGAGCTGCTTAATATGGTCCCAGCTATGTAAGTCCATCCTGTGTTTTAGATCAATTTAACTTTCTCTTGCAACACTAAGACCTTAAAGTGGTTGGAAACACATAAGGTTCCAAAAAATCACATTTGAGGGAACAGCAAGGAGGGTAGAGAAGGAGGAAGAGACCATGATGCTGGTATTAGGGTTGGGGTTTTTTTGATCTGTCCATTTATCAAAGTAATTTGCATAGAAATATCCACATGTGGTACAAAGAGTATGGAAATGCCTGCTTAAGCCTTTAGTGAAACAACTCATTAGTACACCACTAGTGTCTATTATAGTTATAAGGAGTTATCTCTGCACCCATTGGAGCAATATAGTTAGACATTAAAGCCAGAAGGGACTGTTGTTGGAAGAGCATAGGTGAGATCTTTTTAAAGGGGAAGGCAGGCACCTGAAAGGGAAGTTTTTTAGGCTGATTCTAAGGGATGAGAGGGGGGGATCTCAGTTCTCCGTGACATTAGAGAAGAAAGGGCAGAGGACAACGTGGTGGAGGAAAGAGGCAGAGAGACTGGAAAACTCATTAGGGTCTCAGTTCAGCTGCAAAACTACACATGGGAGGCCAAGGGGGTTTCTATCACCCCTCTTTTACTCTCTTTCGGTTCTAGCTTTGTTGGACTTCCTACATAGCAAAAGCCACAGAAGAGCAGTCAGGAGTTGAAGCCATAACTTCGCATTGAGCCAGGCTCAGAGCACATATGTTAGTCACCCAGGTTGAGCTTCAATATTTTAAGTGAAGGAAAATCTACTTCTTTCCTAGACAGAAAGGCATACTTCAGTTTCAGGAGGCATTTGTCTATTTTCAGCTTTCAGCAACTGAATCTTGGTGCACTTGCTCTGCTGCACTAAATAGACCATCTCCACCGGGATACAGCCAATAACAGCATAACAACGTTACCTTGGACAGACACAGGACTGATTCTCCACAATGCTACACCACTTTGGCAAGGCAAAAGGGTCTTTAAAGGGTTGCATGACTATATTCTGCCAATTTTAATGGTCTTTTATAATGTAAAAGCTAGTGCAGTGCAAATAAGAGCTCAGCCTGAACATATATTCAGCCTGGAGGGAAGAGGGGCCCAAGAAAACCGATTAATATTCAGTGGTCATCTCCTCCAAGCTCAGGAGCAAAGAGGAAGTCAGGTAAAAACACCAGGAGGCCTGCATGGGTGAACAAGGAGCACCTGGACAAACTCAAACACAAAAAAGAAGCTTATGGAGGGTGGAAGCATGGACAGGTAGTCTGGGAGGAATACGGAGAAATTGTCTGAGCAGCCAGGGATCAGGTTAGGAAAGCTAAAGCCCAGATAGAGTTAAAGTTGGCCAGGGACAACAAGAGCAACAAGAATACCTTCTACAGGTATGTCAGTGATAAAAGGAAGACAGAAGGGAAAAGACAGAAGAAGGGAAAATGTGGGCCCTCTCTGGAAGGAAATGGGAGTCCAGGTTACCCTGGGTAAGGAGAAGGCCCAGGTACTCAACGGCTTTGTTGCCTCTGTCTTCACCGGCAAGTGCTCTAACCACACCACCCAAGTCGCAGAAGGCAAAGGCAGGGACTGTGAGAGTGAAGAACTACCCACTGTAGGAAAAGATGAGGTTTGAGACCATCCAAGGAACCTGAAGTTGCACAAATCCATGGGACCTGATGAGATATGCCCATGGGTCCTGAGGGAACTGGCAGATGGAGTTGTCAAGCCACTATCTATCATATTTGAGGTGTTGTGGCAGTGCAGTGAAGTTCCCATGGACTGGAAAAGCGGAAACATAGCCCCCATTTTTAAAAAGAGAAGAAAAGCAGACCCAGGAAGTACAGGCTGGTCAGTCTGACCTCTGTGCCTGGCAAGATCATGGAGCGGATCCTCCTGGGAACTCTGCTAAGGCACATGGAAAATAAAGAGGTGATTGGTGACATCCAACACGGCTTCACTAAAGGAAAATTGTGTCTAACAAATTTGGTGTCATGCTGCAGTACAGTTACAGCATTGGTGGAGAAAGGAAGAGCAACTGACATCATCTAGCTGGAGTTGTGCAAAGCATTTGACACTGTCCCACACAACATCCTTGTCTCTAAATTGGAGAGATGGGGATATGACAGATGGACCACTCAGTGCATAACGAATTGGCTGGATAGTCATGCTCAAAGAGTTGTGGTCAACAGCTTGATGGCCAAGTGGAGACTAAAGACGAGTGGCATTCTTCAGCGGTCAGTATTGGGACTGGTGTTGTTTAACATCTTTTTTGGCAACACAGACAGTGGGATGGAGTGCACCCTCAGCAAGTTTGCCGCTGACACCAAGCTGTGTGGTCCGGTCAACATGCTGGAGGGGAGGGATGCCATCCAGTGGGACATGGACAGGCTGGAGAGGTGGGCTCATGCCAATCTCATGAAGTTCAGCAAGGCCAAGTGCAAGGTTCTGCGTGTGGGTGAGGGCAATCCCAAGCACAAAGACAGGCTGTCTGGAGAATGAATTGGGAACAGCCCTGAGGAGAAGGACCTGGGGGTGCTGATTGATGAGAAGCTCAACATGAGCCAGAAATGTGCGATCACAGCCCAGAAAGTCAACTGTATCCTGGGCTGCGTCAGAAGAAGTGTGGCCGGCGGGTCAAGGGTGGTGATTCTGCCCCTCTATTCTGCTCTGGTGAGACCCCACCTGGAGTACTGCATCCAGCTCTGGAGTCCCCAACATAGGAAAGACATGGGCCTGTTGGAGCAGGTCCAGAGGAGGGCCACGAAGATGATCAGAGGGCTGGAGCACCTCTCGTATGAGGACAGGCTGAGAGCATTAGGGTTGTTCAGCCTGGAGAAAAGAAGGCTCTGGGGAGACCTTTTAACAGCCTTCCATTATTTAAGGGGGGCCTACAGGAAAGATGGAGAGGGACTCTTGATCAGGGAGTGTAGTGATAGGACAAAGGATAACAGTTTTAAACTGAAAGAGGGTAGATTTATATTAGATATCAGGAAGAAATTCTTTACTGTGAGTGTTGCAAGACACTGTGTTCAAGGTGTTCAAGGTCAGGCTGGATGGGGTTTTGGGCACCCTGGTCTAGTCAGAGTTGTCCCTGCCCACGGCAGGGGGGTTGGAACTAGATGATCTTCAAGATCCCTTCCAACCTAAACCATTCTATGATTTTATGATTCTATGACCCTAATATGTAGCAATGCTGAAAACTCCTTTTATTTAAAAGTAATTTATTGCAGACTGGTTTCTAACTAGAGAAATTTTTTAATCTGTAAATTAACTTTACTTTCAGACTTCTTCAACACAAAGTGCTTAATTCTGCAAGTTTATCACTGTGTGGAATATAGTTTCCATCTCAGATTTACAAATAAGCTGGCCAGTTCATATTGCATCAAACAGCTGCTATTGTAGTCTTTCCCATTTTGTGTCTATGCAAACAGTGATTTCTGTGGAGCAGAATGGTCATTTAACTCAGCTGAGGATCTGCCCCATAATATCATTTCAATAAAAGCAAAGGTTACTTCTACTTAACCCAAAACTCTATTCTATACACGGCAGAGTGGGAAATGTGCTAACTTCTTTAAAAAAAAAAAAAAGAAAGGAAAGAAAAAAAGCGCCTGTTCTCAGTGGTAATTCACAAGATGGTTCCTTAAGTGAAAACATCCTAACCATGGAAATCTGATTCCCACAAACATTTTTAAATTTAAAAATGAGTTTTTAAAGAAATCGTTGTTTGTTCACTTGGACTGGTTAATTGTATTTTAATTTGGTAATTGAAAGCAGATACCCAGTATCTTAACTTCTCTATAAGCATAGCAAATATAGTGGAACAGGAGATGTACTTCTAAGATCCAGATGTCGCTCACAGGGCATTTTCCAATTATTTCTCTGATAGATGCCTAATTCATATGATGTAAATTAATATTTATCCTTCAAAGACAAGATTCTTTTATCTCACAGCGGTTATAGTAATTCTTTAGGCAGTTACTGAATGAAATCTGTCACTATTTGACTTTTGTTACAAACCTGAATCTGAGCAGAGCAGAGCCAAAGACTGGCTACAGGTCAGAAACCTTTGGAGCACACTTGAGACAAATGGTTCGAGTACCTGGGGTCAACTGCAGAGTTGCAGAAAACTCATACAATATTTGCATTTTGCTATGGTGTCAGCAAAAAATATACCAAACTGAGCAATTTCAAAGGACCTTTGCTTTGCATTTGCTTATATCCAGACTGAAAGCTGCACTTGGGACCAAACCCAAGCAGAATGACTTATACGAAGCCTTGATAAGTGAGACTCTCTGGTGTGGCTTTTCTGACATAAGTTTGGAATATATCCCTGTGTGCAATTTACCCTCCGGAAAAACATACCAAGACTATATCTGTGAGGTTTTTGTTTGTTTGTTTAAATCAGTAAGTGAAAAAGCAGAATTTGATTAAGGTTTGCTTTTGAACAATACCAAAAAAACCCAATTATTTTCAAAGAGCCGGGTGGTGGGGACACAACCGGTCAGGGAGCACTGGTTCTGCTGCAGGCAAGCTCATGGTACCTGGGTGCATGAAGACCTCTTCTGCACCAGTGAGAAAAGCTGCTGTACCAGCAGCACACTTCCTAAATTCAAGGATATTTCACCCGTGAATATAACAGCATAATTTTTCCTCCCCTCTGACAAGGAACCTGGGCAGGGATCCTGCTTCAGAGGAGGACAAGGGGGACAACATGTCCTCATGTCCTTCCTAGAACAATATGCCCTGATCTTCTCAAAACCCTCCCTTCATACGCCCCAATCTAGCTCCAAATAAAGAGTGCAGCTACAAGCAGCATGGTGCGACATGTGCTTTGTAAATAGATCATTTATTTGTGGTTGTACCCACCTACCAGTATGGACAAAACAGAGTCTCAAGCTGGCGCTTCCTGTTTTTTCCTCTATTTCTTCCAAAACTTTACAAGCTCTTACAGAGTGACTAAAGCACTTGGAAACTTTGTGAGACTCTTCTGGAAGAGGTATAAGAACACTATTATTCTTGGGCTGGCACAATAGTCCTGCAGTTTGTTCTTCCCCCTCCAAAGTGAGAGAATTAGTTTTGCATCCCAAAAACTTATCTTATTTCCTGTTCCAGCCCAATCTAAGAACACTGTAGATGGGACTCCTTCAGTCATTACAGATGCTGCAGAAATCTCCCACTCGATATTTCCAGCCAAAAAAGACAGAGATTGGCCCTCCCAACTTAGATAATATATCGACTGTTGTGTGATCTTTACTGAAGTTAGAGAGGCAAAAAAGACAACTTTCAGAAACTCAATGTGCCTATTTAAGACAGATATTTTTTGCCTTCGTTTTTAATGAGTTGTGACATCTGTGTAGTCAGCTGCTGCTCTGTCTCCCGGTTTGGGAAGCATTCATGCTTTCTCACCATTCTTCAGGACGCTCACGGATGGCAGATACAATACAGTGCAGATTGCCATTTACAGATCAGAAAAGGTGGTGGAAACAGCTTATTGAATCAAAAGGCATGAGCTGTTTGAACATATTCTCTTCTCATACATAAAAGAGATAGCAAACCATGCACCTCAAGTTAAAATACGATTGTCTTATGGGAGAGAGGAACACTGTGCTAGTAGGGTTTTTTTCACTATGACTTTCATAAATCTTTTCCCTTTGTTTCTTGATTAGCATTTTAAAAAATACTTAATGCTATTGAATAAATTATTAATTTTTTCATTGTCAATTGTTCACCCAGCTCAGGATGGTCATAAAAGTTCTTTCTGACCTTTAAAATCTCTGCTCTCTGTTCAGTCTAGATTTGTCAGAAAGACTGTAAATTTCAAAAAACCTGGCTCATGCTCAGTGCCTCTAATGAAATCCATAAACAGGCATGGTCTACCCTGTGACGGGTTTGACTAAACCTTCCACATCTCCTGTCAAAAACGGCTATCCAGGGATGAAAGTCCAGGTTCTTCCAAGGCCCTGACTTTACATTATCCCAGTATTACTGATCGAAAGGAGCCCCACTGAGCCAGAACTGTCTGTGATTAGAGGATTAGTTTCTCAATCCCTTAAAAATAGCAAAAAGATGTCTAAAAGAAAAGATATCTAGAGGGCCACAGTCACGAATGAAGAGAAATGTGTGAAGATCTCCTGATCCAATGCCTTAGACAAAGTCTATGCTCAGAAAAATAATAATAAAAAAAAGAGGTGGGAGAGAGGGAGGGAGGCAATTTTGCTGGTTTAAGAGGTCAGATTTTGAGGTGACTTTGCTTCCAGTGTATGGTTGTCTATAAACTACTTCTTGTAATTTTGTCATGCAACACAGTTGGCACCACTTCAGGAAAACTAAAGCTCTGGATATAAAAGTGAAGATCTAAGGAGGGTTACTCTGAATCGAATACTGTTTTTTGAGAAAAATCGCCCCTGTAGAATGCAGGCAGACACTCTGGATCCTGCGCTGGAAGCAGATATCCAGCCAAGATAACCCACAAACTCAGCACTGCTGTGCCCTTCCTAAATTTGCCAACATCCAGTCTGATAATGCAACTGTTCCTCTGAGTGCTCCTAATTTGTTTTGGGCTATGTCAGCTGGCTTTGTTTAACCATTAGAAATAGCCAGGTTACCAAAATGTATTTACACTACTTAACCCAATCCGACTAGTTTTTCTGATGTGATTTCAGTAACAATCATACCATTGGCAGTTCCAGATGTGATGAACGATTTCATTGCTAACCTCTGATGCAGAGATGATGATGGCACATGTAGAAGACCAACGGTGAGTAACCTCTTCTCCCTGCAGAGCTGTTTTGTCAGTAGCTGCTGGTTTCCACCTGTATATTTTCTTCTCAATATAAACATGAGGGTGCATATGCATTGCTCCATTCCTGTCCTGTCCCACCCATTCTGACAGGTGCTTTTGAAATTACTTTGTGATGGAGAATGGAACCTTCTGGTCTTTCTTTCTCAGCAAGATTTCCTATATATCTTTGTGCAATGAACACCTAAGTTGAGTGGCCTCTAAAAGGTGAGCAATTATGTCCCAAAAAATGAATACAATTTGGTTTTGAGTAACTCAGATGAAAAGAACAGAAGAATTTTGAATATTTTTTTCCAATTCAGATAAAGAGCCAAAATAGTCAAAACTGGAAATAAACATATGCACCAAAATGGTCAACAGGTGGAAATAAATGTGTCCCTTTCTAATGAGTGGCACTGAGATTTGTGCTGAACAGGAACTGTAATAAAATGCTAAAAATTCCCCTGAAACTTCACAATAGAACACTTCCTACCATCTTCCCTGAAACTTCTTCAATGAATACTGATCAATAAGAACAGATCACTTTTTTCTTGAAGAATGTACGGAGAAGGAGAAATAGTGACAACGTTATAATCTCAGAAGACTCCTCCAGCTGTCATTCTGGAAATGTGAGGTTTTGGGTTGGGTTTTTTTTTTTGTTTGTTTTCTAAATTAACAAGAGGTCCCATGCCTACCCTCACCTTTTCAGTAACTGAGGCATAAAGCACCCAACAGAACAGACCTCGGCATCTGCATACTGCTCACCCCTTGGGTTTCCACATGTGGTTTATCCTGAGCCCTGACAAAGCTGTGCACGGACTGAGAGAAAAACTGGGCATGGTGCAGCTATAGAAGTCTGCAGTGCTCAGGCTTTAGCTGTGTCTCTACTTCTTTGTTCTAACAAACCCATTGTAATCCAGCTCAAAAGAGTTGGGCACGCAGCTTTCCAACACATTGTGTGCGGTTGTATCTACACAACTCCCATTTGTTTCAAACATGAGGGGAAAAAAAAATCTTAGCAGGCTTTGTGGGGAAGTGCAACGTGACCCACTAAAAAGCTTAATCAAGGATACTAGAGAAGAGATGAGGAAGGGATTTGTTTACGATAGGGGTTTTTTTGGTTTGCTTTTGTAAATTGTTTCAAATCCATGAAGGAAGGAAACCGTAGCATGGCTGAATCCCAGTGGATTCACTGTCTAACATCTTCAGGGACTCCTCAACTGATCAAATGCCTGCGCTGATACAGATGTGTCAGTCAGGAAGTACAGATACTTGCCCGTTAATACACATAAGACAGCAGATGCTTCACTTCCCTTCTGGTCTGAGGAGAAAAGTTCAGCAGGCGTTACATGGGTCATTTCACACAGTCAATCAAACTTTAAGATAAACCTCATCTGAAACCCAAAACTTTGTGGTTTTGTTCAGTGTAGACAACTCTGGAGAGCCTACGGACTGAGACAGGTCTTTCTCATTTCCCGTGTTTCTTCTGGGGAGAAACGATAACGCTCCCCAGCACAACTTAGCTGGTCTAAGCCTACCCAGCCAAAAAAAACCCTCTCACACTTGGCTGTCATTTAGCCCTGGCAGCAACTAACATCACTGTGTGCTTCCAGCCTCAGCCTCAGGCGTTGTTTGCACTGAGAGTCCTGTTTCCACGCAAACACTCAGCTGCGACTTCACGTTGCCTCCACTTGTCCCCTCGGCAGTCTGATCAGGCCACAGTTCTCATGGTCTTCTCTGTACGGTCTCTTACAAAACCACGGACACCTAATGCAGCCAGGAATAGATCCTTTTTATTCCTAATAAACACGAATGATGCCTGAGTCACTTTTTGGATGGCACAAGTCTAAATCATAGAGCAGTCATCTCTCTGGAGCTGAAGAGCCTGGATTCAATGTTCAGCAGGAGACTGCCCTGGTGGTCCTGCCGGTAGCCTGCTCCAATAATTAGGCTGTCCAGGGGTGAGAGCATCACCCACCCTCACCTCTGAAACTGAGAAAGTCTATCCAGCAGAGTGATGTTAAAATGCACAGTCCCTGGGTAGGAGTCAGGACGTGAAACTCACAATTTCACACCTACGTAGGATGCCAGAGTCTTTAGGCCTGCATGCAAATCCTTTTTTGAAGCTAGATCTTGGCCTCCCTGGGAGCACGAGTACTGGTTTCGATGTCTTCATTCAAAAATATTCGCCTCTCATTTCCCTTTTAGCACTCTTCAATGATGTATGTAAGGAGACAGAACAGCTCAGTTGGATTCACTCAGTCATTTCTTGGCTTTTTTGCCCCATCAAGTTAATTTGTCTTGAGCAATGCCTCCTGTGAATGATTATTTTCAGCCTATCCTACCCGTTAGGAAGCTTTTTTCTTGATACACATTCCAAAACCTCCATTTCTTAATTCTATCCCATTATGTTCACTTATCCCCTTACATAAGCAACTTTTTGTTCCCTAACTGTATCTCAAATCCATGTGCCCAGTTACCAGTTTCATGCAGAATAGTACATATTCAATTAACTTCTTTTTTTGTTCTGGAGAAACCTTTTTACCCACAGATTGCTTCTGGTAGTTTTACTGGGACATAGGAATACAAAAATGGTCTAAAGCTACTAGACCTTAGCTCTGACAAAGACAAGGTCCTGCAGCAGTAACTGCAAACAGAATCAGGCTAAAAATTAGAACTTCAGGAGTCCGTAATCACATTAAAAAAACACCACTAATTTACTTGGAAATTATTTGCAACCCTGTTCAAGTCAGTTACTGATTTATTTAAGTAAGCAGCAATTTCTGAAGTTTGCAGCATTATTATCCTGTCAAATTTCTGGCATAAGTGCAACTACTTGAGCAGAAAAATAAGTTTGCTCACCCCTGCTACACTTCTTGCTATAGCTGGTACAACTTCTAGCAAATAAAACACATAAACCACGTGTTCCCTACGTAAACCATACCTTAAGTAGGAAGTTTTCAACAGCTGATCTGTCCACACAGCTTTCAAAAGTGGACTAAGCTATGTCCCTTAAACACCTTTTGTGTATGTCTCAGCCCCTCACTCACCTGTGACCCAGCTGTGACTGAAGGCTTTGCTAAAACTTCTCAGAGTGACATCTATAATTTGAGAGTCTGGTGCATGTGAATATAAAATACCAACGGAATAAATTTACAAACCAAATGTAAACCTGAATGATTATGACCTGTACGTGCATTGTCAAATGGGTGATTCCTGGTATTTTAAAACCCTAATTTCTAAAGCTGAACCCTTTAAACCGGCACTGCCTTTTTAAAATAAACTGTTTTAGAAAACACCTGATAAACACATAGCAAGAAACTCCAGAAAAATTGTCATTTCTCTCACCTTAAGTAAATGATATCAAACAATTTCATCTATTCACTTATTATCATACGGAACCACAGATAAAGATTCTGCATTTCTTTAGTGCATTTACTCATCATAAACGTTTTCACTAACATTAATCAAGATTGTTCTTCATTTTCTTGAAAATAGTTAACCTGAACCTCAAGAACCAGCAAGTGTCTTTTCAGAGTTGCTGTTGGAAAGAATGAAAGCGCTTCAAACTCTTGGCAGCTTTACCTTGCTTCATTTAAAGGTTTAATCCAACACAATTTCACATTGTTTTTTTTTCCCTTCCTGGTCAGGCCAAATTTACACTGACATCACCTGGAGTACATCACCAGTGGACTTAAGACATGGTGTCCCAAGACTTGTAAATATTTTCAACCATGTCAGACAAGCAACTGTTAGAACAAGTGGAAAACACCCAGTGCAATACCCATCAGTAACATCCTTTCAGTCTAAAACTTAGACAGGGGACAAAACAGACCTAATACCATGCTCTTATGATTTAGTAGTGTGAGAGAGCTCAATATACTTAATCTTCAAAACATCACCTGTCTCCTTCCAGCTTTCCTTGTTTTTGAAGGCCCTCTATAATCTGTCAACTCCCTGTTCAGCCAAGTAACAGGACACTTAAGGAATTTAAGGAAAACTGATGTCATGCTTTTTGCAGTGGCCCTTTCTCCTGTGGTTGCACACGCCTTAAGACAGGATAACCCTGGATACACCTTGCTCAGACATATTAATCGGAGAAAGATCAGTTGCACTTGAAGCTGAACACTCATGAAGAAACACATCCGTGTACTCCTCCCTCCCTCGTCGCTTTACTCTTGTCTGTAAATCAAGCAAGAAATAAACCAGATCCCCTCTGCCTTTTGCTGTCAGTACTGTAGATAATCCCACTTTGGTAACAATCCATATGGGTAATAATCAGTCAAAAGGAGCGGATTAACAGCAGTAAGAGAACACACCACGACAAAAGACTTTCCCTTGCATCCTGGCTCCCGATCAGAAAATTGTCAGGACAAGCACCTTCTCAGACTAATTGCTGACAAATGTTAGATAAACAGCCTGTTATCACAATCACCTCCCCTCACTTTTAAGAGGGGGGGATGCAATTAAAGCCTTAAGTATTACACAGAATGTGACATCCGTTTATTGTTCTTGTTTCACACAAATGGAGATTTATCTCATTGCATACAAGCAGATGCTGTTATGAAAGACTCATTTGGGGAAGAGGCAGGCCTGGGAAATTTCTAGGTGAACAAGTTATAGGAAGGCTCCAGGAAAAGAAATGTCTCAAGCTGTGTGGTGAGGTCAACATGCTGGAGGGGAAGGATGCCATCCAGAGGGACATGGACAGGCTGGAGAGGTGGGCCCAAGCCAACCTCATGCAGTTCTACAAGGCCAAGTGCAAGGTCTTACATCTGGGTCGGGGCGATCCCAAGCACAAAGACAGGCTGGGTGGAGAATGGCTCAGGAACAGCCCTGAGGAGAAGGACCTGGGGGTGCTGATTGACGAGGAGCTCAACATGAGCCAGCAATGTGCGATCGCAGCCCAGAAGGCCAACTATATCCTGGGCTGCATCAAAAGAAGTGTGGCCAGTGGGTCAAGGGTGGTGATTCTGCCCCTCTATTCTGCTCTGGTGAGACCCCACCTGGAGTACTGCATCCAGCTCTGGAGTCCCCAACATAGGAAAGACATGGGCCTGTTGGAGCAGGTCCAGAGGAGGGCCACGAAGATGATCAGAGGGCTGGAGCACCTCTCGTATGAGAACAGGCTGAGAGCATTAGGGTTGTTCAGCCTGGAGAAGAGAAGGCTCTGGGGAGACCTTTTAGCAGCCTTCCAGTACATAAGGGGGGCCTACAAAATAGCTGGGGAGGGACTTTTTACAAGGGTGTGAGTAATAGGACGAGAGGGAATGGTTTTAAACTGGAAGAGGGGAAATTTTGATTAGATATTGGGAAGAAATTTTTCACTTTGAAGGTGATAAGGCACTGGCCCAGGTTGCCCAGAGAAGCCGTGGATGCCCCATCCCTGGAGATGTTCAAGGCCAGGCTGGATGGGGCTTTGAGCAACCTGGTCTGGTGGGAGGTGTCCCTGCCCAGGGCAGGGGGGTTGGAACTCAATGATCTTCAGGGTCCCTTCCAACCTAAACTATTCTATGATTCTGTGATTTTATTTGCAAACTGGCAGGTGCTGTGGCAGAGCCCGGCTGTGACAAGACCTATGGGATGGGGCAAAGCTGCTGGTGCAGGGATAGGAGCCAGGGCTAAGAGACACCAACCAATACCAAACAACCAATTCCTACCCACAGCCAGCAGTATTTCCCTCCATACACTGGTGGAAGAGCTGTACTCAGCTGGGAAGAAGCAAGTAAGGAGAGAGAAAACACTATATTGAGTGCAATCAAATATCCCCTCAGGTCCTTCTCATCCCTCTGCTGCTGCTCATAGAAAATACTTGTGGCAAAAGCATGAGATGCAATGCAGCAGGAGGGTACTTGTCCATATCATTTATGCCTTTATAAACCTTTGTTATGCCTCCACTCTCTTTTCCAAGCTGAAGAGGACAGTCTATTCAGCTTTGCAGCAAACAGAAGTCATTTTGCACCTCTCACCAAGCTTACCCCCTTTGTCCATATCCCTTCTCCTAGACCCCTTTTGAGATGGAGTGACCACAGAATCCAAACCGCAACATGCAGAGAGATCATACCTGCTGGTGCTTTGCCTCATCTGACTGCTCCATGATAATCCTTTACATCCTGATTGCCATTTTAACTCACCTCAAAACGCTAAGGCCATATTTTTAATTAACTGTTCACCATCACCCCAAATTCCCTTTCCTGAGCAGTAAAAGGCATCAAGAGCCCATACCTTTGTATGTGTACAGATGGGTATACGTCAGAGGTCATTTTCTTCAGTGGGAATTACACTCTAATAAAAAAAGGAATTCTGCTAACTAGCAAGGAGGATTCGAAGGGCTAAATGCTGATGTCAATTATTTCAGTAAATTTTTGGAATATCTTCCCTGCAATCCAACTGTCAGCTGCTCATACCTGGCCAACCTACATTACCTGGCCCTATATGTTATACCCAAGAACACAAATTCCGAGAGGAGATCATCAGATGAAAACAGCTTGATGAAATCCTCTAATGAAATGCAGCTCCCTGAGTTCCCAGTGCTATTGTGACATTGGGCGTTGTGGACAGATGCGTTAGCAGCCAGGCTGCGCTAATGAGGTCTCAGCATTTCACTAACTGCCCCAAACAGCTCTTGGGCTGTGTAGTAACTCCTCCAACGCCAGGACATCGGACAAATGAATAAGAATTCATACACATGTATATATGACTCCTGTGAAGATACCATCAGGCTAATATGTATAATTAAGAATAGTGAAAACTGGAACTTATCAGTTCCTAACTCTGTTAAATTTAAAGCAAGCAGCCTGTTCTTATGCCTCTGAACAAACCCACCAGAAATTTACCCTTATTTCCCACAGTAGGACTCATTATTGCCCTTAATTTCATGTTTTACTAAATAGGACGTTCAGATATGTCTGAACATTCAGAAACGGTATCTCCAACTTTCCTCTACTTTCACAACTTCCATTTTTGCAACAAGTTCAGTAAGGAGAAAAGTGTTTGAATATTATTGAACAGACCTGTGAGAAAGGAAGTAACATGATAATTTTAAAATCATTTGCAAACTTCACACTCTTCCTACTGTCTTTCTTCATCCAGTCTCCATATGGAAGACCCCTGGGCAAAGCAGAGGGAATAGGGCTCATTCATTCTAATTCTGACAACCCATTACCACCACCTTCTATAGCAATTTCGTAAAACAGTGCAATTTATTTAATATATGACAGAATACACTTTCTAAATGTATAGTTGGTCTGTTCATACTTTACCAAAAAATACTACCTTATATCTGTACCTTACACGTACCTAAGCCATCATTGATAACAAACTTAATTTTGCAAACAGAAGAACAAAATTATATATAATTTAACCCTTATGTGATTTAATATTGGGAGAAAAATACTGTTTTATAGCAAATTATGGAGGACTTTTAAACTGAAATGTTACAATTAAAATCCTGCCACAGGATAATGTTCTTCAGTAGACTAAGGAATTAAGTCTGCATTTTTTAGACTTTTGCAAGAATGCATTCAAATCTAGACACACGGAATGGATGCACTTGTTAAATAAGAAAACAAGATGAGGCAAGTGCATCACTTGAAATTATACCCATATACAGAAATCTGTAACACCAAAGTAGGTGTGAAATTATATCTTATAGTAGCTTTAGCATGGGTTAAGAAATATGCTTAATAAATGCAAAATCATGGCTGCTGCATAACTGGGTAAGACAGTGGGAACTGGATGGTGTTAACACATAGATAACAAAACTCAGTAAAAAGAAATCTGATGGACCCCAGAGCAGAGGCTTCCCAAATCAACTAAAATCATCCTTTAAGATGATTATGAGCAAATTGGAGATGTTCTAAAGAGATCTTTTTGAGTAAAGTACTGAAACTGTCTCATGTACCGTGAATGCAACCATGACATGGAGCTGAGATCTCACATATAGATATCTGTCTCATGCAGCTCTTGGGAAAAAGCCAGCTCATGTATTTTCATTGAGCAACCTCAAAAATACGGTAGGAAATCAAAGGGGTCTGTGGGAAGGACCTTTCTGCCTATTGTAGTCAGAAGACTCACAATAAACGATTTAGTCCTAGTTAACTCCTTTTCTCAGGGTGATACTTGCAGAGGGGAGCACACACATGATGGGGAAAAAAACTGCTAAGAGACATCACTAGATACACCTTCACTAAGACAGAATATATTATTATAATGACTCTGTTTCTTGTAGCTATCTGTAATTCCTGCACCTACCCCAGTAAGTGGTGGTTCGACAAAAACATCCATGGTAAGAGAAAGTCAAGTTTGCTTTAAACACTCAAATTGAAGGCAAATCCACCATCACTTGGGAAGTTATTTCAGTGGTCATTGATGAATTTGGTGTTTTTCTTTCTTTTGACACCCCAAGAAATTCTCAGGCTCTGTTCAGGAGGTATTTTCCTAATTATGCTCTAGAAGTTTACATAGCAAAACATCTATAGCTGCATAAAAAATTTACTCTATGAGGAATCACATAAAACTTCACATGTCAGAGTACCGGTCAATCATTAGAGTTGACAAGGAATTACCTACAGATGCATGATCAGGCCTGTAATGATTTTTTTTCTTTCTTTCAAAACCAGTGTGAACAGCCATGGAGTCATCATGGGAACTGATGTTTCTCTAATGTCCTAGGCTCCTTTGCAGGTACGTATTTCCTACAAAACAAGAGATTTCCTTCCCATTGTGCAGTATTGTACAGTAAATGATATGAGCTGCAGTAGGCTGATGGTGTCCAGCGCATGAAAGTAACACACATCTGGACTAAAACTCCACTCAATCACAATGGCTGCATGGGCAGGTGAGGATTAAATTTGCAGTGAAATGCCTTGACATTTCTAACTGCAAATGTTTCTAAAGCATTTATTTCTTGAGAACCTTTCCCTTCTAATGACTCCTTTAGGGCTGAGGAACCTCTTCACTTCAGCAGGTTTTGTTGCTTTGCCACAAGATAATACACACCCTATAAAAAAAAAAAATCAGAATCTCTCAAATCAGTGATTTTTCATTATTGTTTGCAACAGGGATTTTTGCATCTACTCACGAATCACCTGGTCCTGCCAACACCAGAGAGAAGTTACTACGCTGGAAGAGCAATGGCCTCACTTCATACAGAAATATCTGCCTTCCTGTAAACCCAGCCCGCAGCATCGGCTCACGCTGCTGCCTGCGGGTGGCTGCACGTCCGTTCGGCAGGTGGGGTTCCTCTTCCGCAGCCTGAGCCCGCAGCAAAGCAGCCGTCTGCAGTGATAAGTATTTTCTCTGTCACTGACAAAGCAAGCTCCCTTCCCCCTCACCCTTGTTCAGGGCTTTCATAAAAGGTAATCCTTTGTTCAAACGTATCCTCACCTCCTCGTGCGCAGGGCAAGGATCAGGTATTTGCTGCTATCTCTAGCCTGAGTCATGAAATGAAATGCTATCATGGCAAAAATTATATTTCAGAGCACGTGATTTAATTAATGGCGCAAACTCCTTCGATAATGCTGTTTCCAATTTAATGAAAGAATTTCTGCCAGCTTTCATTTATTTATTTTTAACAAAGACAATAGCCCTCTTTGCATCTCCTGCTGTCAGCATGTAGTTCCAGCCTGTCCCAAACTAACCTGCTTTCTCCTGTACCATGCTCTTTAAAAATTATGCACAGATGTCCCTGTGTGTGTATGTATTTTTTTATTTTTTTTTCTAAAGGTTATTTGCCTCTAAGGGGGCAAAGGCTTTGGAAACAAAATAATCTGAACCAAGTTTTAGAACGTTATAAAAAAAAATAAAACAAACAAACAATCAAGCAATGCTGCAAGGCTTGCTGCAGATGGCTGCGAGCAGCACCTCATTTTTCATTATGGGGGGTGGCTGGTGACTTTATTTTTCTTGGCCCTGAGAAAGACCAAGCATTCCTTAAGCCATGTAAATATCCAGCTACGTCTCACTTAGTGCAAGATGAGCATATACATTAGTGGCTTTTCATCAGACACATGCTAGCTGCTTTAAGACTAAGGTTTCAGGGAGGGGCGGGGGGACGAAGGGGTAACAAAGTTCATGGGAATGTCTCCAATCCCTTCACTTCCCAAAGTGGTCCCTGCAAAATGTTGTTAACAAGGTATTTGTGATGCCTTCAGAGCCAAACGTTAGAATCACAGAATCACAGAATCACAGAATCACAGAATTTTCAGAGCTGGAAGGGACCTCTAGAGATCATCTAGTCCAACTCCCCTGCCAAAGCAGGATTGCCCAGAGCACATTACTCAGGACTGCATCCAGGCGGGTCTTGAAAATCTCCAGAGAAGGGGACTCCACCACCTCCCTGGGCAGCCTGTGCCACTGCTCTGTCACCTGAACCGGAAAGAAGTTTTTCCGTATATTTGAATGGAATCTCCTATGTTCCAACTTGTGCCCATTGCCCCTCGTCCTGTCACTGGGAACCACCGAAAAGAGTCTGGCTCCATCCTCCTTCAACCCACCCTTTAGATACTTGTACACAGTAATAAGGTCTCCCCTCAGCCTTCTCTTCTCCAGGCTAAAGAGTCCCAGCTCTCTCAGCCTTTCCTCATAAGGGAGATGTTCCAATCCCTCAATCATCTTAGCTGCCCTACTCTGGACTCTCTCCAGCAGTTCCCTGTCCCTCTTGAACTGGGGAGCCCAGAACTGGACACAGTATTCCAGTTGTGGCCTCATCAGTGCCAAGTAGAAGGGGAGAATGACCTCCCTCGACCTACTGGCCACACTCTTCCCTATGGAGCCCAGGATTCCATTGGCCTTTTTGGTGACAAGGGCACATTGCTGGCTCATTGACAATTTATTATCTACCAGGACTCCCAAATCCTTCTCCTCAGAGCTACTTCCCAGCAGTTCCACCCCTAACCTATACTGGTGCCCAGCATTCTTCCTCCCCAGGTGCAGGAGGGGGATGGTTTATGAACACAGAAACTGCTGTCTCATCTAATACCTTGTCACCAACTGCGGCTACTATGGTGCACTTCAAAGAGAGACGTGGCTGACCCGGGCCACCCAAGGAGGAGGTTTATCCCTAACTCTTACTAGTTAAGGATGGGTCTGAGGTCTGATGCGCTGCTAGTTTTCCCTTGGAGGCCACAAGCCTCCTCACCTTACTCATGGCAGTTGTCTTCTCACAGGCACAGCAACTACAAGCAGATCGAGTGATCAGGATGCGACCCTAAATCATTATTTCAGAAAACAGTTGCAAATAAGGCATTGAAAACACATGCTGCACTCACAAACCAGAGAGCTGTCATTGTTAAATGATATCACAGCTGGCGAAGAGGAATTCTCCTCTGGTGGGCAGAAATGCCCCTCCTGACTAATTTCGTGGATACATTCCTCTTCCCTGTTGTTCATTGTCTGAATTGACTTGAGCTGTCTTTCCAGTTTGTGCTGCAAGCTTCAGATTTCTGCTCCTTGTAGAAAATATATAAAACAAATGAAGAAAAATTATTACCAACACCAGACTCTTGCCTAATATTTGGTATATGTAAAAAGTTCTTTTTTAAATGGATTGAAAACATTTTGTCTGGCAATTTCAACTTAATGTTCATTTTTCTGGAAAAGAAGTGTCTGGATCTCCTAGGCATCTCTGCAAGTCTCAACCTCTATTTAAATGTAATTGTAAAAATCAAATCTGAGTTTTTGGCAATTCTTTCTTCTTGGGATCCCAAGAAAAATCTTATCTGAATATGAGGACAGGAATCAGAAGGCACTAATGGAATATTTGGCTGAACATTCACAGCTGAATTTTGGAAAGCAGGGAAACTTCAATGTTATCCTCAACCAATTTCAGGATAGAGTATAGAATATTATTTCTCTTACATTTTTTTCTAAGCATTAGATAGTCTGCTCCATTAAAACTGTTATTTGCTTTGCATGGGTTCTCTTTTTAATCTTTTGCTTTGTGTTCAAGAAGACGTAAGATAGAGACAGCTTTTAGTGTGAATGACAGCATAGGAGATCCTAATTAGGACTGGGGCAAAAAACAGCTCTTGGCTTTCAATGAACAAATTTTTTAAATGAGGAAGAAAATATGTTCAGGTGCAAGAAACAGATCTTTAGGATTTGTTGATTTTTTAAAGAGGACTTTGAGACAAGCCACCTCTTTCATTTAACTCACAAGTTCTTTTCATTTTCTGAACTTACTCAATTTAAAATAAAAAAGCAAAATGAAAATGTTTGGTTTTTTTTTTTTTAAAGGGACAAAATGATTTGACAGTTGAAAAAAAATCTTTTCACATATTTGAAAATTCTAAAATTCATCCTTCTTTCAGCTAAAACTATTCACTGGATTTGCCTGCAAACCCATACCCTGAAAAACAATTTTTGGCACATGTATGATTACATGATACTTTTCCCATGAGTAGAAGGGCTACAGATTGCCTGAGACATCTCTAAACTAAGATTAACCTGGTGTTCAGTTAACACCATTCACATTATTAGATCTAGAGCCTGGTGCTGCTGTAGGAGGAGTGTGAAGAAAGGAAACACAGCAAGGCTTTCCCCTTTTTATTTTTACTCCATCTCCCTACGAGCAGCTGAACGCCTCCTTTTCGTGCTGGGTGGTACAAGGGATTTTGCACCCTTTTTCCTGAAGGTGGACAATCCCCAAAGGCAGGGGGCAGGATTGCCTGAACCAACGCACACAAAACCAACATCGACAGCCCTCAGTAAAAGCAGGCAGAGCACAGGTCTGAGCGCGGACCCAGCGTTACCTGCATTGTCCAGCTCGTAGCTCATGCCCCATCTCAGCTGTTCATCACGCCAACCAGCGGTCCCCCAGCTGTCACCACTTCATGACTTGCAGATGACACACAACGAGACCAGTTCCCAACAGCCGGGCAGATGACCCCACTACCCTGGCAGGGCAGAGAGGAGACTTTGGGTCTGCGGACCCAAACACAACTTGCCACTTGGCCTCAGGGAGAGGCAAGGGGCTTTGACCCACTCCAGGCACTACTGTGGTTGTAGCCACCATGGCTGATATTTGGCAAGAGAGAAAGCCATAGTCCTCACTTCAGAAATAATTTATAGTCTTTGTCTCCGTAAATACTGCGTGAACCTGTGAGTAACTTTATTCCCACCAGTAGCTGCTATGAGCTCCAGGCACCATGACCTGGGTCTCACCATCATAGCTTTTTCCAGGAAGGACCTACATTTAGACTGATAAGTCCCAACTCTCAGATAGTGCAAACTGGTGTTTTCCTTTAAGTGAGCAGAAATATAAAAATTCCCCAGCACAACAGATAGGAAAATAAAATATGTATTCTGCTCTAGGATCTTAAGGATCACTCTTTATTGGATCTTTTACTGAGGGTTTTGCAATCTTGCATGAGAAGTTTCTTTATTAATCATTATATTTCAGAATGCCTTGCTCTGGATTCAGTGTCCTGGTGCCTACAGCTTGCAAGAAAGTGTATTGATATTAAGACAAGCCACAGTCCAAGAACTTGCATTATTAACTTCTTCTTTGTCCTTTTGCTACAGTAACTCTGATCACCTGTGCAAGGAGCCATACTGATTGGGTTATAAAGACAATGAGTGGGAAGATGGCAGGAGGATAACCTCACATAAGGGACATAGAAAAGGACACAGATCATAGCCACGAGCAGGAAACAAAACCCATGACTGAAATGGCAATACCAACAGCAGGAGCTATTTAACAGCACCGACAATATAATGTCAATAGTAATAAAATAAATACTAGTGCTGCATCCCTGTTTCCCTGTCCTGACTATATAACTCTTCTTCTCGCTTGGTGTTTGAAAGCTGAACTGTTTTGTTAGTAATCAGTAGAATGGTGAGAACTTAAACAAACCTGTTTGGCGAGAAAGCTCACTTGAAAAAAGATGAAAAACAAAGCAACTTCCTAAGCCAAAAGAGAAAGAGAGAGAGAGAATAATTAAAGTCAACTGAGAAGTCTCCAAGGAAAAAAAGAAAAAAAAAAAAAAAGGAAGACTTAATTATGCACTAGTTTCTTTTCCTAGCATGTTTCTTGACTTGGCACAGCTGGAACATTGAAAGCTTACTGCCAAAATATCAAATGTGCCTCATGTGGGCCCAGTGCTCATAAAGTTGTGTATGTGTGTTTTTCTCTCACTTTGTCTGATTGCACGCTAAGATAAAATAATGGACTCAGCGAGATAAATACTGGCAGCTGTCTGGATTTTCAGTCTAGCGGGCAGGGTCTCTGCAAGGAACCACAAGGGGCTTTTTGAATGTAAGCTGGAGCTCTTAGCCAACAACAGTAAGCAGCAACTTTTGAAACTAGCTATTTCTAGAGGACACTACTGTCAGTCCCCAGGTCCACTTACCATTTTGCAGTGATAAATTGCTGTTCTGAGAGCGTGCTTCTGCTGAAGGATGTGCAACAGAGTTAAAAATGATTTTGTTTCATGAGCTAGTAGGCTTCTTTTTGTAACTTGCAAACAATGAGCTTTCTGTATAGTCAGTCCTATGATAGGACTGTAAAAGGATATGAAGTTTAGCACAGAAACAGGCCCCAGGCTATACGGGACAATTCACCCATGAAAATACTGACCTTATTCATTCAAATATTAAATAGAATTTGTATATTTAAATCAGGAATGGACACCAGCTTTGAAAGAAGCTGGAGAACTATACGTGATAAAGCTGCCAGATTTCTAGTCACTGGGACGAAGGACAATATTTTGCTGCCCAATTAGTGTCTATTTCTTCAATGAGATCTTTCTCAGATTCAATTTCATTTGACTTATAACTTTCTTGTGACTTCACTTCCTTTTTTGCTAACTTCTCTCGAGTTATGACAAGGAACAGTTTAGACTGTTACAGTTAAAAATAAAAACAAAAGAGTCCTCATATATATATTTAGGCTTGCAAAGATAGTCATATATCATTGTGACAATATGACATAAATAAAAATACAGTTTCCAGCTAGTAAAAACTAACATAGCCCTTATCATATCAACACAGGTCTTAACATGATGGAAAGCTTCAGGGATTTGCAAACCAGCCCTTGGCCCCACATAAATAGTCCTATGACTTTGTCAGGCAGATTTCCTGTTGAAGGGTTGTGGTACTGTCCTTGTAGACGGCTGAAGGTTTTGTAGTCTGAAGACTAGTTTGAAGAGATTTACCCTTCTGTATCTGTAAAAGACTCCCTCACCAGTAGCAGATAGATAATTTTCATACATGATAGTCATGACAATTAACATTCAGCCAATAGAAAATTCCTTTGTCCCTTTCTTCACAGATTTTGGTGGCATGCCAAAGCAGTCACCATGCAAGTGTATGGTGCTTAACTTGGTTGCCTAGTCTTCTATCTGTTCTCCAAGCTGGTTCTCTCAGTGGGGTGACAGCTTCCACCTTGCTGTGGTTTCTTATGCCAGCTAGAAGAGTTGAAGAACACTTGGCTCCACCATCCATAAAGAGATTAGGTGCAGAAATGATGAAAGAAAGAACTGAACTTTATCTTGTGAGGACCTCTCATGGATTAAGATGCTAGGAACAGAAAGAACGCATGAGCTGGGGTTGTGGCACTGTAAACAGGTAGCTTTAAGACACAGAAAAACTAGGTTACGGTGCTTGCAGGCAGTGCAGGCTGGCAAGGTTACCCAAACATCGCTCCGGGCACAAGTATGAATCATGCTTGGATGAATTAAGAAGATTGTTCAGCACTACCAAGATGCCCTTTGAGGCACAACACACAGGCTCCTCCCTCCCTCTGCTAACATTTTTATAGCCTTTGCTTTTTATTGGCTTGGTGAATTGTGGGTGCACCATTGGTAAACTCTCTAAATCATAGGAAAGGCTGGTCAAAGTGCTTTTCCGCACAATTAATAACGCCTTTGGTAATTATATTTGTTCTTGAAGTCCTTTATAGAAGACTTTCCCACCATTATTTGTGACTCTTCTTTATCCTCTATCATGTGATTGTTTTATTGCAGGAACATGGGATTACCCTATTATACATATCACCTCCCACCAACACTTGGCTGAAGATGGTTATTTTGTTCATATTTTCCTTTTATGTTTCTCAGTCTTTTCTGGCTTTTTTCCCTTGAACTCTGGGAACAATGATGGAACTGGAATGTGGAGAAGCCTAATGAAATACGAAATCTGGTGACAGAATAAGATGTGATAAAAAACAGTTTTAAGACTTTCAATAATCCATTCTTCTAAAACTTCACAATCCCACAAATGGGATACAATGTAGATCAGCCAAAATATATCAGTCAAAAGAGCAACTGGATTGCTTTTGGTACCCTGCAAATGGAAGTGGATTAGAGTTTTACCTGTTTGCATTCTGCGGCAGAATATGGATCAAACACCATGAAACGCTGAGTTTCATTGCCTCTCAAAGAAATTCATGAGAAAGACTATATACAGGGCAGATAGAGTAAAGATGCTTTAACTGGTAGGTGTGATGTTCTTAGGTTCTTAGGTGATGTTCTTATAAATGAGACAACCTTTGTAGGGAAGAGCAGTATTATTTCTAAAAATAGCTAAGATAGCCAGTTAACTTACATACCCAAAAGCTTGGCCCTTTTTTCTGCCTGGAACTGTTAATATTACCTCTTCACACAAGCACACTACAGATTTAAATTAATCTCAGTCAGCAAAAGAGCTTGCCAGAAGAACAGAGGGGCAAGCTAGATTAGCAACACGATTTACTTGTTTCTCACATCTAAATGACTTCATTCAGTTGAAAACTGCCCATCCCGTACCCATAATTGCAGTAGAGTCAGTCTGCTTCCCCTGAAATGTATCCGTTCAGGAGAAGCAAGAGGCATTTTGAAGGGCAAATAGACAAATATTCTGTTTCTTTGACCAAGACTTAAACATTTTTTTCCTCCCCTTCTAGAAGCCCGGTATCTCCAACATACGAAAGGATGTGAAGGTGACGCAAGACATGCCCACCTGTGACTTTTCTCACTCGGGGGAATTATCCAAGCTTAAAACATAAGACATGTTGAAAACCTTACAATCTGAGAACACTGTAGAGACTATGAACTTGGGAGTCTCCTACCATGAAGGTATTTCCAAAATAGGAGCTGAAAGATGCAGGGAGTTCTAGTCTGAGACTACTAAAAAAAAAAAAAAAAACCCAAAAAAANAGAATAGTTCTCCAACACTAAATGAAGTCTGCGTCTATTTGTCTAATTGTATGCTGCCAATACCAAGCAGTGACATATAACAGCCTTTGCTTCTGCCCAGAAGCACAATGGAGAGACAATAATGAATTTGGCATTTTACAGATTTCAATTAGAAATCGAGGGGCCTGTGAAGAGTTCCAGAAAGGAGACAAAGGGACTTGGGCTGTTGTATGGGCCACATCCTTGGGTTTTGTTTGTTTGTGTTTGAGTCCTATTGATAGGAACCTCTTGGAGCATTTACCCTGTGTACGGGTGGCTGGAGAGGTTTCCTGACCCGCTTGCCAAAGCACAAGAGTGGTGAGGTCTAGAGTTTCTAGACAAGGACGGTCTCTCACTGTGGGTGAAACCTGACTCTTGGCTCCATCAAGTGGGACTTCTGCCACTGGCTTTAATGGGCCAGGATTTAGCCCAAAGTGAATTCACTGTTCCCAGAACAGTGGTGTTCCCATCTCAGGTAAGTCCTTCAGACAGTAATTCAACAAAAAGTACTGCATTCTACCAGAAGTGCCTCCCTTCCCATGTTCAAAACTTAAGTGCTTAAAAGTTTGCATCACTACAAAACCAGTAAAACATGAAAAAAAAATTAAGCAGAATTTATTCTAAGAACTTTCTGGTAAATAGTTTCTCTATATATAATATTAAGAAGCAAAGTTACTTCCAAGCACATTCCTAGAACACTGCAAAAATAAGAGAATTAAAAGGTGGTACAGTTTACTTATGATAATGATGATAACTGTGTATTTTTCTACCCAGGGATACCAACTCATTAAGGAGCCAAACCGTAGAAATACTAGCACCCACAGCAGGACCTGTGGGAGGGAAGGCCTGTATTTGCTGTTTTCTCAGGAAAAAAATGATATTTCCATTCTTCCTGTTACAAAACAATATGAAAAATAATATTGTCTCTTCCTGTAAAACTTACATTATAAAGCATTATTCAATATTAAAAATGACAAACCATTCTGATTCTTTTCAATTTTTACACATATTTTTGGTTAAAAATTATGGCAACACAATGTTAACCCTTCCTTTCAGGACAATATTATAAATGCAGCTTTACTTAATATTTTTAAAACTGTTGTTTACTCTGGAAACAATATTTTTCATGAAAGGCTATTTTTGATGGAACGTTATAGACAGGTCTCTTCAGCACTCTAAGGGTTTTTTTGTTATCATTAGCTTCTTTTTAACAGTGAAAGTGAGACCCGGAAAGATAAGACTGTATTATCCTCAAGATAATCGCATTTCTGATCCACTGCAATGTCATCTCGGAGAGGTCTGGGGGACTGCTATAATCTCATATAGCAAGTGTGCAAATTGCGTTGCCTAGTCTGTGCTTGAAACTCAATATTAGCCAAGTTATGGATGGCAAAGATTCCATTTAATTGCAACTCTTGTTAGTTAAATCATAGCTTTTTCTGGTTGCACCATAGATCACGTCCTTCCTGGAGTGCAGCACTGTCACCAGACAGGTCCCTGAGATGGTGACTTCAGGGAAAGCTTTAACTCATTAACAACAGGCTTCGTCTTTTGCAGGAGGTCTCGATGGTCTTCCTGGATGACAAGCTCCAACTCGCTCAGAACAAGGATAAACAGCAAAAATCTATCATAAAGTCATCAAACACGCTTTCCTCATCAGCAATCACTCATCTTCTGTGTGACATCTCTGTTGGGACTAGACCTTACTGTGGGGTTCCCTTTTCTGTGTATTTTACTGAGGGCGAGTAATTATTTTTTTTTAACGTCAACGCCATCGCTTTCCAGACTAGCTCCTGAATCAATCAACATTTCAGCAGTGTGTGGGAATATGAAAAGTCAGCTGCTCTGCTTTAGCTTTGAATTAACTCCTACCCTGAGAGACTGTGTTTCCTCAAGGGAATTGTCCTTATAAATACGGAAAACATTTTAAATATTTATGCAAGATTATATTCCATTTACCCAACATGCTTCAAATCGTTCAGTTACATGGTTTGTACTTGTTTCTGAGAAGAAGGATCAAACTTACAATTCAATAGCAAGAACATTATCTGGTTTTCCTGTATGGAAATGTACACAAAACAGGGCACACATAATAGAAATTGAATATGTAATATAAATGTTATGTAAATACACTTTTAAAGGAATGCAATTAAAAGGTGTCTGGTTTGACTTCAAGACTAGTTTTGACTTCAAAAATATAATTTTGACTCGCATAGAAAAATCAGGCTCTAGATAGCAAAATAAATTGCTATGCATATCGTTCACATGTAACTTGTGTGCATTATTTTAAATTTCCTGGAAGAAAGATGTGTCTTCATCCAGGATGTTTGTATTCAGATTAAAAAAAAAAAAGTCAGGAAATTGATTAACTGTACAGTAAGTAAAACCCACCAGACCTGTTCACCATAGCCACATTCACATATTTATTCCCTTATTAGTATATTACACCTTCTTCCTGAGAGGCAGGCTATGGATTCAATATTCTAAACATGTGAAAAGTGTATTTTGGTGAAATCTTTATGTGCAGTTAACTAGAGAACAGTTGGAAAACTAATCTCAAGATACAATGTTCACAATGTCAAATTCAGAGGGTAAAATGCAGGTAATTTATATCGCGTTGTTATATCTATACTATATATACTATGTACTATACTATGTACCATGCACTGTATGCTAAATGCCATATACTATAGTATATAATATTATACTTTATATATTACATGTAAAAAATACTAATAAATTAATAAATATAGAAATATAATAAATTCGCTACAAATATTACATATAATATATAAATACATAGTATTAGACTGTAATATTAGTACTATAACAGTACTAATTAGTATATAATACATAATACACAACACATAATATGTAACGTGTAACCTATAATTTATAACATTATACTATGTAATACTAATTGTAGTGTTATATGGTACTATACTATATACTATACACTACTATTATATTTATTATATTATACATTATATAAATAATGGGCTTGTTCAATATACCATGGAGGTCATAAACTCACTAATGATCCATGGAAACCGTGCTGTACTGAATATAATCTAGGTTTCAGTTCAACAACACAAGGATGAGGTGAAATCTCATCAAACCCATCAAGTTAAGCACATGCTTAAATGTTTTGTTGAAATTTGGCCTTTAAAAGGAATATTGATTTTAAATTTGAATGTGAGGCTCTGCAGAGGAATTTCAGAATGACTGGGAAATAACGTAAGAAAGCATCACCATATATTAACCAAATACTCCAGTTCTGGGCTTTTCTATTTGAAGAAGCAGCCTATAACTCTGCTGGAGTATGTGTTGGTTTTGAGAAAGCCTAAAATTCAAGGTATGAGGATAAACCTCAACTGAGGATAAAATGCCTTTCAGCTATAGCCCTTCCCATTGCCAGGACCCTCAAATGTCTGAACTAAGTACTGCTGAAGTCCTGTTCGGTGCTAGGGAACCCCGCAAATGTAAACTCATAAATCCAGCCCATTCTTTTGCGGTCGCGCACAGCGACAGTGAGAGCTGCATCCCTGTCGACTGAAACAACAAAGGAGTGCATACCGTGCTGCACGCAGAGGAAATCATACAGATTAGCTGTGTTTGTACAAAATTTCAAGACGCTATCGCAAGTCTGCCATGGGACCCAGGAGGCGGCTGCCTTACAAAAGACGTCTCTTTCTGGTGCTCCATGGAGCTGTGTAACACAGACAATAAACGTATTCTGAGCACGTTTGACTCTCTAATCCAAACCTTCACGGTGTGCCTGGGTAAGGTCTGGGCAGATGTAGCTCATGAGTGAGCGAGTGATCCTTCTCGTACACCTTTGAGGCTGGACTCAAAAGCACTGGGGATCTGTCCACCACCTCCAATGGACTTCAGTAGGTGCTCTCTTCATTTTGCTGCTTTTGCACCCTCACTTCTACAACCAGCGCTTTGTGGAGCACGCGCAGCAGGTCAACACTGATGGTAGGTGAATTTTACATGGAAAAGTGGAACTTTTTGACGCTTTTACCACAGTCTCTCCTTAACCAAGGAAAATCACTTTCCTGTGCTCTAACTATGTCTCAGAGGTCACAGCTTAGCCACCAGCTCAGGATATCGCATTATAAACGCATGCTATGGTATACAGAGAAGTCAGCACCGGAGCTATTCGGCTCCCCCAAAATCAATATCAAACCTCCTTCTGTTCCCATGACACAAGGTCAGGCAAAGGCAGAAATCTGCAGAAAACTCCCTCCAGGATGTTTGTTCAGACAGGGCACAATCTTAAGGTGTTAAGGGAGGTTTTATTTGGCTGGTGCTCAGCCAAATTTCTGTTTGTCCTGGGAACTCAGGATTTGTTGTAGTCGGAAAGAAAAATCTTAAGAACTAAAATAGAAGCAGAGACTGCTAATTCCTTTCATCTCATCTGTCCGTCACTACTGTGTCAGAAAAGACAATGCAGACCAATGCACTTCTCAAAATATGTGTCCTTGGTAGCCCTTATGCAAGTTTGTTAATTTTGTTTGCCATCCAGGTAAATTGTTGCAGTTTGTTATAAGAAAAGTGAAAGGGGAACTTGGAGCCTAGTTAGGCTGAGCAACACTAGGAAATTCTGTGAAGGATACCATAAGAAATCAGGGAATATACCTTGAAACTAATAATAATCTTAATGCAGAACACTTCTATTCTGACCAAGGATCAGACAGCTTCAATAATTTATGTTGTACTGGGATAAACTTGGCCTCGAAAATTCTGGAAGAAATTCATAAATGACAGGCGCTTTCAAACTGGATAAAGTGGTACGAAACACAATAAAAATAATCTGTCTTGTCTGAGAAATGGACAAAGTGACTGAAAACATCTCTTTCCCAGTTAATGTACATTGTTTTTACAGTACACTTAAAACATATCATTAACAGCCTTAAAGTTTCCTTGGCAATTTGTGGTGGATGGTTAAGCTGAATGGAAAGTGATAAGGGGTGAAGAAGAAATGCAAGAGAGCTAACAAAAAATACATGTATTCACTAGAACCCAAACTCTGTGCCTCTTGTGTGAACTACTGCAGGGCTAATTTATTCACACCAGTATTTTATCTCAGTCAATGGCCCTGTTCCACCAAGCCAGGCTGCTTCACCCTGATCAGCTCACAGCCCACCAATAACTGAATGCCATGGAGAGGAAAGTAATCTCATCCTGACATCAGGAGTGACGTCAGGATGGGTCAGTGCAATTTGGGTTCTGCAGAACCGAGAAACACGCAGCAATTCCTTTCAGAGGAGGGATCGGAGGGATCAGCTTTGCATCCCAACACGCTGAACCATCACCCATCTCATTCTGCCCCAATACATGGACAAGCCAGAAGCAAATACAGCTCTGCAATTAGGAAAGCTTGCAGAACTGGGCCATTAACAGCACAAAAGTCACTTACACGCTCTACAGGCCAGCAAAGAGTCAGGACTGTGATTCAGCCTGGGTGCAGGGAGGATGCAGGGTGCTGCAGCTCTCAGCATCAGCGTTGGTGGGATGGGGGAAGCAGATCCCTCACGGGAACTGTGGAGTCAGACTTTCCCCTCAGCAGTGCAGGGCTGCGCCTAACCGTGATTCATGTCTGCTTCCCTGCAGAACCTTTTCTTTCGCTTGTGCTCAGAAATAAAGCTTCCCAATAAGAGCAAAAAAAAATTCCTTGTGAAGTGGCCTAACACCTGTTAAAGGTTTTAGGTATGATGTGTGACGTTCTTTCTAGCTTTAAGTTGAATTTCTCAGTAGAATTGTGAACTTAATTTCTTTTATTCCTCGTCTTGGGGGGGGGGAACTCTAGTCTAGCCTGCCCTCTAGTGCTTTGTGGAGCCAAGGATCTGGCTCGTAACGTGAGCACGAGAAGAAATCTTGGCACGCCAACGGGTATGTGGTACTATAGCCAGAATGTTTTGAATGTTGTACGAGCAGCAGTCTGTCACAGATGCCCTAATCAATGATTTGCAATGTCAATTCATTATTTAAAGGCAAGAAAAAGCAAAGGGGGTTCTACCTGGAATGCTAGAAACATTGCATGTAAATACAACAAGGTCGTGATTTAGAGGAACCAGGCTCTCATTTTTTATTAAGGCATAGTTTTGCAAGACGACTCTCTACATAAATCCCAGATGTGTCCCCTGTTGGCTTAACACAAACACAAATACATAATTTTTCCCCTGCCCTTACATCAAGGATGCCTAAACATTTGTCCACATCTAACCCAAAAAATGATAGTGCTAAAAATCTTACATATAATTCAGCTGAAATATTTATCAGTGAAAGGAGGATCTTGATTTACTATAACTTGAGGTTTCAGTGCCAAGACTGTGGGTGTTTGTAGCAGCATACAGATCTGCAACTATGGCAAAGAGAAGATTGATAATGAAACTAGCTAATTGGGGGAGGAAATGTTTAAAACCTGGAGACACAAATGCACACATTAATACATTAATCTGCCAGACTTTCAGGTGGGCAGCTCCGGTGAAAAATACTTTCCCCCAAAAAGGCCCTTTATTTCTGTTTTGTGAAAGCTTTTACTCTGAGTTATGGACATTTTTCTTTTTCTCTTTCCTTATCAGTATCTTTAGAAGTTATTTAAATAAAAAGATTGTTGCCAATTTCTGATTGTTGTTCTTTTTAGTATAATGAAATATGTACTTTCAGTAAACTAATGAACTCTGTGATTAGTTCGGTGGTGGTTTCACTAGTGTTTTTATTGTTTTTATATAATATATAATATAAAGACATATATACATATATAAGGATCAAATACTTTTGAAAATACAAACTGGATGCACTTCAAATAATTTGAACTAAAATCAGCTTCAGTGTTTGATTTTTTTAAGTAGGTTTTTGGACCATCTAAAGAAGGACAGATTGTTTCCAGTTTTTGCCAGAGACACAAACTAGCACACGTAGTCACTAATTCAGGGGACTCTGCCTGCTCCAGCTCCTCTGTTCCTGTTTCAAGATCCATAACAATTATTTCTCCTTTTTACTAGCCAGACCAGTGAAACCCACACCAAAAACCTCTATCCGACCTTGTTTTCATACAAGAAATGAAATCACTTAAAATAGATAGAACTGATCATCCTCAGCCTGTCGCCTGTGTCTTTGGCAGATGGTGGTCCATGGGCAGGACCTGAGACAGGGGGAGCCGTTGGTCAAGGCGCAGGTCCTCTCTCAACAGGATCCATTGCAACCCTGGACCACCCACAGCTTCCCAGCACCATCCACCTTGGTAGGTCCCAGCCTGCTCCCACACTGCACGTGAAAATCAGCTCATGCATCCCTTAAAATGCCTTTCAGGCACATGAATTTGGATTAGAAATTTCTTTGCAAGCTCCTTTTGACTGAAAAGGGGTTTAGTGGGTGGTCACAGGCACAAAACTCAGGAGGAGAGGAGGAGAGCAGCCCCAGCAGTGGAGTAGCACAGCCTTTGCTCAACACAACTGCAACAGAAGAACACAACATGCCCATAGCAGGGAGCAGGGTCAACAGGGGAATCCAGCCCACCAGTCGTCACCAAAAAAAAAAAGTCTACATCTGACCCCACCACCTGAACTCTCTTCCTCATCCGTGGGGAGAAATAATTTCTTGTAACATGCCATTCATCTGACCTGTTTTAGAGAAATTAATCTCACCTCACCATGCCTGTACTTGCATAGGTCTACTGCTGGCCAGAGGAATCCCCTTCTTCTGACAAAATGAGGAGGGAAAAAAAAAATACCAGGAGGTGGGAGCTGTGGGTAACCCTGTGTTTAAGAGTTTTCCTGTGGGAATGGATTTGTCATATTTTTCATTAAGGACAGCAAGCCAGATAAATGAGCCTTCAGCAGATGAGATTTAGGTTTTCCGAGTACTTAAGTTGTTGCAGCTCTTCCATAGGAAACATTAATTTTCTCAGTCACTTTTCTGTTTACAGCAGCCAAGATACAGTACTTGAGATATAATGTGTACTAGACATAATATGTAATTTGGTGTTCCCATTGTGTCTGAGCAGCAAAAGAATAAGGTTTGTCATCCTTCCTCTTACACTTCTCCTTGAGTGTAAAAGGAAAAGTCAGAGCTCAGTCTCTCTTGCGGAAGAATTATATACATGTGGCAAATATATGTAAGAGCCTCTTGCCCCCTCTGCGTGCACATGCATGTCTTCTGCCGTTGGTCCTCCTGGAGAGGTACAAAGTCCCTGCTAGTCTCTAACACAGCTGTGCAAAATACTGGAGAGAGCTGGCAAACCTGGGGACCGCCCAATCCGTTACCTGCAAAGTTCTTTCTCCCAGAACTGACACTGACAGCCCACTGAATCGTACTCTTTCTTTCCCTCAGACGTTTCTCCAGCCCATGGTTGTTTTGTTTGGCCCCACAGAAGCTCCTACCAGCTTTCTTTTAAGATATACACATGCATGTCATTGCGTGCTTCTGAACTCTGGGGATCTGGAGCAGGAGGGAAGATGTTGAAAATCCCAACTGGTTGAAAATCCAATCATCTACTGGTGTAAGTTGATTCCAGCTACCACTTATCACTAATTCTGACAAAAATAGCACAAAAATAATAATTTCCTCAGTACCAACTCTGTGGGACCTCAGAACATTGGCTGAAGCTCCAGGGGATTTTAAAAATAATGCTTCCTTGTTGTCATAGCCTTGGACATACGTACTTTCACTGGTTTTTCTACAACCAAGAGGGCCAAGAACTTACGCTTACTTTAATGCAAACTGAGTTTCTGACCTTAGCATGTAATTTGGGAGTTGAGTCTTTAATCCTCAAACTGATAATAATTTTGAAAACACTAACAAAACTACTGCCTTTTTCCTCCTTTTTATAGTTCACACATCTCACAGAGAGTGCAAAGCTGCTGACTTGAGAGACTCTTCAGAAAACTTTCAGAGCATGTTGCTGACTGTTTTTTTCTTCCAGAAAGTTTCTGTAAGACACATCTCTGTGACTCCTTGTCACTATCCTTCCACTATTCCTTTCCAGAGGACATTTTCAAAGCAGACTTTTCTACTTCTCTGCCTATTTGTTTTCTTGAATCTTAGATCATTGTTTGCATTTTCATGCTTTCCTTGAGCAATAGGCAGATCTGAAGTCAGATTTTAAATAGTGGAGGATAACATCAAGATCAAATTTCTATGTCTATGTTGCATACTGTGTTGAAATAACTGTGGCCTAATAGGAGCCCTATAAATGAACTAATGAAAATCAGCCAAAAGACAGAAGAGGTGGTGGTGGGGAAAGAGTGTATTAGCATTATCTTGAAATTTAATCTTGAATTTTGGCTGCCCTTCTGTCAGGTTAATATAATCAGATAAGGCTGTGAAAATACAGATAGTAATTAGCATCTTTAACTTGGAATAAATGAAGAAGTAATTCAATACTGGAAATATATTCAGTTTTGTCTCTATTTGTGTAGAATATGACAAAAGATTAACTATCTCCTTGGTTTCCCAGTTGTAACTGAGAACTATTTGTAATAGTGGAAAGACTGTGGTATTTTATCTGACAGAAAATAGCTATGTGATTTCTCCTGTGCCCAGGTACAGTGGTATTTCATGTATAAACCATGAAGTAAAACAGATACTTGATATCGTTTGCTCATTTATTCAAAAACAGACATGCACATAGAGGCAGTTTAGCATAGCTGACTACAAAATTCCTTTACACCTTGAATAAATCTCCATCAGGGCAGCTGCAGTGTCACAGCACTCATTTTTATGTGCTTTGGGAAAAGAGAGGAGCTTTGCAATGAGAACATTATACAATTTACATATATATTTCCTGCATTGAAAATCCTCGCTTGCAGCTCAGGGACCTCTGTGCCCCTCTTAAACATCCATCATTCACATGAATTCGACTGCTGCCTCTATGCAGGCTTCTTGTCGATCTTTGCTCTGATCTGTCTTCTTTTGCCTGATTGGACAAATCTAAAATAATTTGTCTCGTCTCAGGCTACCTCTTTGATACCTCCTTATGCAGCACCACTTCCCAGCTTCAACATAGCTACAGCAAAGCTGTATCTTCTCCCTTAGCCCACCTCCAATCTCCCTGTGATCCTGGCCTGCCTCTCAGGCTCATGGCTGGGATCTTCAAGTCAGACATCCTTCAATGTCCTCTGTTGCTGAGGTGCTTGTCATGTCTGGCAAAGCATCTCTCCATTTAGCTAAACTTCTTTCTTTTCAGACTTGGATGTTGCAAACGTGATGTTCTCCTAGGACATGAGACTTCTCCATTCTTGCTTCCCCATCAGGCATGTGGATGCTGATCCTCAGGAACCATTCCTGCATCCCATTGCTTTCATATCCTTTATAAGATGCTGCTGCTCTTCCTTCCCCTCCACTTGTGGTCTCTTGCAACAAGATTATTTATTTTAAGCTGGTTTCAGTCACAGACTGTCTTCTCCCTCTGTGGCTGTACAGCACCTAGCACAAGTGGGCTTCAGGTCCTTGGTCAAACCTTCCCAGCATCAAGATGGCACCAACTAGAAATAGCAGCAGCAACAACCCCCTAGCATGGCTTTCAAATTTCCTGTCTGCCAGTACAATTGACGTAGGAAGATCCCTAAAGGCATGCAGAGCTTCAGCCGGCACGGGCTGGCACGTCTGGAGCCCTGCCCTCCCCTCGGTCCCTCACAGGTCCTTCCTGCGCCCACACCACCCTAGGGCGTGGGAAGCCACTCTGGGGAGAAGATGCAACATGAGAGCTCAACTGATGACTCAGTTACGGATCCTTTCAACCTGGGTCTGCTCCTGCTTCATGACTACCTGGACAGTTTTGCTGGTAAAGAGTGGGAAGAAGCTGTCAGGAGCAGGGAGAAGACAGGACTGCTTCGCCGATTATCGGTGCCAGGTTACTTCAGCTGCTGTCTAAGTGACACTGGAAGCACATGCAAGGCTGGAGTCCCTTCCTGCTTCTGTTTCACTTACATCTAATAGCATTGTGTGACACTAAAAGCTGTTAAAGCCTTAGCTGAGGCTACAATTAACACCCACCTTTAATTTACTTGACTGTACACAGACGGAGTATAGAAAAGGAGAGCTTTTCAGCTGTCAGTGACAAATAGACTGACTTCTACATTTGTGAAACAGTTGTTCTGATCTCTTTGCCCTCAGATCCTCTTCCTGAATTTAAACATTAAAGGAAAACATTTGTTAAAGCAATTCAAATGGAGGTTTCCTGGTTTTTCAGCAGAGACAACTTCAAAGTCACAATTCGTCATTGTTGAACCCTGTATCAGGTTTGGCTCTGCTCCACTGTGCTTTCCTGACAAGATAGTCAAAGATCTGGGGGGAAGGGAGAGGATTGGTTTTTATTTTAATTTTTGAAATTAATGTTTCTTTCTGGGTAAATCTGTTGAGTCAGCAGAAAGCGCAGGAGTAGAAAGCACACATCGAAACATCTGAAGAACTGTACATCTTGTTCTGCTTAATTTTTCTCTGCCCTTAAAATTACCAACATTATTTGTATTTAACAGAAAAGCACTGCATGTGTGGAAGTGCAATCCATGGAGATAAATCAAGAGGATATTATGATTTGCTAAAATCAAACTGCAAACCTAGAAAGTCCAGGTCTGATAACCACGGCCTGGACTGTCAGGATCTTAAAACCGCAGCATGACCTCATTGACAAGCTTCTTTGCTCCGAAGTGCTGAGCAGCAGTCACACCTCATTTATCTATCCAGTTCCTGGCGAATCAAACAGATGTTAGAAAAAGAGAAGCTGCAGAATAGCAGATGGAGGACATGAAGTTGACAGATCTGTGAGGAGGCAAGCTGGTAGGCAAAAAGCACAATATGCAAGCGAGCAGTTCAAGCAGACACTGCCCTGGCACCTGCAAGCAGCTTGTCCATCAGGTGTCGCAGGAGTGTGAGCATCCTCACACATGACGACGTTTCAAGGTCCTGGTGTAGCGGTGCCATACAGGCTACTGTGTTCCATCAGTCCCCTGTCACCATCTGCCTTTGCACATGTGCACTCCCACTCTGCCAAAACCTACTCTGAACGGTCTATTACACTGCAAGCAAGTGCATATTTGCTCACTGGTATCCCTTACCTGACCTGTTCAGCCCATGGGCATCTCTTTATGCCTTGAAAGTGTCCGTTTGATGCAATCTCATGTGTGCTAACTTCCAGCGTGTGCTGACACCCCGGGGAGCGGCTGCCTCTGCGTAGGGTTGGTGCAGAGCCACAGAGCTGGTCAAGAGGTTTGTGTGGAAAGAAACTGTTCTGCTGAAGGGAAGGATCCTGAAAACTGCAATGATAGGTCTCTCAGGGAAGAAATACATATTTTCTTAGTTTTGTCACTCTGAATGGAGATCATTTTCTTCATCAACTTCATTTTCCATATCTTTGGTGGTTAATAACACCATCTATCTCTGAAGCAACTAAATTATTTTTAAGGTGAAAAAAAACCACACAGCTTACAGGCCTAAGTTTTCAAGGTACCTAACTGCTGAAATAAAAATTTCAGTCCAAAACCTCAAGGGCAGCTCTTTACTTGGTATAAATTAATGATGGTGTAAGTAGCTGGTATAAGTAGACCTCCATTTACTGTGTCATCTTAAGGAGCTCAGTAACCAAGGTTTTCAAGTGGGATGCAACTGAGTCTCAAGAACAAGATTTTGTGTGAGTACAAGAAGAAATGTTGCTATTTCCTTAGCTCCAGTATCCAGAAGACTCTTCCAGATGACACCAGTCTCCTTCAAAGCAAAATTTATAGCTGATGTTTTTGATCCTGCTTTCCCACAACCTTGCTGTCCAGGACAAAACTGAAGAAGTAATTCCTTGGAAGCTTCAGGAGTTGCAAAAGAAAGCTCTTTGGATGTATTCACAAAGCCTACTTGTAACAAAAGGAAAAGAAAGTTGGTCAATGAGAAACACAGAGAACATTTTCTCATAGCCCTCTTTAAAACAGTAACACAGATGAATACCATAAGTAGATTAACACCTGTGCATCTCTTTCCAAAAGGGAGCAGTTATGCGAAGATAACATTAAAACCAGTGAAGGGTTCAGCATTACATTCAAATTTCCAGAAGTGACCGCTAGAAGACAGGAAACAATAATGTTTTAAGAGGTCTATGAAAGGATCATTGTGCTAGTGTTTCTCCACATTAAATCACACATTTGTCAGTGCATTTGTAGACTACAAACCATCCCAAACTTCTAAGAGTTGCAGCCTGGAGTCCGTGTGGTAAAATTTCAGTTCCCCAGGAGTCCACTTCACAGGGTACTTTTTGTTAAAACAAATATACTATTACATATTTTTCCTTCACAAAACAAAAGCAATTGTTGTCTCCACAAGACCCACAATGTTCATCTCAGGCACCAAAAGGTACACGACAGTAGACTGCTTGTTAAAGCCCTTCACTACATCAAAACATGCATCCATACAGCTACAGGGTTCAATATTTTTTTTTCAGCCTGTGCCATTCGATTCACAGTCAATTTTGCTAGAAAACCCATGTGCAAATTTTAATGTATGAAAGTGCTTTTTTCCAGGGGAAGTTGAGTGCTGAAAACCCAGCCTACTTGAAATAACGAATTGGAAATACAAGTAATCATTGAAAGACCAAGCTATTCGATGAATTAATTTTCTGTACAGTGGACCCATGTACATGGTTTCGTTATTTATTTACCCGAATGTTCAGAGGCAAGAAAAAGAAAAAGAATCATCTCTCCTCAGCTGCAGGGACTCGGCACTCAAATTGCAAGAATAAAAGTGCAAGTAGCTGCATTCCTCCCCAAAGGCATCACAATCTGCCCCATGCTTTAAATACAGATGGCAATGAGCCCATGCAAACGTAACCCCCTTCTGTCTACTCCCCTTAAAACACCTTCTGGTTTACTGACCATATTTAGACCCTTTGGCAGTCTATAAAAAGTGCCACATGATCTTAGTTGTACTAAAACCAGTAAGAGTTATACTCTATTTCACACTTATGGTGAAAAAACCCTCATTTCCTATGGAGGGATTTTCAAAGGTGCCCGAGGGCTGGATCCACAAAGTGATTTTAAGATCCTGAGTAAAATTTCGAAGCACAGCTGGCAGCCACAAAGGGACTGGATTCACAAAGGAGATTTAGACTCAGCTTTGCAGCAGCTCACTTCTAGCAGGACCCATAGATCTGGATCTGGTGCCCTCATGTAACACAGGAGGAGAGTTGTCAAAGTGAGAATGGAACCCACCAAAGCCAACATGTTGAAAGGAACCTCCAGACCAGGAAAATGCTGGGGAGAGGAGAACATTTTAAGCTCTGACACCCTCAGGATGTAGGGTCAGGCTTACACAGGAATGTGACCAGGGTGGCTTACCTCTGCAATAGCTGTGAGCCCAACAAACAAGTTCCCCAAACCTGCTGCCTGAAGCTGAGGGTGCCTACAGTTCCTATGCATTGATGAGCAGACAGAGACTCCCCCAATGCCACAAAATTTCTGATGGTCCTTTTCCTTCCTGCTCATGCTTGAGACTCAGCCTAACAAATGTGCTCCAGGAAGGAGGGAAACCTTCAGCATGTTCTGCTGATGCTTCCACTTCGTGTAAATACAAAACGCTTAGTGGCCCAGATGAGACCCACAATTTCAATGTCCTTTTTATTTTGGGGTTGTTTTGGTTTGTTTTCTTTTTTGTCTTCTAGGTCTAGCTGGTGAATATCACAAACAATGTGCAGAAACTTGAGTATTAGCTTGAGAAAGGTTCAGAGCATTATCTTTTTGCAATTCTAGGGTGGGAACTTGGAAGAACAGTGAAAATACCCATGTTATGCGCTTGGTGCCTTGACCATTATATACCACTAAACTTGCGGTTGTTGACAAATGAGCGACAGAGACCAGTGTCGCGTGGCTAGGGCTGAGTTGTTTTCTCTCACTGTTCATAAATGCTACACAGACAATTCCCCCACTATAAAAATGGGAGGGAAAAGCACACATATATTTTAATCTGAGCTTTTCACTAGAAATGCCAAAAGCAGAATTCCCCACTCTTTCAAATGTAAAATACTCTTCAGAGCTAGTGTCACTGGAAATAAGCTTTCAAACTTACAATTGATGCAGCCCTCACAGTGCAGATTACATTTATTAATGCCTCTGAATTCATCAGCTTCATACTCAGCTGACAATCTTTCCAAACCTTATAAATTACGTTTAAAAACCCCAAGATAAAACTAACCGTGCTGTGCAGAAAGGAAGCGTTGCTTTCTATGTGCTAATGAAAAGAAGAAAAAAAAAGATAAAATTTACTTAACACAATAGGACTCAACAATTTAATGCAAATAACTTGCAACGCTCTCTTAACATCTGCCAAGAATTATCTGTTTTAAAGAGACTCAGTGTTGCTTAAAGGAGTTAATTCTCCCACAGAGCAACCATTTAAAAAACCCAGGTTCCATTTACCCAGGTTGATCCTAAGAAACTATCAGAATTTTATTGGAGGGTCTTGAGTTTAAACTCCAGTCACTCCAGGATGGGATTCATCGACACAGTGGGGACCTCAAGTATGGCTAGAGGGTGTGGTTCACCTCAGATCCATTCACCCTGCATCCCACTGTCCTCTGAGAACACAAGAGAAAGGGATTTAACTCGGTAGCTTTGGTCATGAGATGAATGACATCCTTAAAGCACCTTTTTTTTCTCTTAACTCTGGAGGATATCTAAGTTGATTAGTCCAGACACAGAAATCCATACTACAGTAATGAAAAGTTGGATAAAGTATCCTGTGTCCTAGAGTCTTCCAGGATCATTAACTCAATGTCTAGATGGTGATACAGATCTTAGACAGGTTGAATATCCCTCTCCATACAATATCCTCTGCACATTGTCTGAAGGGGGAGTCTAGGGCAAGAAGCAAAGCTCTAATAGAAGCCCTTGGTTGAGGTCAGGGTAACTGAATTATGACCTATATGTGTAAGGACCTGCAGAGAGCAGCTAAAATAGATGGGACTAAGGAGGCAAGGAGGACCCCAAAGGCAGGAGGACAATATTCAGGGCTTTGTGGACCCCAGTTAGCCTGGGTGTGTTTGGTGGTTTGGGCAAGGGAAGATATAATAGAAGTTTTTTTGAAACATGAACAGTATTTCAGTGCCCCATTCTGGCAGAACAGAGCCAGCTGGCAATCTGCAACAGACAACCAAAAAGCATCAGGTTTTATATGAAACAGTGTTGTGGAGACACAGATTTTAGTCAGAATGATTACGTTTCTTGTTTTAATCCGCAGACACTGTAAAGACAAGAGATTGAGTTTTATACAAATCCGCTGAATAAGTACTACTGCAAGGCTTTTCCAAGAGCCACTGAGCAGTATCTTATGGAATGGTAAATACTTTTATGTGGCTTAATGCCACGAAGACTGTGGCAGTTTGGAAGTGTGAGAGCTTCTCAGATAGGCTTTCTTTCCCTCAGGGGATGAGTAATCAGGGTTCACATGACACCAAATTTAAAGGGTCATGAATTTAAGGTGCAAGATTACAATTGCACTGAAAACTCACAGCTGTTTTCACCCAAAAGCTTGCTTAGTTTTTTTTTCTGTTTTCCTGGACCTGCCATTGAATGGAAGTGAGCCTTAAATAATAGTGCTGCTCTGAGGCATACTGACTACATAGCAGATACAGTTCTCCAGTCCGATCGTCTGAAGGTTTTTATCAGTCAGCCAGAAAGATGTCAGCCCTGCAGGGTACGAGATGTGTGCATTAACTTCTTTCATGCTTTGTCCATCACAATATAAGGAAATGGAAGCAGCAGTCAGGTCTGCATTGGTGGATGGGCAATTCAGCTCATGTAGCGTCTTGCAGCTACCAAAAGTTTAATAGGTTGAACTCTGACCTGTCTTCTGACGGGGCAACTCCAGAGCTGTCAGACACACAAAGCTTTCCGGTACTGGTGCAGAGTTTAAAAATGTTTCCAAAAAAGTCACTTCATATAGTAATCGCATCAGCTGTACGAAATTAATTCAAAAAAGGAAAATTCACTTAACAGAATAATTCTTGTTGTTTCATCTTATGCATCAGTCAACAACAAATCTGCGATAAAACCACAAAAAACATGAAACATTGCGTGCAATCACTGAAGTGCACCCCAAGCTCTAAAAATGCCCCTTATTTCACCTTTAATGTATTGAATTCCCGACTGGCCCTGGTTTGATTCTCAGCTGCAGATTTCCTTGACCTCTCAGTCACTTTGTCTCAGGCACTTTGTTTCCATTTGATGATGATGGAATTAATTTGGCCTGTGTGCTGGGACTCTTACTTACTGGCTGGAACTCCAATGGCTTGAGAAAAATCCAACCACTGTACACAGCCTTGAACTTGAGGTCTATTTTCACAAGGCACACAACAGAAGAGCTAATAAAAATATATGTAAAAGGGAGAAAATCAAAGGGTAGTGACAACTACAAATCTGTCCAACAGAGGGAAGGTTTGAAGGCTCCTAAAGCTTGGCCCATCATTTGTTTATAGTGTACATGTCACCATAACATGATCTCCAGTGAAGGGATTTATTAATTTATATGAAAGGATGTGGATCAGCTTCAAAGCAATTTTCTACCATAGCCACTTCAGGACCACTTTTACATCCAGCTCTTTCCATTTAGATTTTGTGTTCCTTTGACAGGTTGGCCAGTTCAATTGTGCTGAAGACCCGTTCTGTTTGGTCCTTTAATTTGCAGAGTAGTAATTGGTGGAGGTTTCGGTCCTTGTTTAGCATATTCAAACTTGTTGTTCCCAGTTTTGTTTTCTCAGTTACCTTTCACGGTTCCCTTCAGACATTGAACCCCGATGTCCATAGACCACAGAAAACCACTGTTCAGAGTAGCAGTTATGAAGCGTGAATCCACTGCTTTATATTTCGAGGAGTTCCTCCTCAGGTGTCTCAGCAATAAGTGCTGCCCAACACACTAAGTGTAGGCTGGTGCCAAGATCTGAGAAGCACTTTGTCCTAGCTTTTGCTAGAGCAAACAAAAGTAGCAAGCAATATGTGGCTGACAATGACAAAGTGCAAATTAGCGTTCAAAACGCGTTCTGTATAATAGCAGCTCTTCAGGAGCATGGGAAAGGACACACAGTGTTAGAGCTAGGGCAGTGTTTTGGTGTAATTGTTCTTGTTGTTTAGACAACCTGCTGGTTTGCAGTAAGCAAGTGGCACTTAAATAAAGTTAATGCTAAAGCAAGGCTAGATCTGTATTTAAGATCACTCAGGTCGGGTAATTTGCCTCTATCCCATTGAGCGTGCCAGAGCATCGCCAGCAGACAGAGCTGTATCAAGCTTTGCTGTTTCCTGCTCCAACAAGGACTTTATGCAGACATTTTCTACTGTCTGACTCAGGTTTTGGATTTGTATAAAGTTAAAAAAACAAACTGCAACTGAATCAAACCTGCTGCGTTTCACAGGGCTTCTAAGAAAGCTCTGGGGGATTATGGCTTCCTTACTATTTTGACACAGAACCATACCTCAGAGCAGCTTCTTTAAAAAGTAGTCTAAAGTTTGGTCAAAAAGTAACAAATGTTTTGATTAAACCAGTCTGAGCTTGAAACCAAAGTATAAACTCAAGAAGTACATGTAGTTTCAGATCTCATATAAACATCTCAAATGGATTTTTAATTGAGCTCTCTTTATTCCCTCTCACTTACTTGAAAAACAGATTATTTCATATTCTAGAAAGACAACTTAAAAAAATTAGTCACTCAGGGTGTTCACAGCCATGCTTTCAAAGCTTAATATGACAAACGCATGTTTGTGTTCACATGTGTACCCCTGATTTACATGTCTATAGCAAGGATTTGCACGCGCAAAAGTGCATGTTACATGTGTGCAGTGTGACATTCCTCATCATGAAAGTGGTGGCGCATTTTGCTTCCGATGTTTTCTTTTTTATCTCTGGGAGAAAGAATAACACAAAAATAATTGCTTCCCCACCATCACCTTCTGTAAAAAAACGGGATTCAGTTTCAGTGCCTGGTACATGAGGGCCTTGGAGAGCTCTGCTGTGGCAGTGTGTGAGCGGAGTTTATTTGGTCATACATTATTCCTGTTTGATATTTACGTGCCGCTGTACTGTGGGAGAAATTAATCACACTGCGTTTATCAGAGATAAGCTAATCCAACCAAAGTCAATGGTTTAGCAGGCACAGAGTTTCAGAGAACAGCAGTAAATTATAACTGGATTTGATTAAGAGGTAATTAGCTAAACCTGTTTACCTTAACCTTTGCTGCAACTATTGTTTTTACTAGAGGAAGAGTGTCATTAGATTGTGTCTGGGATACAAGTTATGGAGCGTACACCACTTTTCACTGTCCAATTTTCATCTGTTATTCAAGGAAGAGGTAGAAAGGTCAGGATCAGATTGCTATTGTACAATTCTCCTGAGATGAGAGCAGAAAGTTTCCTTGACAGAGACAAAATAAGCCATGAAGAACAGTAGTTTATTTTTCAGTAGGATGGAGGGGGAGTCAAAAGAACACATGTCTACAGCCCTAGACAGATTTTTGCAATAATTCAACTGTCTCAATAGATTTGAGAGTCATTTGAGCTCATTGAGCATTTTACAGAAAGAGGGAAGAGTAATACCAATTTGCTGCAGACTGCAAAATAATGCAGTTGAGAAAAGAGCTGGGTGAATATTTATTCAACTGTACTGCATTTTCTTAAATTATTTTTAAATGTATCGATTCAAGAGAATTAAAAGAACCATAGGAAGCCAACTCTTAAATTGCTTTATAGTCATTTAATTGACCGGTTTAGATAACTTAGTTAAAATAAGGGTTTAGATCAGTCTGCACTCTTGACTTATTGATAGCATTCAGCCAAATTGTAAGCAGATTTGAGAACAGTATAGATTTCTGCTTCTTGCTTGAGGGAACGTCAGCTTCATAACAGAAGACAGATAAGGAGGTGCCCAAGTAAACATGGTTGCTGAAGGACAAGGGATAAGCTTCTTGTACAGTTTTACAGCTAAATGCATATAGATTTAATTCCCTAGTTTTGATCCCTAGACCTGTTCGAAAAGAGTACTCCCCTACGCACACACATAATAGCTTTTACCTAGATTGAAATACAAGGAAGGCAATTTCAGACAGCTCACCACTCATTCCTGCATCTTCAGCTACAGTTTTCTCCCGTGAGTTTCCATTACGTCCCAGAACATCAGAGGAGTTTTCAAGCAAGCCCACAAGGTCTCATTTCAGTGAAGCTGTTTCTGGGTGAGGAAAGACAGTTTCAAAACTTTAAAACATTACCCACCCAGCAACTCTTTTTTTGCTTACCCCAACAGGGCTCAAACTCAAAGATTCAGAGCCTATATTGCAAGAGAGGCAATTTCTCAAACAGTTCAGACATTTCAGGGGGAAAAAAAGATGCGTCAGTTATACGTATGCCCATGTAGGATCAATAATAAAGCTGATAATTCAACTGTATTTTTCTATCTGGGAACAAAGGTTATTGTTTAGCTTTGTTTTATCCTGTCTGGGTAAGAAGACCTGTGCAGTGTAGCCAGATTCTTACTCAAAAAAATATCACATATTTTGTCAGCTGAAAATTGATATGGGAATACCTTCTCCCATCTGGTTTCCTGAATTCTTACTGGTACTGAAGAGGAGAACTGTTTGAAATACAGTAGACTCCTGCAAAACAAAGGTTTGACTTACTGCTCCGAGAGTTACCTGTGTTGTTCAGTCTTTGTGTGGGCTGGGGGAAGCACTCCAGACCTCACATCTGCCAGTTTGTACAGTTACTGATTATCCCATTGCGCTGAATGAGCAAAGGTTTATATCCCTTGGCAGCGTGGGCAGCCCAGTTTACGTCTCCACTGGGTAATCGTTTAAGTGGCTAAAGCTGATCTTCCAGGTAGGTATGGGAATGTCAGTGTTTCAGGCCACAGGAAGAGGTTTATAGGCTAAAAATGGTCTATTAATGGCATATTGTTAAAGTTTCTTTGGAATCGGGAAATAGTGTGCTCTCTCTTTTTCAATCGATAGTTTTTGTGCCATATCACTAGTCAGATTTGCTCTTCGACAGAGCCTTTGCATAGACAGAGTGGAAATGACTAGCTTTCCACTGGCAATTAATGTTTAATGCTTTTTTAATAGGTAGTCTGCTCCTGTAAATCAAAATAAGAGGCTAAAAGTGAGAGAGAAAGACCGTGTATGTATATGTGCACGTGTGTGCACACCGTTCTCCCGACAGAACTGGCTAAAATTCACAATGAAAAGAGTTTGGAGCTCAGTTTTTAGCATTATAAAGGACGCCAGCTCAGCTCACAAAGTAATTCTTTTTTCTAGACACAGGAATTTCACTTAAGCTAGGAATTGTTTGTAACTTCAAAATTCAAAATGTCTTATTCTGAGCTTTCAAAAAGAACTAGAATTGTGCATGACTCTCATAGGAGTCAGGTGAATCTTTCATGACTCACAGGCACTCTGTTCTCCTAAGGAAGTGACATAAAAGTCACTTGATATGAGTGCAGTTGCTGAAACGCTGTGAATACAGTAATTCCTGCCAAATAATACAGGCTTATTGTTTCCGTGCTGCAAGCTTTTGGAGGGAGGGATCATCTTTTCATTCTTGAGTTGGAAAGCACCCAAGTCAAAAGTGCTCTTGCTTAGGAGGAGGACTTCTGGCCACAACAGTTGCACAAATAAAAACAATGAAATAGTTATAATTATATTGAAACTGACTAATAAAGATACACAGTGACTGTCTTTTTGGTGTTTAATTTTGCTGTGACTAGACAGAAATAAATAACAGAGATAGATGCAAAGATAATACTATTCTTTTCCAACCCAAGAGATTAAACAAAATGCTAGCTCCAATACTTTTTTTTTTTTCTTTCATGAAGAAAAGCGATTTATTATGGCATCAGTTGTGTTTGGATAAAATTTTGTGGTTTTATAAAGGCTTTCCTAAGTCCTGGCTTCTTTAGAAGAACAAAACACAAGATCATCTCAGTGTGACAGTGTCAATAAAGTCCAGTAAAGATGTTCAAAACTTTATATTCCTCTTCCATCATAAACATCAATGTTTATAGCAGGAGATCTTCTCAATTAGAATAAGTAAGGGTTTAAATGTTTTAAAATAAAATCTAATCATTTACATTAAGAATTTACCATTAGTGTATTCACATTATGGTTTTGATCTGTGGCTCCTGTTTTTTTAGGTTATGTGGCTTAATAAAGTACCATAGCATTTTTCACTCATTCTGAGAGGAAAAAATCCTCCTAGTTTCAATAAGACAAATATAGCAAAAATCCAGTAATAAATACAGAAGATAGAAATAGAAGTTGTGGGTTCGAACCTGTGTGTCTCTCTCTTCTCTCCATCCCCTATGCAGGCAACTGAGCATTCACAACACCAAAAATTTCCTATTATGTCAGCAAAGTATTATAAGATGACATATTTTGGCTGTTAATGAATGAGGTTTGGATTGGAAGCAGCAAGATGTTTCATGCTGGTGTCCATTTTTAAACTGTGTTCAGCTTCCATTTTTCATTAAAGCTTGCTAATTGTTCCTCACATTGAAAGTATAAAGTGCATTTGCTGTTGTTCACGTCCTTTGAATGTATGTCTTCACAGACTCATGCTGAAATTATTTCACATTTTCCCTTGCATCAGCAATTTTGTGCTGGGTTTCAAAATCCTTGGATGCTTTTATTAGACTCCTTTCTTTCTTTGCAACCCAGTGTTAGATCCTTTAAACAAGATTAGTCAAGGCTGAGTCTGTGCCACTGGCTTTTATTACCATTTCATGGGTATGTCTGGTTGCAGATTTGGTTTTCATATACATATGCACTGCTGTTTTCCATCCAGGATTAGGAAGCCATGAGCCTTACAGCTTCTCTCATGTCTCCAGTTTGTATGCACCATGTTAATGACATGCCTCAGTTTATAATTGCCACTGAATTATGATCTTCAGCAGTGTGATAATACAGTTGGGACCTTTTATGGGACACCATTAGAAAACTCCTTCTTATATCAAGATATATCACCAAATGCATTATTATTCTCACTATTTCTAGATCAGTGACTTCCACATTTTAAAGAACTCTTAAAGAGCTCTTAAACAAAACAACACAGGACAATCTATACTCAGAATAAGGCAATTTAATTTTAAAGCATTTATGTTACATCTGGCCAAAAGAGTTCTGATATTTTACACACAAAAATTCGGGCACATAAAGGCTTGAGAAAGTGTCACATTATTCTGGCAAGGCGAAACATATCTCCTTCAGATGTTCACCAGTTAAGGACCCTGAAATCAAGGAAAATCAGTACTCTCATTTCAGAAAAATAGAAGAGAGCGGTGTTGAGCGAAGAAAAGTCGTACTGGGTCGTGGATTTCCATGCAGACACGCCTAAAGCTTTCACATGTCATGGGTGTGGCAGACAAGGTAGAACTATCAGTTCCAATCTTTTTTCAGCCTTGATTTCCAATTGGGTGTACCCCCTGCATGAGGTCCTGGTGACCTGCTATTGCGACTGATTGTGCTGTTCCTGACTTCAGGGGTGGAAGGAGGTTTGTCCTGAGACACCGTAGGAAGATGCCCATTGAATGTGGGCAAAGTCTGAAAACACTTTTTGAGTCTGTGATCGCTGTGCCCAGGTCCCAGAGAACCAGTCGCAGTGACTCACATGAATGCTATGGAAGAACAAGATGAGTTGCAAGTGGAATTGCTTCCCAAAACAATAACTGCTTGAGGCATTACTAAGCATTAAGAGAAATTCTTATTACTCTTGTGGCTTCCTGCCTTCCAGTTCATCCTGACACTGCTGTCAATTTCCTATTTGCTATGGCAACTGTCATGCTAAGCTGCGTGTCTCTATTCATTTACTTTCTGAGGGCAAGTGTCATCCCACCCAATTTAAGCCACTGAAAATTCACAGGCTTACGTAGACCAGCAGCCTCTTCTCCCTCTACGGTCACAGGGAAGAGGCATCCACTTCTCATGACTGATTCATCCCGTCCTAAGCCAGGGGTCCAGGGTGGGTGTGATAAATCACCTCCTGGAGGTGCCTGTTTCTCTTCACAGGGTGTGAAAGGAGCTTAGAGGAGCATGGAGGCCAGGCATCCAGCTCTCAGCTGCTACAGCTCGGTTATACGACCTCCCCTTACATGCTAACAGTGCCATATGGGAAGCATAAGGAAAGGGGACGAACCAGTGCCCATGTCTAAGAGCTCAGGGAGAAGTATCTTCTCTCATGACCCTCCTCATCCTCCGAAATGGCCTTGCAAACATAGCAGGGGTGAAGGTACCTGCCCTGGGTTCCAGCTGCAGGCAAGGAAAGGACAAATTGAATTTCTATTGTGGGATCCTAATTAGACACCATCTCAGCGTGTCCCTGCCTATCCCCTCCGTATCCTCCTCCCACTGCCGTTGCCCACTGCATGGCACGTGTTAGCTGCTGACTGGCCTCCCCCCACCGCAGAGCTCACAGCCGGGGAACTCACGCCAGCAAACTGGGTACAGCCGACCCCGGCTGATGCCCTTTATTCCTTCCTGCTGTCCAAACCTGGACAATCGCTTACTACGTTTTGCGATGGTCTGCTCTTGCAAATCACAATATTCTGAAGCAGCACACTATGCAAACTTCAGAAAATCACTCAGCAAGCAGAAAAGGGTGTTTAAAAACTTCTCATTTGCTAGCAAACGGAGAGTGCAATTAATTCAAAGACTTGTCAGACTGCAGACCAGTTCTAGGCTTGGTTTGAAGACAGCTTTTTCACTGACTGGACTTTCTGCACTACTTTAAGCAAATATGTTTTGCAACATTTCCCACTGTCTTTCCTAGATGGAGAATTCAGAAATAATAATAATTAAAAAAAAAGACACATTTTAAATTAGTTTGACACATAGTGAACGACTGAGGGATCTGGGGTTGTTTAGCCTGGAGAAGAGGAGGCTGAGGGGAGACCTTATCACCCTCTACAACTACATGAAAGGAGGTTTTAGAGAGATGGGGGCTGACCTCTTCTCCCTGGTGACAAGTGATAGGACAAGAGGAAACGGGTTCAAGTTATGTCAGGGCAGNACTTTGCTCAGGATTTCTACACGGACATATTGCATAAATGGACTGAAGTTCAGACTAGGTATTTATGTCCCTGAGTTTCAGAGGTGTTAGTCAGACTCTTTCTCTGATTTTAATTAAATTGCCATGAGAAATTTCAGGGAGGGGGTTGGGAGCCACTATTTAAAGAGCTGTTTTAATCTGTGTTTCCAAGGCATTCTCTATCCTAGCCTGGTCTCATGTGGAGATAAAACCACTGGATTGCTAAATACAAATATTTGTGGGCTTTCAAGATTCTTTGCTTTTTACCCCAAATGTAACAGGAGAGAAAGCTAAGCAATGAGTTTGCAAGTTTTTCTTTTTTTCCTTGTTTTTTTTCCACCCCAAAAAATGTAAAGACTCATCTGTAAGGGTCTACACACAGCTAATGTTTCTGAAAAGCAGATCTGAGTGAGTCATGTAGAAAAACTACTCCTAATGCCAAAATTAGATAGCTGAGTTCCACAACACCCAGGTCCTCTGACCCAAATTTATTTTCCTTCAGCCCATTTCCCACTGCATCCCTCCACATTCCTCTGAGCCACCAAAGTGTTCACTGCAGCTGCATGAGAACATCCCTTCTTATGGTAAATAATCATGTCTCTAGGAATCACCGTAGAAGATCTTATGTCTCCTTCACCCTGTCCCAGCATAATGAGAAGAAAAGCAATCGTTCTCAGATCATTGTTGCCCACGGTCATCCTTAGTCATCATGACAGCCCCACTGGTCAGCAAACAGCTGGATGTAAGTGAGAACAGCTCTGGGAGGTTTGACTTCCATCCAAGACTGGGTTTGTCCCTGCCTTGCCAAAGGGAAAACATAGGCGTGGTTTAAAGCACCACTCAGCTGGGCTCAAGAGTTGGCCAAAGGCTCTGCTGGGGTTGCGCGGGGAGAGCAAAGAGTCTAAACCAGGGTGTTTGCCGGCTCCTCTGCTCCAAAGCTCCTCATGGTGTAACCGGAGCACGCGCGAGGAGATCTCACTTCCTACGCGCCAATTAGCAGTGACCTCCCTGCTGCAATGTACACAGCCCTCTCACCGCACAGAAAGGCAGTGCCTTGTGGGGCCTGTTAAATTTATCCATCCTCATGACATTTTGCTGCTTTTTACAGAAATCAGTTTCCAGGCACTAAAAAAAAGAGCATTTAAATTCTTCCCTATACTACTTGTTGGCTCTGCTAGCAATGTCGGCTGATGATACATTCACGCTCAAGTTTGGGCCACAGTCAGTTTTCTTGAGCTATTTGTCTGCTAACAATGATTTAGAGAAATGGGGTGGCACCACGATGGGGCTGGCACCAGGAAAAGGACACACTGGGAGGGTGCTGGCCAGTTGAATTTCTCTACATGCTCAGTGCACTGGGAAAGTTACACATGTAAAATTAATTTCATTATCATAAAATACATGGAAATCAAGCAGGTTTCTTTCAGTGTCATCCTTTGGGTCTGATTCTCACCTCCTCTCTCAGAACAGCTCCGTGCTATAGGTTCAGAGGGGGTTCATAAGTCCATCTTTGACAAAGCTACACCCGCTTCATAAAATCCTGTTCCCCGCTGCCTGTTACAGCTCTCTTACCTCCACGACAGCATCTCCCGGTGCAGATCCAGCTGCCAACTTAAACTCCATAAAAACAAGCTTTGACTGTTCTGCGCTAACCTTCCCATCAGCTCAATTTCCTCCATGGTCATGGATGATTCCTCCACCTTCCTATCAAATGCTCGAGCCCATAACCTAAGCACAATCGCCAGTTCACACTCTGCAGGTCATGCCCTTTGCCTGTCACCTCCAGTTGCAGGATATTTGAAGATTTAATCCTTCCTGCTTAGGTCTTATTTAAGACTGTATCATCTTGAGGAATGCCTACACAGAGGGGTAGTGTTAGGCCAGCATTGACTCTCCAAGGCAGATGGGCACAAGCCAGCTGTAGCCTGGAAACCATGTAATGGCATTAAAGGGATGCTATGCCAAAACTAACATGGCCTCCTTAGAGGCCTGAGCAACACGTGTTGACTCCTGTCCAGACCCCTGTTACAGCTTTTCCTCTGGCCTTGACACCAGTTGCGTCACCGTAACTCACACTATTCACCTCCACTCAAAATACTGCTGCTGGTGACCCTGGCGTGGTCCTTCAGCCACAGCGTCATCCTCTACGTCCTCCTCTCCATCAGGCGTGAAAGCCTTCTTGCAGCTGTCATACCTGCTGCCCCATCACACAGAACGCAGGAAGGAGCCACAGAAATTATCAGTCAGTCCCACTTCCTCAGAAGAAAATATGGGACCAACTTGGAAAGCATGAAATTAATCATTAGTTTTACAGCTGCCTTTGGCCCTCGCAGCCATGGAGAATTCAGGCTCTTTCACTAAAGAGTCCCAGGCAGAAGAGTTTGCTGCAGATTGCTGATTCAAGGTTTTACTACCTAAAACCTAAGTTTTGATTAATTTAGGAAGCATTTTTGTTTTATTCTTTTAATATTATAAACGATAGCACCGAAGTGTGCATGTGACATACAAGCAGCCAGCGTGACCCACTAAAAACTTGTTAAACTGCAGTTCCTGAGGCTCCTTAGGTTAAGCAGTTCGCTAGACCATCTCAGTAACAAGCACGGAAATTAAAACCAAGGGGAAGTTTCAGTAGCCCCTTCGTTTTCTTTCCCAAGGATTAGTGGCAACTGCTTTATTTGCTTATGGAGAGCTCCCATGTCTCTCAAAACGGTTAAGAAGAGTAGAGTTTCTTTTTCTTACTCCCGTCTCCTTTCCCTTTCTAGCAGGCGCGTGCGCACCGGGCGAAGCAAGGGGCTATCGCTGGATCTGCCTGGCAGTATCAAGTTGCAGTGAGTTTGCAGCTTGGCTGAAAGTCCAAGCTGGAACCAGATGACTTACTTCACTACAGTTTCTCATGACATCTCGGTAATTAATGTCCCAGATCTCACTCCATCTCCTCTCTGAGGAGAGCAGCTCTTATTTAATTGCCTCATAATGTATACTCAAAATGAATACTTGCCTAATTGTCCCTAGACAGATGCTTGGATGAAAGCCTGTGAGAAAGCATATAGGCTGTAACACTAATAAAGGCCCACAAAGCACAATAAAGCAAAAACTTATAACTCTGTTACTCACTAATCCCATCAAAACAATAAATTTATTTTTTAAGATCCTCGAATAACAAATTAAGAATAAAATTTTGCTATAGGCTCTATTTCCTCACCCCTTCAGCTGTATAAAATAAGATCTTGAGGCGGATTTCTTTAACGCAACAGCTTAAACAGGAAGGGATAAATTTTCAAAGCACAGTATGATGCTTGAGCCGTGCTACTGCAGTTTGTGGGACAGCACTGGTATTTAGAGTCAGTTAAAGAGCAAAAGCCCTGTGTGAGGTGAGTTAGTAGAGATTTGACATCTGCATCAACAGTGGTATTTTATGAATAACCTGTGGCCATTGTGCCACCAGTGTGGCCACAATGTGTAAATAAAGAATACCTCTGTGAAAATCACACTGTAAATCAAAACCTTGTGAATGCAAAAGGTTACATCCAATTATTTGATATTCAGTAGAGTTCAAAATTATTCAAATGTACTTGACATCACTGGTTCTAAGTATTACCCAGGCTCAAAGAGTCAAGACCTTCCTCTTCCTCCAATAAATAGGTGTATCAGGGTTATAAGATTAGTTATTTCTAGCTATCTTAATTTATTCAAATTGCTAATGTTGCTTCCATCATTTCTGTGCTATGAAGGGCAGGTTCTGGACTGACTTCTCTCTCTGCCTTTAAGATAGGACCTTTCGTCAATCATATGCAAAACATGGACCCAAGTCCATCCTTGTGCCCTACTGTGTATTTTTGCAGTTGTGGGCAGAAACTTGTGTTAAAACACTTAATCTAAAATGCAGGATTAGGCTAAAGACCATGATTAACTGTTGACTGATGTTTTTAGCCAAGTAATAAAAAGAAAAAAATCACATTTTAATTTCAATTCTTTGAATACATTTTTCCTAACAGAATACCTGAATTTTTCACTTTAAATACTTGCTTGCTTCCTTACTTTTTGGGGTGAGAGTGGGTTATAATAAATACCAACGAAACTTCTGTTTAAGCTAAAACAAATTTTTATTTTTAATTTTACTTGAAATATTCAAATATATCCAGGCCAACTCAGCCCACCCCCCACCCCCCAAAAAAAAACCCAACCCAAACCTGTTTGCAGCTTCTCAACCTGTCTACAGAGATGAAAGTCAACCATTCCCACAGTTCTTCACAGCAAAACCCAGTCTGAATTGTAGTCCCATCTCACAGCCATGTGCCGTATTGAGACTTCAGGACACACACAGAATTGTAAGTTTGCCACAGCTGATCCCTTCAAATCATCAGATGGGTGACGTAGCTCAGCACAGTAGGTGCTGAATCATAGAAATGGACAGAGTTTGGTTGTACTGTTCCAAGTCTACAACTACGGACAAGCGTAGATAACAGGAAAACCCAGATTCAGCCCAAAACTTGATACATGGTCCAGATTCCGATTGCGACAGTTTGCACACTTGCAGAGTCTGCTGAAGTTGAGACACAACATGCCCAATTTTCCCAAGGGCAACAGCTTTGGGTGCTGCTACAGTGCAGAAATCAGACTTTCTTAAAATGAATTCAGTATAAATATCCAATAATACTCTATACTCTAACAGGTTTGTTGGGTTTTTCTTTCTGTTTAAACTGCATGAAAATCTTATGAATTCCCATATCATACAGTTGAAATAAATCTGCTAAAAGGTAAGGCTTTTTTAGCATGCCCTTGGTAACTTTTCAAGGAATATACTCTACGCATAATATTTAACAAGAAAACAAAACTACTTGGCCAAGCAATCTTTTAAAAATGGAGTAAAACTCATAAATTAAAAGATTTGTTGGTAATTCAAATGGCAGAAATATTATCCTGTCTGCAGTCTGTTATGAGATATTACATATGTTGTACTGGGAGTCAAATGAATTTAAAGAACAGAGAGTGTAACTTCATTTACTTCAAAACGCAGTTCATGTAGAGTACACATGTAACATGCACTTACTGTGATGTTAAATGCTAGAAATGAGCTGTTGCTATAACTTGGAAAGGTATGAGGGGGTCCTCCTCCCTCCAAAAATGAGGATTTTGGCAAACATTTCTATTGTAGTTGTTTCTACATATGCTGGGAGCTCACAAGAAAACCCCGACAATTCCCTCAACAAGGAATTCAAAACAATATGCGAATATTTAAACTGTACTTCCGAAATGTCAACATCCTGGTGTGAACAAAAAGATGCTGCGCAACATGGACAGAAGAATACAGATGTTTTTATTTCTGAATATGGAAGATATATTTGACTGTGAGTCCATAACACTGGTCTGACTCTATACTACCTTTATCCCAGTGCCAGATCACCATCTCATCAAAAAATTGTTATTGAAACTGGGTTTTTTTAAAGAAAATGGCATGACTGCGGATGAGTCCCCTCCAGATCAAAACAGTCTAGACATTCTTTCTTTTGTGTCTGGAACAGTATAGTTTTAGAGCTTTCCCTAAAACGCCAATTCCCTGTAGGAATTTCCTATAGAAAAAAACAATATTTTTCATTGTAAAGCACTACAATGTGGAGTGAGAAAACCTCAGATCCCTATATTGATAGTTTGTCAGTGAAGACATTGTTAGCAATCATTACAGGAAAAAAAGGAGAAATTTAAATTTAAAAGGAGTGATGAAATCTTGGCTCTGCTGAAATGCATGGAAAGTTGTACATGGCGTGCCAGAATGCTACGTTAGATTGCCATAAAGACATATTTAATTTTAATGTCACTTTCCTGAACAGTAATTATGATTTTGGGTTTTATTTCATTAATATTTAGTTTCAAAGTTTTAATTTTTCAAGAAAAAAAAAGGGGGAGTTTTATTTGAAGTCACCTGTCAACCTTTTAAGAAACAAAGTCGAATGTTTAGTCTCTTAGCGAGTAGTAGCAATTGTAGAGTCGTGTACATTGGAAAAATACCATTGCATAGTAAATTGCTACAAGCTCACTAACTTTGCAAATTAGGAAACAAAAGTGTCTTCTAGGGTAAAGAAGAGAGATTTTGCAAAGCTGCTGGCCTTTGATCTCCATCAGAGCTAAGCTTCTTGGTCTGCTATGCTGTTATGTCTCTCATAGAGGGAGAAGTGGTGGAGGGGGGATATTATTTTGTTAACTATTTGTCTGGGAGCAGATTATTTAGGTAACCTAAATTATCTAAACTGTGATTTAGTCTTTAATTCAGATCTGTCCGTTCTGAAGTTACCTAAAAGATCTTATGTGATTAAATTAAAAGCTTTTAATTAAAAGGATAGCTTAGATATGCTGGACATTTTCTAACTCTCCTGAAACACGTAGGTTCTGCCAGATTTCTTCTCCACAGCAAGGGCTCCTTCTCCCTTTTATTTGATATGTGCTGCCGAAATCAGTTAGCTGCTAGGAGCGCAATTGAGGAGCTCTGCACTCAGACCCTCAAATAAATCAGGAGAAATTCCACTGCCGCTATTTGAGATGCACCTCCAGCAGAAAAACAGCAAGACAGTCCAGGAGTTGGGAGACTTCTGTAATATATCACAAGGTAAAATAAATGCAACTGGATCCTGAAGCAATTTCAGCTCTCTGAAGAGGGTGGAACTGGAGACTTTAGAATTGCAGTTGTTCTGGCACCACTTCTCTGTTAAACTAAACTATTTACAGTGCACAGTAGTAAGCTGCAGACATTACAGATCCCTAAAGATCTTTCTTAAAATAAAATTCCACAGCAAACACAAATCATTTAGTTCACAACACACATGCTCCAACACAATTTAATCTGGAACATTCTACAACTTTTACTTCGTTTTCCACTTTAAAATGTTCAGTTTGGAAGTTCTTGCAGTCTTTCCCTGCTTCCTTTATCATTCTATTCCAATCTTTATGCACAGTTGAGGAACGCCATCTTTTGCCAGTAACCCATACATTCCATCAAAAACAAATGTCTTCTGACCCTGATGTGCAGAGACTTTGCAACCAGCTCTTCTGTGGGCCACCATGACCAGCCAGGCTTTCTAGAAGCCACCAACGTACTACAAAACCCACACACTGATTTCTGTTCAGACACGATGGGTTTTCATCATTACACATCTTTGAATTAAGTCTACCTAAAATAACTCTACCTGTCTTCACACTACAAAAAAAGTTAATATTTCATTTGAAAAACATTCTGTCCTTTTGTCTCCAAAAATGCTTACGATGTTGCATATACCACAGCTTTCTGATGGACCTCAATATCAATGACATAAAACAAAATAACAAATACTTTGAACAAAATTATTATCCTAGTTTTTCCATGCAATATATATTCAATGTTTCAATAGATAGTTTTTCAAAGGAAATACCAGACAAGGTCCAGGAATAACTGAGAGAAGTAGATGCTATTCTGCAAATGCACTATATTTGGCAGTAAAGAGCTTTTCAAGAACATCTTTGAAAAAGGAACTTGAGAATGGCAGAAAGAGTCAGAAGAAGAGAAAAAACAAATATAAATAGAGGCAAAATTATTTCAATTTGTTGAAATGGGAGAACAGTATGAAGAATTTCAGAGGATTTGAAAAACTACAGCTATACATCAACCTGGCAGATGAAAGACATGCAAAACAATACGTATTGCAAGAAATAATGTCTTCTACAGTAAGAGAACCATTCATAAAAAATTATGGTGACACTATGGAGAGATCTCTGCAAGTATCTTTTGAAATGTGCAGGGACAGATGTGGGTTTTTAAGGATATATAAAGCATATGTGCATAAAATAATACCAAAGGGATTATGGAGTCACTCAGTAAATCAGTGGGGTACTCGTCTACAACTCTGGCTACTGTAAAAGACATGCTGTAACAATAGAAGGGTCTCAAAAGAATGGCATAACAACATGAAAAGGCTTCCATAAGAAAAGAAGCTGGAAATATCTGGCGTACTTAATTTCACAGAGGATACTCAGAAGAAGAGAAATGATAGACACATTTCAAGACTACAGTGACTGAGAAAGTCAATGCTTTGTGATTTCTCAAAATAGTTACAAAAACAAGAGACTATTCAATGACCTGACAGCAACTAATTGAAGACTAAAACACATTCTTTTGTACAAGATAATAATAAAGCTGTGAAATTAATTGTCACAGGGTAGCATTAGAGCCCAAAGTATACCACGGGTCCAAAATGTGTAGGACATCCTATAAATAATATGATCATCTCAACTGATAAGCAATTAAGACACTGTCTCCACAAAGTCCCCACACCATCATAAGCGGTTTGAATTAACTAAAAAAAAAGAATACCATTACTGAAATTTCTCGCTGTTCTTTTGAATCACTTGATAGTGACCACTGTCAGCAGCAACATCAGTGACGTATAAGCTACCACCATCCTGCTGATTTGTGCTCGATGACATGGATGAACCCATGATGCTAATCCTACAAAGCTGCTAATTGACTTCTCAGATCATTCCTGGTGTTTTCACTTTTACAAGAAATTTGTCAAGTGGTACCCTGTGAGACCATCCAGCGAAAGGTGGTCCACAGCATCTTTCTCCAGCTCTGCCCAGCGGCAGCTGTTAGCTCCCACCACAGCCCACGCCACCCTACGGACACAGCTCAGCGCAACCACCACCACACTTTCCTACACCTCCTTTCCAATAAGGGTTGCACGTTTTGAATTAGAACTTAAATATTTTCACTGCCTGCATCCTTACTCCTGAAGCTAAAAATCACGGCTCTGAATCAGGACCACTTTTACAACATTTTCAACTGAACATACGGCTAATTGTGTACCCCTGCATGAACAATACAAGCACTTAAGGTCAGATGGATGGTTAAGAACACAGCTGAACCCAGGTCTTCATTACAATTTTCCAGGAAAAATATTATTCTTATTAAACATTAGGATGAATATGGTAATGAAAACATATGTCTTCTGAGTTTGAATTAAAGATAATAAGTATTGATGCTCTACATACACCACAGCTGAGTGAATAATTTATAATGAGTGCTATAGGTGGAAAGGAATTTGAGTAATAAAATTGTTAGATTAATCTATTTATCCTCATTTTGTGTATGTAAATTTGAAACTACCTAGGTCTTAAGATCTACAATTATATAATAAATTATAATTAGTCTTTCTTTTTTTTTTTTAGTACCTAACTGAAGATTGTTTGCAAGCATTATGTTTGACTTTTTGGAAAATCAGTACCAAAATCCTAGCCAGATTTCTTTTACTGGACATGCATATCTCATGATATTACATGTGTTTACTAGCGAAAAATTATTTTTAAAGTATATTCGAGCAATTTGGCCCTAGAAAACTCTGCATACATTCAAATATTACTTTACATGAACTTTCTCATAAACTGATTTCAAATTCACTGGTTTGGCAAGATTACTTGCCAGTGTATTTATTCAGCAGAAAAGTTCAGCAAATGAGTGCCGTATATTCTCAAAGAAAATTCATTTTGCACTAAAGCAAAGATGCTGGAGAAAATGTTACAGCATTCACCTGCATGATATTGAGCTGTCACCAAAATTGTATAATTGCACTAAGTCTTGTCCAAGTGACCTCCCATTGGGACATGCATCTTTCCATACTAATGAAGTTCAATACAAAGTGCAACTTGGGCATTTGCATGTTAATGGAGCTTTGTACATGAGACTGTTTATTCAGCATGTGAGAAATACTGAAAAGAAGGTGTTAACAGAAACCTTTAGCCAGAATAAGACAGGGTTAATTAGGACATATGGAATGGGATCTGAGTAACAAGAGACATTAAAATTAACCCTGTTTATCCAGCTGTAGCAGGACAAAGGAGGGGGTGGGGGAAATCCCCTCTTTGACCTACACAAAGGCATTTTCTGCTATAGGATTCAAGGGCAATATTTTCCCACTGGCGCAGCTCCACCGGTGGCTGGGGCATTTGCATGGATAAGGCAATGTGTATCCATCAGTCCTTTCATCCCTTGTCTAACTCCTCCCAAAAGCTAAGAGAGTGCTGAAACACTGCTGCTGGGCAGAAACATTTCTGGCAAGGTAAAAAACCTCTATCTATAAAAGTAGCAGCATGATATTTTTGGCAAAACAATATGAGGTTCCGGCCAAATCTATCAATATATGCCCTGATCTGCACATTTTACAGACATGTTTAACGTTAAAGCACTTGAGTAGACCTCACGGACATTCAGGGACTCTAGTTAAGAGTCTACATCCACACACGGGCCTTCTAGGAGATTGGGGACAAGACAATTGGAGGGCTATTATGATTAAACTAATCCCAAAGTGAGAGGAAAAGGCAAAATAAAATTAAGAATAAGATGCCTGAGTCTTGCAGCAGAGTGTATCACAGTTTGATAACTCTACATACGTTTTTCAGACTCCATGGTATAGCTTTGTTTCAGGACAGGATGCAAAAAGAGCTTTTTCTTTCCTTTTAAATAGACCATGCTTGGTGACTGTTTTCTTATTTGACTTTGTTTCCTAAGTATTTTAGATATATTTCTCCTTCCTAATTTCTCTGGATAACAATTTCACCCTAGCATCACAGAAGGAATATTTGACCAGTATTTCTGCTAGCTTAATTCTACGATGCTATTACCCTCTCTTCTCACAAATTGATAATTGATTGCTATAATCAAGGCAAGAACAGAGGATTTAGTTTCTCCTTAGTTTGGTGTTTCATACTTGCATTTCAGACCTGGCAAAGGTTTTTTTCATGCCCTAAAGCTTGTTTCTTTTCATAGTCCACCAGTTGTTGTTACAAAGGCTATAGCTCCTCCCTGCAAAGTTTTTATTTCTAATCCTGGACCTTCAGACCCACAACACCACTGTTACTAACATATTTCAAAGCAGATTTTAAAAATGCAGGTTAAGTTTCTGTTTCTAACAGAATAGTGATGCTTTGTTTATCACTCTGTGCATCTGGAAAAGCTCTCTATTTCAAAAATTAAGTTTTATTTTCTCTTGCCTTTTTATTCTGGTATGTGCCAATAAACGTGTAGTTTATTCAGTGTAAGCAGAACTGCATTTGACTGATTGATAAGAAGCCTCTGCTTGCTCAGCGGCAATGTATCTGTCATCCTGAAGGAAGCAAAACGACAGAAGTGACAGCCAGCATGTAGGATGAGGATATCGAGAGAGCTGCTGTCTTTCTTGAGCATAATGCCGCTAAAATGTAAAGGAAGAAAAAAAAAAAAAAGATTGAACTGAAACGTCAAACAGTCACAAGCATCTCTCTTCTCAGCATAGAAGCAATTGCTGCATTGCTCCACTTCAAAAATTAAAAATACTACAGTGCAACAACAAAACCCTGTTAGGAATGAACAAAGCAGTGAACACGTTGCTCCCCGCACTGCTTCGCAGAAAGAAAGGCTGCAAGGCACTGCACTGTCATGCAAGGGCTGACTGCGGTGCCGTCCATCAGGAAGACTGTTATTATCAATACACTGAATATTTTTTGGGCTCAGGTCTATTGAAACTTAACTGTGCTGGACCAGCTGGGATCACATTTGCAGTGGAGAAACCTATGTGACAATGAATTTTTACCATGTTATTATTGTGACTGTTATATCAATGTAGAGAATCAGTGGCCAAAATGTGGAAAAGAGTGTCTCTCCATTACTGAAAATTGCCTGTGTTTCGTGGTGGGTAGGATGAAAGAGACAGAAATGGGATAGAATAACTGAAAGGACTAGTGCTCAGCCAAACTCCCACGTATACACTGCCGCTTATGCAAAACAGACCGAAAGCTGTCTTCAGCACAGCACTACCTACCAGCCACTATTTACATGGCAACTACTTCAGAGGAACCAGAAGCCCCACTCTTTTTAGAAAACCTTCTGTTCTTCTAAGAACGAAAGGCATCTGTCATATGCTTCTCATGATGGTGGGTGCCTCAGCTTATTACCGGCAGGAGAACAAAGAAGGCATTTTGCCCCAAGAATGAAGCAACAATAAACTTGCTCCCATTTCTTCCTCTGTGAGGGGGCACGTTTCTTTTTGATCTAATGAGCATAACACCAACATGAGCGAAGCTCGTTCAAAACTCTTGCAACCCTAAGGCGTGTGACTACTTGAACATCAAGAATTATGGCAACGTTTGCGGAGAGCTCATAACTTTAGGACTGCGGTGATTTATTGGCAGCACTGACAGTTGCCTGAGTTGCTTGCCATGATACAGGCCAGTTGCGTTCATGATAGATTGAGGTCATTGAGGGGGAGTGGAATAGGTCCTGTCATATATCCTTCATCAGGTTTTCATTTGTCTGTGAGTTAGGGTTGTGGTAGTAGTGGGAAAAGGGTCTCATCTGAATGTTTATTTTTCTAGCCTGAAGGGCTCTGTTCATTAAACATGCATGTGTTTGATACCTGAAAAGGAGACATCAGCGTGAGGGATTTGTGACTCAACTCACTGACCTGTACCGCCAGTCAAATTTCAAATAAAGTAAAATTTAGAGCTTGGAAGTTTAAAAAAAAAAATAATAATCCAAAAACAAACCACAAAGAAAGAAAAAAACAAATACTGCATAGAGCACTACAGGTCTTTAAACAGTCATGTGGACAAGTCTTTGAAATTGGTGTGCCCACCACGTGTGTACTCTACCCCACGTAGCAGGCTTCTCCCAGCCCACTGTTGAGTCTGCGTGCTTTGTTCAGCAGTGCGACAACAGCTAGAAGTCCTACAAAGGATGGGTCCAGATTACACCTCCACAGAAAATGTCAGAAATAGTACTCAGGATTTGCAAAATCGGGTCGTTCACTTGCATGCTTCTGGTGGATGGATTAATTGATTTGTTCCTCTGCCTCACACTCACACATAAGTAGGTATAGAGAGGTACCAGGGTCCTCACAGCCAAACATGTGAGATCATGCCCAAAACTCAGGACTCTTAATTTCTAAAATGCCATTCCTTCCAGTGCTAACTAAATAAATTTTATCATCTAAATAGCATTTTCTAAATACAGATAACCTCGAAAGCTGTAACCTTTTAACTTATTCTGTTCTTTTATCTCATTCAGCCAATCTGCCACCCCAGAAATGCATAAAGCGAGTGTGAAGATGGTACTTTTAGCTCTATATTCTCTAAACCGGCCTGGGAAAAACAAATACATTTAGAAATCATGAAAACAGTGTACAATCACCAGAGACTCCAGCACTGCAGACCAGGACTTGGAAACAAGCAGTAGATGCAAAACCTTTCACCACGGTAGGCAGCACGGATTTTACATTTCACTCATTTATTAGTGTGTGTGTGTGTGTGTGCAGATACATGTGCATGATGAATTTTCTGCAACCAGAGCCAGCGGAGAGGTGCTGTTATCTCCCGGTGAGGGGCACACAGTTGTTTTTGCTGAGACAGACCCTCAGACCGCGCACTGTAGCTGCAATAATCAAGTGAAACCCTTCTGATGGCACATAACAGCTGGAGAATAACCATTAAAATACCAGCCCACATCTAACATTTACACGTTTATCCATGTGGCTTTGTTCCTTCTTGTGCTTCTGTCAGGATAACAAGGACTCATTAAAATCAATCCCTTTTCCACACATCTCTAATAGCAACCCAGTGCTCCTCACAGCCCAGGTGTGCTTCGCTCAATATTAATGACTCGGGCTGGGGCTGAGTAGAGGGGAGGGTGATCTCCCATTAGCACCATCTGATGCAGACACAAGGTGGTGAAGCTACCCCACTCTTTATACCAGTAGTATCCAGACTTTCCCGGGCTTTCTGCGATGTGATGGGTGTTTTCCTCAAAGGACCTCACAGACTGTTGCTATCGCTGTTGTGATGTCAGCGGCTAATGCTCACCCGAGAGCTTTCTGAGGCACCGGAGCGCCTGAGGAGCAGCTGGGTCTCCTCCCGCCTACATGGAGGTAAAGCTAGAGCATCTCTGATGAAACCAATGGAGCTTCAGCTGTGCCAGGGGAGCTAACACCTCTTTACACTCTAACTTGGGGGTTTCTTTTTGCTACATAATTAGGCAACCAGGAAAATATGAAGACAAAAGCAGTTGGGTATAAGTAGGAATCCTTTAGGTATTGAAGACGCTAACATGGCCTGAACCTGCTCTCATTTGAATTTTATCAGATAAACAAAAAGGGAAAAAAATGACACACAGCTTAAACATATGCTTCCAATTTTCTCAGAACTAGTAAATGGAAAATACTGCTCTGTCATTTTCATACTTATTCTGCAGTATTTAAGGTTAGAGGTGGGTCACGTTTCTGTGGCAACTACTGTGGAAACAAAAATTCATTGTGCTGTAGTCTTATGTTAATTAAAATTCATAGCATTAAAAAAAACTCGAACGACTCTTTAAATACATTTTTGGGTATTTACTTCAGATTCAGAATGGAGTCAGTCGTCCAAGTCAACTGTAATCTGCAAAGGAAGAGAAAGATAAATAATGAGTCCCTCAAAGCAAGTTACCTTTCTTAGTCTCCCCATTACGTGAGAAACATGAATTAGAAGACTCTTTTGTGTTTAAAACTTCGATGCCATTAACCACAATGGATATCCAAGACATGCCATGCAAGGCTTCAAGTTTGCCATTTGTTAGGTAAAGACATTAACTCATAACAATGTATTCACAAATCTGTTCCCCTTTATTTTAGAGAAATCAGAACTGTTGTTAAGGAGTCTGTTTTCTTTTGGCTTGTTGGTTTAAGGGTTTTTTTTCTTCTTGAAACAAATGAAAATCACATGCAACAATGCAAATTTGCTGTGCTTTATCCAACATCTCGAACATTTTATGCCTTTTAACTGGTGGCTCGATTTCCAGGGGATGTAAAACACCTCTCGGCTGAATCCCCCTGATACTTCTGCTGTCTACTCACCTGGTCACAAAGTCACACTGTCCGTATCTCCACTTTTGAAACAGTCAGTGCTGGATGATAGATTTAAACCTGATGTAACTCTTTGGACGGCACTCTAATGAATGCCAGAAATATCGGTGACAACAGAGCAGGGAGAATCTGACTACAATTAAAGCTAGTTATTAAGGATCTTTGCTGTTTCATTTTTAAAAATGTATCCAATAAATCAGACGGAATTTGTGAAATTATGTTGAAAACTTTATGTTTGTGTGTTTTTGAGAATTTAGTACTCAGCAACAGATCCATACGAGCCTCTTGCTCTTTTACACAAATTCCTGACTTTTAATTTGCCGTGCTAAGGAATTCTGGAAGCTATTGTAGTTGATAGTTACAGGGATCTGTGTGATTTAATGTCTGTAATTCAGGTTACTGTAATCCTTATGCAATGGTATCAGCAGTTATTATATCAGCTTTCAGCATTTTCATACACATGGGTTTAGGAAGCCTCTTCTTGGTTTTGTCTCTCAGAGGAAGGAAAACTTGGACTTCAGACTTCCCTGAGAAAGAGCTACACCCTACTAAGGGGAAAGTTTAACAAATCTTTTGGATTTTCACACAGACCTATAAAAGGCATAAGCTTTTGTGGATAAAACAGCAGCCTAATTTTTAATATCTGCCTAATCTTTAACTCTCAATGCCACTGACAAGAAAAGAGAACATGTCCTGAGAGTGAATTTTGTCTTTGATCTCTCTTCCTGAGGATCTTTTCCCTTTCTTTTGAAAATCTCCTTTGAGACCAGGACGCCTATTATGTATTGCTTACCAAACAGTAAATTCGGTAGTGATGTCACTCAGGAAAAATCCAAACAGCAACTGGCAGCTATGTTCCAGGAGCTACCAACTTCGCAGTGCCGGACAGAGAGATGTCCACGTGTGGTTGCTTTGTGTTGGATATTTCATGCATTTCTTATTTCCTAAAGTAGGTGATCATCAGTTTTCAATGGCTTGTTTTGACCTTATTCAATGGAAAATGAGGTGCTATTTCTGGCATGCTTATGAACCTACTGTTTAGTCCTAAAAGTTTTGCAAGAAAAGGGATAATAAATAGTTATTCACTTCCACTGAATAGCTTTGTAGATTATGTGCTGAGGGCAGTAACAGCTGCTTCTCGTTACCAAAAAGGCCTCCTACCATGTGTACTGCTAACACACCGAGCTAAGGTCAAGCCGAGTAGCAGGTTTTTTTCCTCAACGTTGTTTAAAAGCTTTTAAATAAAACCATATTAGAAATACAGTCACCTCTGGTAACTGATTTTCAAAACTGAAGTTAGAAGAGCTGTAAGGTTTTGAAAAATCTTCTTTGTTTCTGATTTGGAAGGCTTTCTCTTTGCTGTGTTAAAACACTGGGCTGCCTTTATGCTGCTAAACTCTGGAGATTTTTCTGATCAGCTCTTGAAGCCTTTTTTCACCTCCTGCTATACTTTTTTTTCACCCTACCCCACTCCACTCCACATTTTCTTCACAAAAGCGGTATCGTAATCTGGGTTGATAACTGTTCTGAAAACTTACACATCGCTATTTTTTCCTGCCATGTGCACAGTAGGGTTTGCCCGTTCCCACCCGGGCAAAGCGCGCACCGAGCTCCCAGGTCTGCTCCTGCTCAGTGGAGGCTGGGCGCAGAAAGGAGGAGGTGGGCGTCCTCAGAAAGCAGAGCTGACCCAAAATCAACACAGAGAGGAACAGAGGAGCAGAACAGCTTCCTTCTAAAACCATCTTGATGCAGCACATCTCTCTTGAGGAGGGATTAGCACCTACATGATCTTGCCCCCGGCTATGGCTCCTAGTTAAGGGGATGCTGTAATTCATCGCTAATATCGTGCAACCAGTTGGTGCTAAGAATCACACTCCTGGCAGAAGGCTCATCCTAAAAGATATAAAATCACCTCTGCCCTGGGAGTAGTCTTTTTTTTTTTTCCCCTATAATTTGAAAGGATTGCATGAAAATAAAGCAATCCGTTGACTACCTATAATGGAGAGAAAGTCAAAGCTCCTTGGACAGATAGGAAAGAGAAAATCTGGAGCCACCACTCTGCTGTGGTTTCTGATCATGAATGGTCTTTTAGAGGTTGGTGAAATATATCTAAGCAGAGTTTGTTAGCAAAACTGCCAAGTAGTGCTATTAATAACCCATTATATACTTCCTCCTATGTTAAAATGCACTTTGTACAGATATGGTACACAAAGGTGTCTGTTTTTTTCCCCACTTGTTCCTGTTTGTATTTCAAATGGGAGCAAGGAATAAAAATTTGTATCGATAAAGCAGCAAACTTTTAAATATAATCATTATCTGATCCCACAATGATGTTGCATTTCTGTGGAAAAAATAGACAGGTACCATCACAACACTTTTTAACTCTTTATTTTTCTGCATTTCAGTTTCCAAACTGCCAGACCTTCCACCCTGCCCAAATCTACAGAATTAGTGGCATAAAGCCATAAAAAGCAGATGAGTTTTATGAAGTACACACAACACTATTTCCTTTCAGATCACCACACCTTACGTATTTTCAAAGCTGACTTGGTGTTTACGCACAGAATTGGCTTCTGCTGGAAGAGATGACTACAGTAAAGAGACGTAGATGGGTTCGCCTGTGCCTATGGAGGCAGCTCTGTTACCAGCAATACCTTTCGTTTTCTGTTCAGTTTTAACCAGCTCAGCACTTTTGGTAAATAAATTTCTCGTTAAAAATAAGATAAAATACTACAAGCAACTTTCACACAGTGTAAAGAAATTTAACCAAGTTACTGATCATGGCACAGCAGCTGGTACAAAGTCTCACTCCCAGCTGCTCGGCATCTGTCACGTGCTGAATTGCCACAGCATCCCAACACAACAGAAATAGAAAAGCAGAGAAGAATCCTACTACATTACTGGGTTCTCAAGTAATTTGCAGCTCCAATAGCTTATATAGGACTTTCAGCAGTTATCACCACATTTTTTTATTTGATTCCAAATAGTTCTAAATAGAGCCCCAAATGGTTTAGTTCATCCAGCCATGACTAGGCAGGAAAATTATCATACAGGGTTGGATACCGAACAAAGGAAAGAAAGAGAGCAATACATCCTACTAAAACAACTGAAATTTAGAAAAAAATTAAAACCTGCAGTGTTAGGGAAGACCTCTCAGAAAGTCAAAGTTTGAGGCCAATGCAGATAACAGAAAGTAAAGGTGACTTAGGGCATCCATGCCTTTTTAACACTATGAAATATTTTTTTAACAAGAACTGAACAAAGAAATGTATCTTCCATCTTGGTCAACAAATCTTGTTTGTGATAACCCTCACTCTAATGAAAAAAATGTGTGGTATACTGTTTTTAGTTGCAGAAGTCAAGACCGACTTTAAAGTCCTCTGGTATCGGTTTGGTAGTCATCACTGTAAATCCCAGTCATTCATCTCCGCCATTAACTTTAACACAAAAAAGTACCGCAGATGGAAGGATGCACCAAAGCCTCCGTCCTTCAAAGTAGACTGTAGCAAGGAACAGCCTCTCATAGGGCTCTGAAGTGATCTCATTACATTTGGCCTCTCCTCAGCTTTTGACTCCATTCATGTCTCTGCACCACTTACCTCCTTCTTCAGCTTCGCCAGTAAGCATGATGCACGTCTTCAGAGCAGTCGCTCGGACTGCTGTCAGCAGCATGGAAGAAAGACCAGTAAAACCCAAAGGGTAACTCGGGATTCCTCAAGAACTTCACATTCATGAGTGAAGGTTTCTCCCCGTGAAAACTATCCTGGTTAACAAAGGAGATGAGAGTGAAACAAGTAATGATACCAAACAAGGAAACTGACAGCAACGGCTAAAAAGAGATCGCCAGGTAATAGCGGTGCATGATGGGAAAAACTAACAAATGGATGAATGAAAAGCAGATAGGAAATAGGATTAAGGAAGAGATACTTTAAATAAGATCTTGCCTTATGACTATATCCAATCCCGAATAAGGATGACGCCTTGTCTATCACAATGCGGGGGGGAAAGATTTCATGTCATCTAAATGAAAAATTAGATATTGCAGGATATCTAATAGATATTTCACCTTCAACCACGGAGGATGTTAAGGAACAATTGTTACTTTTAGAACAAAATATTAATAATACAATTAAGAGAATAAATGAGTTCTTTATCTACAGAGAAAATTACTTTTAACAAAGTTCTGAATTATGATGAAATTTCAAAGGTTTAGGAAAAAAGGAATATTGTGCTAGAATTTAATAAGCATACACAACATACCATGGGAAATCATAGCCCAGTTAGCATGATTGTGATCTAAACAAAATATTTGAAAGGCTGATGTGGGAGGTATTCACTTAGAAAGCAGCAGTGTAACTAATGTCAATGTCAATCGGTTTGATTTTATGGGAAATGTGTCTTGCCAGAAAAAAAAAAAAAAGAGATTATAAATATGACTGATAAAGGTAAATATATTCGCATTATATAAACAGACGTAGTACAGCAGTTGGCGTGCTGCCCCACACCCAGGGCATGAAAACCTGTTATGTACAGGGGTTTGTTTTGTAGTAGCCACAACTTTGCAGCAGCCACGCCAATAGTCTTCAAGTGGTTCTGCTGCTTTTCTCTCAGCAGCTAGGTATCTTCCTTCATACCATGATTTACCATTTTTCTCCATTCCACAAGAGCATGTTGCAGAATTCATCACTCAGTATTTCTGATGGCAAAGGCTTGTGACAAATAAAATTCTCAAACACTTCTGAATTCCTCCTGTGTAATTTATACCCACTCTAAAACCTACTCTGCTACCAAAGTAGTGCAAAGAGAACCATATCTTCACATCAAAGAGAACCATAAAGTCGTTATATTTCACTGTTATTGATTTTAACACTCTTTAGCTGGAACTTAAGCCTAATGTTTCTTTCTCCTAGGACTACGAGCAAAAAATCTTAAATTCTTGAACATAGTTTGCATCTCTTCTGTATGAACTATTTGTAACTGGAGCATCACTATCTCTGAGAGAGGAAAAACAATAACTTTTGTATTTGAAGAATGCTTCCGTGAAATGATCCATATCTTAACAGAGGAGCTTTGGAAATCCACAAAGAGAAAACACTAAAATAAAATTCTCCTTAAAACATATATGCATACATGACGTATCTGGTGGAACTCTGTAATCAGAAGTAAACTCATACATTTATCTTATCATGCAATGGACTTCCTCACCCCTGTCTACCCATGCATCCTACCCCAAAATTAAAGACCCATATATAATTTTATGGAATCATGAAAAGCCACTAAGAAAGAAAATAATGAAGCATAAAAATGCATAGAAATCCAAGCCACAAACCACAGTACATCTCTCAGTAAGTAGTAAGCATGTCAAAATAATTTAAAAAGTGGGGGAAAGGTTTGCAACCTTGTTAAGAATTTTCACGGTCTAAATCTTATTTTCTTTTTTCCCCCTGTGAAACTTCACCAGTAGGAAGGATTCTTCCAAAATTGGTAAGTACAGCCTGGAAAAATCAACTGCATTATGACGAACCAAGATACCATAAATATATCTCTAATCTATGTGGTTTGGAAATGCAATTTAGAAAGAGATGACTAATTAATAATTCTTGCTTTCCACAAATCAAAATGCGTTTTTCTCTAAATATCCCTACAGCACTCTTAATTTCCAGGCATACCACAGCATCTAGTTCATGCAGCACAAGTTATATGGCTTTATTCCTATTGTATGAACTGTATTGCACTCACGCTTCATGGACTCTCACTAGTCACTAAGTGCCTCTGAATTTCTATGAATTTATTATGGGGAAATGAAATACTGAACATGTAAATATTTATTGAAAGCATACATATAAATCATTTTTTTTAATTTTACAGAACTATTAGACTTTTGGAGAAATACTTTTATCAAGTATAATTTTTAGACGGAATTGTTCTAGAATCAATAATCTTGTTGAAAAATACAGGGAGTTACCATAGTAATTGTTACTTGTTTACTGACGTATTGTTACGGTCTTTATTCACGGTCAAGATGAATCTGAATTATAGATTTTCTTGAAAATCTGCTGATCCTTGTTTGAACCTGGAAATTATTTTCCTTGAATATGATGTGGCTCTATTTTGCACCTGCCTTCATCTTCACAGAGAACATTCATAATAAAATATTCTTTTTTGCTCACCTGGTAATTTCATTTTATTTATTCAATAGTTTAATTAACTATCTCTTGGGGTTGTAAATAGTATTCATAACTCTGGAGATATATATGATGCTGAGTATTACCAAATTGAACTCCAGTCAGAGTTCTGCAGCGGAAAAATGTAGTTAAATCAAGACAAGTATCAGGAATTCAACTGAAATTAGGCAGAGAGAATAAGGTAAAACCTTGGGAAATGTCTGTCTCCCTCTCTTCACTTCTGATCTGAACTCATCATCTCTTCTCCTCAAAAAAAAAAGCCAAAAAAACCCAAGAGAGGGATAGACAGGATCCACGTTTAGTTTTTATTCCCTTATTAGGAGAAGCAAAAGTCTTTTCTGCTGGTATTCCCTAGTTATTTACCAGTCCAGTAAAACTGGACTCTGCAATTCAGCTGAACTAGGTGCAAATCACAAAACAGCACACCAAGGAGCTGCCGTACGGTCCTCGAGTTGGGTCAGCTTGTGTTTTTGTCTGCTACTGGTTGTGTGCCAAGTTCGTCTCCCATGAACAATGACAACAAATAATGGCAGAGGTGTGGGGGTTTCTGTTTTTGGTTTTTTTGGATGTATGACATCACAAAGACTACTGAAATCAACAAGTTGCCCATGGACTACCAATTTAAAATCCCGTTACTGTTTTCCATGACTCAGAATCACTTGTAGCTAGGTATTTAGTTTTGGCAAAACCTGTGTCATAGCAGCAGCTCTTCCGGCCTGGCATTCAGTGCACCAACTGGACCGTTTCAAAGGTAATTATGCAGTGAAATAAAAAAGTGAAACCACATGGCTGCTGAGCAGAGACAGATAGGACTGTAGGAAGAAAATTAGAAAGCGTGTCTTCTCCAAAGTGTGTTTCATGGCCAAACATAAAGGTATTTTAACTTCCAAATAATATTATGTAGAAATAGTGAGTGGACCACTGAGCTCAATGTTTGGCGAAGCATCCCCAGATCCGTATGTAAAGTATGCAACCTATCCCCTGGAAAGAAAATCTGACCTTTCATTGTTGCAGTGACTTCCCAGCTGACATTTTAAACCGAGGTAGCACAGATGATACCCACCATGCTCCACTCCCCCTGTGAACAAACAGCTCAGGAAGCACTTCTGGCTATATTTGACAATTGAGAAATTAATCACTGTCCAACAGTTGAGTGGTCATCATCCAGAAAGTGACAAGGGCTTCTAAATTAGCCGATTGTATAGAAATATATTTTCTTACAGAAATTGGTTTGTCTTGTTGTTAAACTTAGAGGGTATTTAAGTGTGGATAAGCGAAGTGTTTTATCAGGGATGTTATAATGCTTTTGGATACTTCCTTTCATAGATAACTTACAATTATCAGCTGCATCCAGACATCACTGCTCAGTTGAACTGGCTTTCTTTCTGGCACAGCTACTACAGAAACCAAATTTACTATGAAAACTATAAGCTGCAGGTGTTTGAGGCCAGAATTCAAGTTGAACGTAGGATAGCTTCCAACTTCTACCATGTTGATGAAAAAGACTTCCTTCTGGATTTTCTAGAAGAAGTAATGCCTCCATATGCAAACAGCTCCATATAGAATCTCAACATGGAATTACATCCACACAAAATAAAACCACCCAACAGCACCATGGCCTCTTCCTCCACTACTTGATCAAGGCTACAACTGCTGCCCTTCCAGTTCATTCCCCATAGATGCACACCGTGCTCACAGAAGACATTGTTTTTGGCTAACTTGCCCTGCACAGGCCCTCTCCCAACCTGGGGTAGAACTATAGTAGGATAAACACAGCTCTCTGCCCTTTGGATGCACTCTTTCCATGTAAAGAAGGTAACAAAAGTCTTCTTAAATCCTGTTTAGGGATGAGGAGGTTGAAGCTAGGCACAGTTCTCGTCCCATTTATCTGCACGTGAAGAATGCACTCACTGAACATAAAGGTGCTGATTGTGGAATTTCTCCTCAGGGGAAGAAGAGGGCTTGGAAGCAGAGACACTACAGTTTCACAGCGTGTAACACTGAGCATGCACCATCGCAAGTACATTTATCCTAAAGATTCCCTGCTGAGTATGCCTGTAACAGACAACACTTTCAGCAGAATATGGAAATATCACTTGCACACCAAGTGATGAGTCAACAGCCGAGGGGAAAAAGAAAAAGACCAAATGCTTTCAGAATGAATAAACCACATTCAAACCATACTACTATTGTCTGTTTTTTCTAGCAGCCATACAGCTAAACCTCCAGTTTCTTGAGCATTTCTGATCATCCCTGAATTCCACAGGGCTTAGGATAATCATTAACAGCCAGAATGGATGAATGCTGCAAAGTCCAGAGCTAGCAATCCTCTTAGACAATTGTTTGGGTTTTCAAACTAGCATGAGTCTATAAAATTTCATTCCTTTAATTTAAACCATTTTTCTTTCCCAAGAGCAGTTCAGTTTAAAAACAGAGGCTTTTTCTAACTGAGAAAAGGCCTGTATGTGTAAATAATGTAGATAATCCTGCATGTGTTCCTTCAAAAAAAAATGGCTAAACTACCATAAAAGTGAATGCTACATGTATCTAATTTAAGATGTGAATTTCTTTTCTTTTCTATTTCTACCCATTTTTATGGGAAATGAGAGAATCATCCACGATTTTGCTGCTCCACCTTCTTTCTAATTCACTTTTTATTTGTGTATTGGATTGTCCATAAAGTTTTTCTCTCTTTTTTTTTTACTTAATCACTCACATGAAAAATATAAGCTCAAGAATATTTGTGTTCTAGCTGAACTTTTAAACTCCTTATGTTCAGGTAGGTTAGAAATTAGGGAGACTAAATACACACATTTCTAAATAAAAATTCTTGAACATATTTAATTTAAATTAAAAAAAAAAAACACCTTAGGACAGATGTTAAAATCCCCATTACAACAAAAACAAACACCCGTGATGCAGAACACAGTGCAAGTTTTCACCATATACATATTTTGGCTGGCAATTCTCAGTATATGACAACCCTGTGCTAACAACATGACCATTTACAGGCAGAACATGCAACACACACTTGGACAAGAGTTTTATGAAGTATGACTGAAACATAAGACATTTTAATTGTAACTGACACACACAAGACTTTAATCAAATAAAAGGAATACATAAATTTTTCTTCTTTAAAAGCTTTGATAACAAATTTCTGGATTCACAACACAGGACTGCCCAAAGCTTATGTATTACAATATAATACTCCCACTGTTAGAATAGGCTGTATTAAATTTTTTGAATACAGTGGAAGTTGGCTCCTTCTTCCACGTCATCTGCAGACAGAACACACGGTGCCACTGCATTGCAAAGAGCCACAACTTATTTCTGAGCCAACAAATAAACCTCCATAAACCAAACGAAAACCTGGAGACAAAGATCCTGAAAGAGCCAATATCTAGTCAGCACTCTGTGGAAACACCACAGAGATTAAATGATTGTAGCTCACTGAAAGAGAGCCCATTCCCAGAGTTCATCTCCTTGGCTACATTTTCAACCACATCATCTATTTACTTTTCCTTTCATCAAGGACATGCAAAGAAACTTTCTGCAGGTTATAGTTTCATTTAAAAAAATCTAACATGACATACAACAAGAAGAATTAGTTCTCTTGTAACAAAATGTAAAGGAATGACAGGAAATTCTTCACCCATGCAGGAGCTCTGAACATCTTCCCTCATTCTCCCTCCAGCCAGCAAAATACCATGGATATAGTCAAAGTCCCACCATCCACACCATTTTCAAGCTAACCAAAAGGCTGTTATGGAGGGCCACAAGGCATCTGTCCTCTCTGAGGGGATATTCCTTGAGTTAATAGCAATAATTTTGGAAAGATAAACAAAATACTAGGTTTCAGAGTCATGGTTAGCCCTGGTACATGGCAGTGAAGGCACTGGTCTGGGTTTGTAACGATGTACATTCGTAAGACCGTATATGAACTGCAATCAATGGCATATTTCTCCATGCATCTGTGAATCCAGTTCTGGATGACTTGTTCAACACACATACATAATTAATTTGGTCTCATATTTTTATAAAGAGGCACCTTATATTTTCAAAAGTATCTTAAAGTATATACCTCTGAAAATAAATACATACCTGTACTTGCATTATGCAATCACCTTTCTTCCCACACTGTGAAACACAACTATTAAAAGGACCTAGGACAAGTGCATAAATATTAGCTGTGGTCTTTCTTTGAATGAGTAATATCAATGGAGCAAAAGTACCCACAGAAAAAGAAGTCAACTTATTACTGGCTCCCAAAAAGCTAGTCCACTAGTTAGTACATATTGTGCAGAACCAGCTGGAAACATTAGTTTTGGCTGTTAGTGAATTCCCCCCTGCCTTTAGTAAGTTAAACTGTCTCCTAGTCTCTTATCCAGGTATTGTATCCCCCCTTACTAACTGAACTACATATTAAAAGGGAAACAAATCTTAACATCTAGATTTGCATTGTGTGCATGGCTGCCCCTTTGGCACAATGAACCTTAACTCTGCCCTATAATGACACTAAAAAGACTACAGAATTATTTCTGTTGTTGTATAGGCACTTGTGAACTGCATATGTTTAAAAAATAAGCCTAAATTATTGGGATCTTGGCATAGTCTCTCATACAGCGTGCTCTGTTGGAAAGGTAGCAGGAGTCTCTGTTTCAAGGGTCCTCATGATAGCATCATCAGCTGGATCAGACAAGATTCCCTGAACCTCCTCCTCTGCTGAATTCCTGAAAATTCACCTGGCAGTGGTCCTACATCACCACTATAGCATATGAATGATCCATCACCATTGATTTTTCTTAAACTACATTAAAAATAACCCTAAAGACCTTAACTACATACAAAATACTGTCCTATGGGACCATTTCTGTAACCCCTGGAACAGTTTCTACCAACCCTTTACAAGTGCCTTATCTACTGACAATCTGCTCAGCTCTGCATCAGGAACTGCTTGGGGAGTCTCTAGAGTGGATTATCCACCTGGGAGGCTAATAGACACATTTAGGTACACAAATAGCTCTGGATGCAGCAGGAGGTGCCAGAGGACCTTCGGGCTATCCAACACACAAACCGGGAAAGCTACTGTACCAATTAGCCATATACTGAATTTGGAAGATGCCCAGGAGATCAGTCAGGCACCTTGGGTCAGGTTTAGTCCATTGTTTCAAACTGTCTGTAATCTCAGCTATGTAGATGACTAGCTAGGGTCCTGGACCACATGGAGTATTAATGCCTCACGTGCATCAGACGTGCATGCGGGCGCAGTCCAGATACCCAGCTACACCACCATTTGGACAAACTTAATTACAAAACGCAAGTTTCATAGCTCTTGCCACAGTACAAGTTTATGGTACTAGATGAGATTAAATTTTGTTAAAAGATCTGTTTTCACTTAACAGGAAAAGGCATTTTCCCTTTCAATTTCTCTCAAGGTCAAGGTTGCCTTAAACTTGTCTGTACAGAAGTTCGTAATCTTGCACTAAAAGATAAATTCAGTCCTGTTCCGGTCCATTTTGCCCAAATTATAAAGCTTGGGTCAGGAGAAGACTACAACACACTTAGACTCCTTTTCACCTTTATCTCACTTCACATGAGATTTTAGTCATGTTCCCCTATTTCAATATTCTTATAGTGGTTCTTCTGGTTTGGTTTACATTTTTGTTTATTTATTTTGCCTGGGAATAAATTGAAAAACAACTAGAAATGGACATTGAGAATCTGGAGCCCCAAATTCTTTTCCCCTGACTCTGCTGCCGACTCACTGCGTGCTCTTGGTCATGTCATCTGTGAAATGGGAATCATGACAATAACAGAGAGAAGTGGTAACTGTCTCATGGTTGAGTGCGCTCCTTGTGAGAAAACGTTTTGTAGAATCTTTAAAGCCGTAGTATTATATGAAAACATCATGTATCCATTAAACAAATACACTGCACTAAGAAATCTTTGGTTTAAAAAATACTATGGTACGTGTAACCACTAGCATTTTGTTTGACTACTTATAGTTACTATTCTACAAAAGCAATAATTTTGTACAACAAATGAAAACCTACATTAGCGGTTCTCAGTAAGTAGCAGAACAAAACCTATATAAATTAAACTTATAAATTCGTTTGAGCTAAATAATAATGCATAATAGTCTAAATTGTAAGCTTAGACCGTTCACACGTGGAAATTATTTTTACTGCAGACATCCCACAATCAAACAGGAGTGAAGCTTTAACAGCACTTCGCATGATCAAGTCACAGATTTTGCAAAGATACTGTTGAAATCCTGAGGGTGGGGATTAGGCCTTCTCTTCCAAGATGATTGTTTTGCTTTGTTTCAGTTTACTTTCAGAAAAAAAGGGGGGAATATGTGCTTATGGAAAGACCTGGTATTGTCACAAAAAAAGTTATTATTCAAGATGTAGTCTCTCAGTGCTTCATTTTGTGTCTGAATACACCTACAGAGTTCATAATGAACAATATGCCTGACATCAAATTACGGCAGCAGACTTGGGAACCAAAGAGGTCTGGCAGTGAAGGGTCACTCTCATGTATTGCAGCCTTATTCTTCTCTGGACAACTGAAGGAAGACAAAGGTAAAATCTCAGAGCTGGAGACAGGGTCAGAGTTACTGCAGAAAAGTGGACTCAATACCAAGTAGCACTGTTAAACTATTTTCTAGTTTAAGAAAATAATGAAGTGAGTCTAATAAGCTGAGTCTTTCCCTTTATTTTGGGACTATATCACATAACAGGAAAGGAAATCAAAAACATTTGTCTGCCTAACACGAGCACAAAACACATTTAATGGCTTCCGTTCCTCTGAAATGTATTTGAAGCAGCAATACTGAAGATGAGAAAATACATTTAATTTTTTTTTGTGGGTGAATCAAAGCTTGGTGAATCAAGACTCAGCAATATTATGGGAAAAGCAGGAAGGGAGTCACAACAGAATAGTTTGTCTTAATGTTACACACCTGTTATCAAAAAGATATGTCAGAAAGGTATGTAATTCTCACTCATGACTACAACTCTGATTAATCTTACTAGAAGAGAGGCCAATGAAATAATAGCTTTCCGAATTTTTAAGCAATGCCTCTGAAAAAACATTCACATCAGCTGGAAAACTCCCAGAAATTCAATATATGATGTTTGAAATATTTTTAAATTAAGTGTTGGCAGATATTACACAAAAATGAGTTCCAAATCTGTAAAGCAAAACAATATATTTTTCTCCTGGTGACTACTGTGGCTTGAGAATATAATCACTAAAAGACCAAGAAATTTTCAATCTTGGTATGGAAGGGAATGAACCATCATCCAAAGCAACCTCAGATCCAAGAACAATAGTAAAAGAATGTCTATGCAAAGCAGGTACAACACGGAAAGTGGCCAAAAAGTAAAGGGGAATCATAGTTATGGACAATGCATGTAACATGCTACAAATGGCACCATTTATATTATCTTTATAACATGTGTGCTTACATTGTGCATGTATGGGTGTGTATAAATAAACATGTATACGTTTATATGTATATCTGCATATTCACATACACTGACACAAATATGAGGGGCAGAGGGAAGGAAATGTAGGTCAGCTCCCTAAGAGCTGGAAATAGCATCAGAAAAACAGCCAAAAAGGCACCTTTATGGCACCGTATTGGAAATATTTCTTTAGAAAATCCACTGACTCACATTCCACCACTCTTTTTGCAGCACTTTGTTGCCTGTGTCTGAAGTGGAGACACAAGGAATTTGAGCTCACTGAGAATTTCAAAGAGGGAGAGATGGTGAACTTAATTTTTGCTCTCGGAAAACATCAAACCAAAAAAAATCCCCAAGCTGGGAGTAAGGACAGTTGATTCAAAAAATTCAAAGCAGAAAGACAAATATAAGTGATTGACAAAACCACCAGTTGAAAAAAATGATGAAACTGCAGAAATTGCATACTAAAAGCTAAGTCTTTGAACTTTACTACCTTTCCCCTCATTTAAACACACATGTTTTAATGAGGTTCTCGCAAACTATTAAATATTTTACAAAATCCATACTATACAATTTTATTAAAGGAGCCATATTGGCCTCTACTGGTCTTTCTACTACTCTTATGTACTACACCATTCCTATTATTTTCAGGAACCCGACTGATACTCAGGACATGTCGGCTGGACATCCCAAAATAACATAAAACATCTGAACCACCCCACTCGGCCAATAACTAGAGATCACCCTAGAGTCTGCAAATGAATTACTACACAAGTTTCAGTGCAAAGATGTTGGTCAGCTGAAGAGAACCAGGTTACACAAGAACCGGTGGACAAAGAACAGCCGGGAAGGGTTACAAAATACGCCTGAGACTTCTTAAGTGGGAGGAGGGAGTGTAAAATCACTTTCCTCTTTAAAGGAGGTTATTCCTTTGGGAGTCATTACTGTAAAGGGTTTAATTACACTTGCGAGTAGCTTTCAGAAATGACTAGCTCTAGCTAACATTCATTCATGTTGGACGTTACAGGTGGGTCTTTTATAGCAAGTTTCATCTTTTGTTTTGTTATACGTAGCAAAATATCTCGTTAAAAGCAGTGTGCTCGTAGGAAATTAACTGTCATAAACGTGTATTTCTGAGCTATTGCATTAAACATTCATCATTCTTGTTCTAAGCGCATGAACAAAAGCAGTTGTCAGTACATGTTGTTACGGCAGACCTTAACGCATCTGATGATTGTTATGACCAACTAATTGCATGAACCTCTCTGCAATGGTGTGCAACAGAGGATGGTCCAAGCTGCATCCAGAAGAGGCAAAGACCACATCACTCAAGCAGATTTCTTCTCCCTTTGGTCTTCTCCCCCTGGAAAGTGAAATAACCCGTAATGGACAACCAGCTTGGAAACCCTTACAAAACCTTTAGGCTTTTGTGCCACCTCCTCAGCTTGCACAGCTCCCGCTGTGAGCTTTGGTGAGTGGAGCGGCGGAGACCCACCTCAGCCACCAATCCGATTCATCTGCACTGCTGCGGCTGCATAAACGATCAGCCCCCGGGGCCCCCCATCCTTCACTGCCAGACGGCAATGCCGAGATAAACTTTCTCTGCAAAAAGCACTACATGTTTTGGAGTTTCCTGTGTTATCCTACAAAGTTGGATCCAAGCCCTGGCACTTAAATTTAGATTAACTGTCTCACGTTTTATTTATTTACTGTTTCCTGAGTTATTAATATAATAAGCCTTCCCCATTTAAAGTCACCCCCCACGCGCTGAAATAGCACAACAAAGACCTCTTAAAATGGCCCATTTCCTGTTGCTGTAACTGCACCTTCTCTGCACGATATCCTCAGTTTGCATAAAATGATTAATTATGTGTGTACGTATTAGAGAAGGTACACGCACATTGCTTTTCCTCTTTGCTAATTTCTCATTGGTACCCGAGATATAAACTACCATAAAGTAAACACATTAATGTTAAGCACCAGGAACAGGATCTCCCGGGTCCAACGCACACTTACAATGACCAACTCCAAAGACTCTTTTCATCTCCAGCTCCTTCTGAGCTGTCGGACTTGGACAGCGTTAGCGTGACACTGACTTTGTTTTCACTCCTACAGCAACTCTCGTCCAAAAATTTTAAAACATTTTGGAAACGTAATGATTTAACTCTTGCCACATCCCCGTGAAGTCGTTACCCCTTGTGCAGCTGGGCAGAGGGAAGGCTCACCTTCCTCCTTTCCAAGGCATTCCAGTTTTAATGGCTTCATGCAGCCAGAAAATGTGAACCCCAGCTGGGCTGGATCACTGCAGCTGGACTGATTCTGGCGTACTCAACACGTTCCTTCTGAAGGAATCGGTTGCACACCAGCAGCATTTATACATACAATGCAACTGCAAATTATGTTACACTCTAATTAATCTTAGATAGGTGATAAAGTCCAGTGAGGATTTACTTCTAACATCCAGAGGAATCCCCAGCAATGACCAGCAGCCAGCATCACCAACCATTATTCAGTTACAAATGCAAACATTAATGTTTTATCCAAACTCTTCCTCCGTTATTCTTTAACTGGTCTTTTTCTCCTGCAGTCCCTCAGCCAGCAGCAGCTTCGCCCCTCAAGCTGCTCCCAACCCCTGCTGCAAGAACTGGTCAACTCCCAAAAACTACAGACAATCAGCATCTCCCTGCTCAGTGAAAACACTTGAGATTAGCAGTTAAAGATTGCGCTCATCCTCCCATGTCGGAAGATCTGGGCTTGTCATGTGTGTTTCTATTTCTGGATGAGCACCAGGGCAAGGCTGAGGAGGGGAGAGGGACTCACTTTAGGTACCACTCTGCAAGGAGGGACCAAATTTTTTGGAGACAAATAGTGCTGTGAGACACCACGATCCACAGATTAACACCAGGATTAACAACTGGATTAACACCAGAAATTTTTGCAGGACTTTGTATGTCTTAGAGAGAAATCTTGAAGAAAGCAGGAACAATGCAGTAAAACAATTTTCTTATCCAACATATGAGGAAAGTTGGTAGAGGTGAGTCCAATGACTGCAGGAGAAAGGAAATCCATACCCACACTGGTTTGTTTGCACTACTGAGTTATAAAGCTTATAGACTGAACAAAGCAAACTGCATATCAGTTAATAAAGAATGGATTATGTTTTGTTTTAAACCTGTTAATTTTTCAGCCCAGGTGCTCTCATTGTTATTTCAGTGGCTGTGCTGTAAACAAAATAAGCAGATAGATGGGAATGGCTGTCTGAAGAAAAATATTTATTGTCCCACTCCTTTAGTTCTATCAGGAATAATCCTGTCCTAAGCACTCAAAAGAAGACATGCCTGTTATCTGTCTCCTTCAGATACATAAAGGAAAGTCCTTACAGAAAAGGTAGACTACTGCTGGCTTCACTCAAAAAAAAAATCTCATGGAATTCTTGTCCATCTGTAGATAAAATGTATGTGTGTACTACATGTATTTACATACATGTGATATGTACATGTGTAACTATATAAAAAGAATGGAAAAGTCATTCCCCCACCAAGTACAACAGGAATTTTTATAATTATCTCCTGTAAGGAAAGCTGTCCAGAGGTATTGCTGCAGGGCCAATGCCTCAAATATCTTAGCTTTCAGTAATAGATCACACTCTACCTTTTCAAACCGTGCTTATTTGCAGCAAAGAGTGCTAAATGGTACTGATAATACGCAAATCCTGGTTCTATTCTTATGTGGCCAATTTTATACCATTTTAATTCAAGCAATATCAGTGTAACTCTTTCACATCACCAAAACTGATGAGAAGAAAACAGGTCATGCTGATTTCATAGGACTGCAGAGCAAATCACAGTCCAAATGGTTGTACCAACTATTTTTAGAATGATTACATGAGATTCACCTGCAAGGTAACATGACAATATAGACTACCAGAAGCTCTGGTTAGAGTGATATAGCAGTCATAGATGATCTTTGCCACACTTACATGCTATGAGGTAGGAAACATGTCTTTCTACCTAACATCTTAGATGAGGGTCAATTAAAACAATATTATTGCTAATAGCAAACCAAGGGTTTGCTTCTGTGCTAGATCCAAGATTATGGTCCCATGATGATGCAGCCCAGAATAAAATCTTTGCCCTATAACTCATGAAGCACCACAGGTTCAAACTCTGCCCTCCAGATGATGATAAATGTCAGTTTCTCTCTTCCCATATATTGCAAATTGTTAGTAAAAATGAACTGCAATCATAATCAAGGAAATTTGAATTTGTACATTCAAATTAAGACCTGTAAAAAAATAGTTCTCTTTTGCAACCTACACAGGCACCAAATTTTTAATGGAATTCCGTAGTCATCGGGTGCTCAAAGGTGTATTGTTACTGAAATTTATGAATCTTCAAAAGCCATTAGATCCTGCTCTGAGATGTGCCTCATTTTTATGAGTGTTAAAGTGCTTTTTAAAGTAGAAATCACAGATGCTCGACACATTTAATAAATTGATCTCTCCCAAGTTTTAATTTATGCTTTGTTAAGTAGCGCTCCTGGCTTATGAAGTTCTCAGCCTAAATGCCTCTACAGATTCGACTGGTTCCAGGTCAGCAGATCTTTCTCACTCCCCGTAGCACACTTCTGCTTTTCATCCTCATAACAGATACATCATTACAGAATTGGGATTGCAAGGTGTCAAAGGGGTTGCACTGCAAAGCACAGATGCATCATTCCTGTTACTGATGCACAAACTATACAAATGTATTAGTTTTCAATTTTAAAACAGGTAAGTCTGCCTGAGGAGAATAAAACATTTCTTCTTCTTCTGAGCCTCCAGAAAGAGACAAAAAATTCAAGCTGCAGATGAATAAACTGATGGCAAAACTTGCAACAGATGCTTTATGTATTTTAAGATAGTAATTTTCTCTCTTTCATGATCAGCACCAATTAGATAATTATGATCAAGAGATAGCTTTTCAATTAAGAAAGTTATTTTAATATAGTCTTATTACAAAATTAGGGTAGTAGATTGCAGTCAGATTTTCTTTTTAAATGACGACCTGGAACCATGTCCTTAGTGAAAAGCATTTTCAGGTAAACACAGGGCTGACGAGGCTGTGGGCACCTGGCAGGAAGAGTCCTTGACATTTACACCTTTCATGGTGCACATGCTCATTCTCTCTCTGTAAAACCTGCCAATCTGCAGAAAGCAGCTTCTCACAGGTGAGTTGGGCAGCAACAGTCTTGCCCATCCAAAAGAGGAAATAAACTTGAAAGACTTAATTTTATTATATATTTTTAAAAAAAGAAGAAGAAAAAAGACACTGGTTGAAGTAGGGCAAAACCCTGTTACTCCTAACTTCTAAAGATTTATATTTCTTTATGTTTTTGCCCACCAGGGCACACATGCATGTAAGTAAACAAGGCAATGAGCCTTCCTCTAGACTACTGGGATATCAGCAGGAGGAGGGGAAAAAGTGTTGCACAAGCACTAGGAGAGGGAGAGCAGCCGTCCCATCCACCTACTTGGGAGTCAGAAGTCTCTGCGCTTTCTAAATGCCAATCTTCCCACAAAGCTTACCCGTACTGTTGCCAGTGGGTCTGTCAGGTCAGCAAGTTCCAGGTAAGGTTCAGGTCAAGCCCAGCTGGTCCAACCTCGTCTTCTCTGCGGTCAAGCCAGTTCTTTGATAACCTCCAGACCTCTCAGGCTTGCCTCAGCAGAAAACTGGCAGCAATTTATTTTCATATCTTCCACCAAGATCTTGACTTCGTTATTTCTTGCTTAGCCCAATATAAATCAGGAGTAAAGGTCCTGGAACAGAATTATATAATTGTATTAAATCAGTAGAGAAGAGGAAACAGGGAAGTTTGTTAAATAATAAATAAGTGTTCTCAGGCTTTCTTAAGACTGTTCTAGTTGCAGGCAGGAGGAAAGAAGTCTTAACCAACATTAATATAATTTGTTTTGCTACACACAAAATATTACCAGTTTCCTTTTTTTTTTTTAAAGTACATTTGCAGAACTGTTACTGTAGTACACCATTTCTGTCACTGTATTGCTTTCTAGCCTCAGGCAGTGTATTTTTTTCTCCCCCTCAAAGCAGAAATTGAAATTCTTTTCTGGAGTTTGCAGTAAAATAGGATGTTCTGTCATCTTTTGCTGAGCCTTAAACTAGCTCCCACCTGCACTGCCTTGTAGCAGGGACATCCTTCATGCTGTCATGTACACTGGCCATTTCAAACATGAAAAAAAAGAAGGAAAAGGTGTTTGCAAGTTGTGAACAACATAACAAAAGAATAATCCTAATAATGCTTAATAATCAGGTACTGAGTCCAGCCTGCCTAAGGGGAAAGAATGGAGAACATAGCATAGTCACTGACTGTAGATGCGTCCTCCAAAATTATGACATTGGAAACTAGGAGGAGCTTATTTAAAGACCCCGTGCAGCCGAGCAGAATGTGTCCTGTTCCGCTCAGGTTTTCCTGATCTCATTCCAGAATATGGCACTCAAAAATGCACTAGGTCTCACACACAGTCATGAAGGGAAAACTACTAGTACTGTAGTGTTCAAACCCAAAGGAGAGTATGCAGCGTCAGGTGATGCTGAGACCCTTCATGAGAACTGGCCTCCAGATATGACTGAGGTCCAGAAACCCACCAGCCTGCTGTAAACTTTTTTGAATGAGCTTAAAAAGATTTCAATGAGGAAACAGGACGCATGACACACCTCACCTGGATCTCTGTAAACAGAGCAGATGAGCTCCCATAAGCATTGCTCTGTCCCAGATGACCAACCCCCATGGTGCCCAGTCAGGTCAGGTTTATCCTCAGAATAGTTTCTCCAGAAATTTCCAGCATTTCATTTGCAAAACTGGTAGTGCTGGGAGAAGATGGGAGGATATGAAAATGAAAATTATCCAGACTTTCATGATGCTCAAATTTTCAGGAAGCAGTTTCAGCTGACAACATTTTTTGGCCCATGGTGCACTGGCAGCCAGTGAGGTCCTGCAGTGTCCAGTTGCATAAGCTCTGTCTCTTTTCATTTCAGTCTCCATTTCTTTTTCCCACATTGGAAGGCCAGTAAAAACTTTAAAGTACCCTGGCCAAGATGATCTACTTTAGAGATGAAAGATCTGAGCCCAAGCAGTTTCCTAAACTGTAATTGATATATGCTTTGATAATGAAAACTGAACCTTGGGATATGCTATCCCACCAGCCTATTCCAGAGACTGACTTGCAAAGTAATTAGAATAATTGATTCAATGTCAGCAAATACAACTGGGTTAAAAAAAAGGGCTCTTTTTTAAGTCACCTCTGCCGTTCTTTTTCACCTTGGCATAAAAACCACACATTCTTTGGGGTTTTTTCTGTATTTATATCATTCCCTTTCCCAAGAATCTTAAAGGGCTTTGTAGACATGAATGAATTTATCATCACAGACCTGCCTGAAACATAAATATTATCTTTCTGAAGTATGGATGGTTTTATCAAAGTAGCATATCCCATTTTAATTCAAAATCTTCTTTTCCCATCCATAAAAACGATGGTAAAGAAAAATGTCACTTTTATACCAGGGAGAGAACATGTGCAGGGGAAAGGATTATCTTTGTTTATGATGTGTTGGTGCATTCTCCACTTTTAGTTGAAAATTTTTCTAAGCACAGTGCCAAATCTATATGGTGTTCTTTCTAACACAATGCAGATGGACACTGTGACATGGAAAGGAAAGTGTAGGAAGTGGCATTCATTACTGAAAAGGTCATATTAGAAGTAAATTGGTCTCACTAAAATGAAACCAAATGAAAATATAAGTTGTCTTGTAATCAGGTTTTTTTCATTGTCTTTTCTTTCATTTATGAATCCATTTATTCCATTAGGATGGAATTACTCTGTGGTTACCTACCACAGTCGCTTTTATTCATAATCTGGCAAGATGTGTAATTTGCTGCGTAAAAGTTTTCATCACCGACCATTATTGTGGTGGTTTAAATCAATCACATTGACTAAAAGCCCAGTTGTGACTTCCTGAGTTCATTGGGCTTTGTCATCATCGGGCTCGCTTCAGAAGAAATTAAAGTGCAAGCAACTAAAAGCCTCGGTTTACATTGTAGAGGTGGATATAAGATTGGGGTTTTTTTTATGTGGAAGAGCAAAATTTCATTTTAAGGTCACCTTGATAATTTTAATTTGACTAGATATGAAATTTTTTGTTTTCCAGGATGTTCAACAATTTCCATGTTCTCTTTACTTCTGCTTTTAAATATAATGCTGGACACTACAGATGCCCATTCTAAAAGTAAGCAGTAAGAGCGTTTCTTTCAAAAAAAAAGGCAGAAGAAAGCCTCTTGGCACCTCTGAAAAGGGTGAAAACTATTTTGAAAATGTCATACTAATTTCCTGAAGATTTCCAAGTGTTTTCCCACATTCTTTTGCATTACAGTTATTTACCATTTTGCTTCTACAGCAAAATCAACTTTTTCTTTCATTAAAGGAGAAAAATTATTACCCACCTGGCACTTCAGCAATGCTGAAGGTTCACTTGAAACAGAATGCACCTAACCCTACTGTCATTGTATTCAACGGACATATGGGATGGCTCAGGGTAAACCCAAAGAAAGTCAATAATTTAGTTTTTGGTTTTTAGCTTCTACCTCAAGTCAAACCTCTGGTCCCTACATCTTACCAGAAGATTTTTACATTATTGGAAGAATAAATAACATTCAGTGTTGCATTTACTTCAAGTTGATATTGTCATGACTTCAAATCTTCATATTGAATAACACAAATAATATATTAATGTTCATGTCAATTAACTTTTAATGACTATTTAACAAATTCCAAGTACTGTTTATTTTTGTGACTCACTGCAGCTCCCCAGACTTTGACAAACTTACAGCATTGGCTTTCAAACTACGCACTGAAGGGCCAAGTAGCCTATTGATTTTGGACTGTAAGGTGCCAGAGCACTCTGAGAAGTGAAAGGATTTATGTTCTGAAATGCAGGTGACAAAAATTAGTCACAACTTTATATTTTGGACACTGCACATCCTATTCTGAACAGCCAGCAATTTTTGGGCATCTGAACAGTAACAACCTATGTAGAACTTACAATAAGGAATACAGCAAGGCATTATCCAATCTACTAAAAAAAAAAAAAAAGTGGTTGTTGTTTCAGATTGATCAAAAGAAATACATTTAAACAGTATAGTGTGAAATTCATCAATACAAGATACCCCTGCAATTAAAAATATACAAAAGTAATGGGCAACAAAAATCATCTTCACTTATCTAAGATGGGATATTTTCTGTTTAATAATAAAGTGATATAAAGCCTCCAACCCTAGGCATAAACTGCACATTTGCTTTTTGCAGTGAAGAAGGAACTTTTCTTCTGCACAAGTTATTACAAAATTACTTGCCAGTTTGTTGGCGGTGGGGGAGGGGGACTTTAATCTTTTTGTAGGGATAGGGAGCTGTTAACCTTCCTTTAATGCATATGCTATCCATCATTTTCTAAGTTTCCTTTTTAAGAAAGTACTTTACACACCATACACTCAACTTCACCTGTGGCTTTAAGGGTGTGATATTGGGGTATTAGAATTGCTTATCTAAACAGGGGCCAGAGACAAGAAACTGAGTCACAAGAAGCTTTGAATGTAAGCTTAGATAGCAAATCCAGTGCTCTTCACTAACCTCCATTTCCAAATGCAATAATTTAGTCTTAAGTAAACACACTTCCTAGCAAAGAAGAAAGAAGCACTAAAGGAAATATGAAAAAGCTTTAGCTTTCACATAGAGAAACAGCATTTGACACACTACAAAGTGAACCATAAATGCAATGCAGACTTAGCAAATGCACAGCTTTGTGAATTATTTGGGTTACCAGGTAATGGAGGCCCTGTGAAAAGAGCTAGAAGACATGCCAGCGCAAGGGCAGAAAGCTCATTGTGATAATGGAAAGGAAGGGTTGTTCATCAACAAAGAATAAATGCATTCTTTCTTGTGCTCCATGCACTTTGTAAAGATATTTTTGCATTCTAGTTGCTCATTAATAGAGGGATTGCAAAGTGTGAAAGACTGGCTATAAAAATACATACAATTATACTATTTGAAATCATCTAAACTTAGGTTATAGCATAGGGAAAAAATAAAGTGCAAGTAACTTCCAAAGTCTTGTACAACACTGCCAGGGAAGGGAGAGACTGTTCTCAGTCAGATCTTTGGGGTACTAGCTCGTTACAAGGAAGATCTGGACAGAGATAGAGGAGAAAGAAAACCTGTGAACAATCGGTCCGAAACTTTTAGAGAAAAAGAGGATTGTGAGGATAGGTATTGACCACGCTCCATCAAATTCCTGGGCTCTTCTCAATATTACAGAAGACAGACACAACCTTCTACAATTCAGCACACAGAGCATCAGCCTAAATGGATTTTCTTTTCTCTCCGTTTGCCCTCAATCTGTGTGCCAACACACTGCTCCAGATCCTGTCCAGCTCCCAATTGTTCCTTGACTCTTAAATCACAGGCTTTTAAGAATAAATACTCCTGCTTTGTTAGCATCTCTCTTCACCCTTTGTCTTTTTAATAGATCATTATTCTTCCCAAGATGATGACAGTTGAATCCTGGGCAAGAAATTTTCACTTGTCTTTGTTCCTGGGGTGTTCTTTACCTCCGTTTTTCCCTCACATCGTCTGCACTTATAAATTTACTTTTTGTCATCTCCAGGATGTTGTCAGAAGTTTCCACACCTTCATTGAAGCCCTTCCCACAGCTGCCCAGGTGCCCGTCTCTGCTTACAATGACTCCAACATGGTCTGCCTAAATTTTCGGCAACAAACTTCAAAAAACAGATATTATGGCCTGGGCTGTTTCTCTTGTCTCGAGGAAAATTATTCCTGTTTTCAACCTGCTTCAAAACTGACAAGACATTGCTTTCGATGTCTTGTGCATAATGAAGATTGCACAGCAGTGAACAGCTAATCGGGGCCAAGTCCTCTATTTGACTTGTAAATGCCTCTGGCGGTCTTCCAAACTCGGCGCAATTACTACAGATTTACAACACTTTAAAGTGAGAGGTACAGTTGGTCTAGTAAATCCAGTAACACATAAATGCTGAAAAATCACAAAATTGTCACCATTTAAGTAAGTTGTGCTAACTTCAGGGCTTCTAGCCATGCTGAGAGAAATGTGGAGCTCTATATATAACATCTACCGATTTAGGGGTTTGTGTGCTAGCTCCTTTTAATATCGGGGACTTAGCAATGGAAACACAATAAAATGTTGTCGTGCTTCATACAACAGACAAAGTAAGTTTTTGTGCCCTCTGGCTGTGGTCTATATCGCATCAAATGTCTTCCACAGAGTCGTATCAAGTGTGTTTGCTACGTGACCTCTTTCTGCTTAGGAAGGAAATTCTGTCATCAGACTTTTACCTTGACTTCAGTAGACTTCAACAGGAACAGTGTGTTCCCATCCAAAGCAAAATTTGACCCTCACAATTTGCACTGCTTCTTTCTACATTTTGGAGACAGCATTGATGCTGTCAATACAAGAAGAAAAAAAAAAAAAAAAGAAAAGTAAAATGTAAGAAAAGTGCCAAGCTTTGCCAGAAAATTTAGCAGATTATAGTATGCAACAGCTTGGATTGGGTATGTGTTAGAGCTGTGAACAGGAATCACTACAAAACGAGAAGCTGAGAGAGAATTATCTGGGGAGGTGGGGGAAGCTAGACTAATGGAATAAGTAAATAATAAAAAAAATAATAATAAGATACACAAATAATAAAAATATTTAGAAAAATATGTTTTGTACTGAGCTCCATGCCACCATGGCCAGACTGCTTCTAGCAGGCAAGCTAGACTTCCTCATGAAAGCTTTCCTACATCAATGTTTCACAGCGTACTTAGTACCGCTCACAGAGATAGTACTCCTTCTTCATCCAGGGAGCTCGGGTGTGAAATCTGATGGAAATTAATAACCCCAGAAAGGTTAAATAACCCTTTGGCTTTGTGCATTAAATGTCATTCAGGGAGCAAAGTGCAGAGACTTAGATTCCCTGTCTTTGCAGTAATCACCTTTAAAGAGAAAGTCTTTAGTATCTTACTCAAATGAAGCAACTCAGCTATAGCAGGTGAGATGTAAAGCACTATTATGGCTTTCATCTTAATGACTCACTCAGTTCTTGCTCCTTTTCATCACAGAGTTGACTGAGTATGTTCAACGTCCTTTTATTAACTGTTCACTCTGGGAGAGAGTGCAAAGGTTTTTTGCAGCTAAAGGCTAAAATCTTCATTCAGTGCTGTTCTTGTTGGGACAGAGCTGCAAAAAGAAAAGAAAGTATCTGATCATAGTGCTGTCTTTTTTTCAAGCATTCTTCTTGAAAACAACAGGCACAACTCGTCCATCAGCCATTTCAATTGCTGGTAAAATTATATGGCTGTTGTGTTCCTCAAAGTGCTGCTCTTAGAGTCTTCTGCTCAGGAAACCTGAGCAATGGTGTAAATCTGGGCTGATTAAGGAAAACTCTATCCAGCAGAAGGCAAAAGCAGGGACAGAAAAGAAGACAAGTATGGGCTTAGAAGAAAGATAACAAAGAAAGGCGGGCTGTCAGGACTACATGGTCACTACCCACCTGTTTTTTAGGATGCATCTGCTTAGGTATCCTTCCTGAGCTGAGGACGGTGAAGTCCCAGCTGTATCATACTAGAACACAGAATCCCAAGATTTGAGAGAAATACCAGCAATAGTGGCAAAAATTTACCACTTCCCCAGCAAACTAGCCTTTGGCTACTGCCACAGCACAGATGTCCACCACGTGGACGCACATCGAGCCATGCAACTTGTCCTCGGAGCCAGAAAACAGGCCATGGCCAACCTTATTTACTGGCAAAGGCACAGTTGTCTTCTTTTTTGCAATAGTCAGGAACATGTTATGGTTGGTTCAATTGTGTCATCCCACACTGGTGTTGCATCGAATACAATCTTAACATAATCCTTCGAAAATGTCAGTTCATAAATTTGTTGAGATTTCATACATTTTCTTGTAAATTTTAAAAACAATTTGTTTGCAGTAGTCCCAGTCAATGTTTTGTTACCCTTAACAACAGCACAGAAATTCCTTTTCCAAATTTCCTAGCATTTTCCGTCCCTTTAGCTCAGAGAAGCCCAGGTGATGTTCTGTAAAGCAGAGGGACCGTTTGGCAAGAGCAGTAAAAACACGAGTTGGCAACCAACTGCCAGGAACAGAAGGGACTTTTTCAGTAAACATTTTCAATATATTCATAAATTTCCAAGCCAAAAAGAGGCGGGGGGGAAAGTGCAGTCAGAGTTGTAATACCCTGGAGAACAGCAGTTTGATTGTTATTTACAGGACAAGAAGGATGTGGCTGGAGCATTGTTACAGAGCCTCTAAATTTCATTGCTTTCCTCCCTCAGATCTCACTTACTTTTACATGTTGTCATTATAGATATTCACATACCAACAATCTGATAGCAAGCATGTAGTTCTTTCAGGCAGCAACTGATACAACATTTTGTTGTTACTCCCTCATAGCGAAGAATTTGCTCATTTGAAAAAAAAAAACCAACTTGGTTTCAAAGCCTGCTATACTAAACCTGTCAGCTTGTGTGCTCAGTAGGTTATATAGTATGCCAGATACAGAGTATTGCTACATGCAGATATCAAACCTCAGGCTACATTTTAATCAGAACCAAATACTGCAACACCAATTGCATGGGAGGAGAGAAAAATCACAATTTTCAAGCTAAAATAGCTCATTCTTCTCATTGATGTCTTGTGCTTTAGGCTTATAAACCAACAGTGATGTCAGTGCAGTCACTAAATTACCAAGTGAGAGAAAACTTCAAAACTCAGCAAGAGGCCCTTAGGAAAGAGATATAATTGCCAAATTAAAACCTCCACTCCCGCCCTCTCAGCCACAAAGAAACCAAATGCTTCAGCTCACTAGTCAAAATGCTTCCAAAGCAGAAGTACTCAAAAGAAAAATCAAAATACAGTAATATTAGCTTCTGATATCTGTTCTCATCTCCACTCAAAGAAGGCGCTTATGATCATATTTCCCTATGAAGAAGTTAGAAAAATAATTTTAATTAGTCTGTCCTTCAGCCACAACAGAAAAAAAACCCACAACCCATCTAAAGTTACATCTTGTCCAGCAAGAAATAATCTGAGACTACTGAACTGCAGCAAAAAATGTCCAGAGCGGGTGTTATAATTAATTTAGGAGAGGCAATGCCACTCTTAAAACATGAGAATGTACAGTCCAGAGTTGATAGAGTCTGTCCTTTTGGGGAAGAAATCATCAATAGTGTTTAGTTATGATCCCATTTTATGTCGTTTCTATTTCATTTTTTTCTCCTGAGTAATTTAAGCTGAAACAACGACTGGCTCTAAGGAGCTACAATGTGTGCCAGAAGGTTAACTCTTCAAAAAAGAAAAAATCCAACCCCTCTGATAAAAGGAGAGGCCAAATAAATGAAAATTTTGGCAGATGTGTGAAGAATAGGCCAAATTCATCTTTGGTGTAACAATAGTCTACTTCACTAACATAACCACAGGAAAGAATATGAATCATTATTTTAAACATAATGAGTAAAATGTGTTCTCATTTCACTGAATCACAATTGATTCCACAGCACTTGAGATATTAGGGGGCAAAAAAAAAAAAAAAAAAGTCCGGGGCTCTTGAATTCATTACAATATACATCACTTTCACTACAGACGAATACAATCATGTTTTAAGTTTCGAAGATATACTTAGTAATGAACATAGGAACTGGAATGCAAGCCCAAGTGAGTATCCCCAGATTGTCACACCGCGCAGTGGAAAAGCACTGATCTGGACCCAGACTGAAACTTCACAGCAGCTCGCTTCCCCGGGAGCGGCCAATATTCCACTCGTGCACAGCCCTCTCGCTCGCGCAGGCACGGAGGTACTCTGGAGGCAAACAAGAGCCATAGCTGCAAACGCAAACGTCGCAAGACACGTTCTTACTCACAGAGAAGCTGGATCTAAAAAGCTTGGGTCCTACGGGTCGGTCAGAAACGCTGATGCTTACAGGAACGAACTTCGGTGCACTGTAATACTGCTATAAAACAGGCCTTAAAAAAAAAATATTAAAAAAGGTGAGTCGCAAGTGTAGACCAGCATTTTATCTAATCAGCTGCTAATGCTTTTCCTGCTCGAACAGGGTTAATCAGACATACATAAAACTATTTCCTGGCACTTTTGGAAAGCTTCTCCGGCGATGATTCCAACAATATGAAAGGTTTCAATTTTGCTGAGTTTATATTGGCCTAAAGTGTACTGAATTATATTTTATCACACCCTGTGGGACACATTCACTCAAAGTCTTTTTTAAGACAGCTTAGAGCAAATCTAGCAACCCCGTCTGCCTCTCATCTATGAACATTGAAACAAAGATTAATAAAGAATTAAGCAATGAAGTAGAAAGAAAAACTTAGAATAAGTAAGTTTTGTAAGAACAGCAGAAGTATTTACTTTATTTTGCACATGCATTACAAGGAGTTTTCTGAACAGGATTAGACAGCTAGGAGCATTGCTAATTCCAGGCAATACTGTGCTAAAGCAATCAAGCTGCCTCAGGAAAATGCAACCAGAGCAGCGTTACCAGTACCAAAATCATGAGGTACAACAGACGAAGAGTGTGACAGGGGGGAAACTTCTGCCATTGGGAAGATGCAATGAGCCCATGCCAAGGCTCCCCACGCCCAGTCCCAGCCACTTTCCCAAACAAGTTTTGCTCTGAGCTCTGCGTCCCTGTGGTTAAACTGCCGTAGTGGCTCAACACCAGCTTTGGTCGCTCTGTACGCCCAGGAAAAGGCAAGCGGATGTCAGTGGGACTAGAGCAATCAAAGCAAGAGGTCCATTGGACCAGCCTGAGGCTGCATGCTCGGCTACTCCAGCACCTCATCCCTCGCCACTTGCATTGCCTGAACAGCTCCCCCATGCTCAGAAATAAATGGAACCACAAAAGGCATGATGTCGGGCCATATACCCACTTCTGATGAGAGTGTCACAACCGCAATTAAAATATAGAACAGCTTTGAAACACTTGTAGATCATTACTTTTTTGCTCACCTTATGGTGGGTTTATAACTCTAAAGCAAAGTATAAGGAAGAACTGATATTCAAGGTCTCAATTCCACATTAGAGACGAAGGTTATGTGTATTTTGCAATAAGCTTAGACACTCCTAGAAATTATTTTTTCAAATTACTGCATTTTTACACATGCTTCTATTTTTAGATTAACCCTCATGAAATTAAGCAACTATACTGTTGGGAAGAAGGTGATCGATTATCACAATTCCACATTTTCTACACACAGGTGTAAAGCCAACCATGTAAGAGCCCTATAGGGAAATATTGAATATATTTTTGCCCTATAGGCAAATCCCAGATACAAATTCTCAGGAATCTGTTTAAAGCATTTACTTCTGCATACAGTTGAGTCACTTGAGGTTTATTTGTTTTAGTGAACTGCTTAACTGGGCAGTTACCCCAACACATTAATTAGATTAAGTCATTTACAGAGCAAATTTTATTCCTTGTTACTTACTAAGTCGTAAAAAGAGCACAGAGTACTGCCCTGGTGTTGCTGTATGACAGACTTAGATGCATTGCCTGCACAGCCAACATGATTGAAGCAGGTGAATCGTGGGATGCTATGGAGATAATAGATTGATAATTTCATCTGTGTCACTCCTTCCCCATGGCCAGCAGAAGACAGGCAGCACGAGGAGTGAAGACCTTTGCACATGCCTGGCTGTTGTAACATCCTTTGCCCTGAACTGCAGGTGTTTCCAATATACCGTGGGGATGCCGGTCTAAGCAATGCCAGGAGACCTTCTTCACTAAGCATTAACGGTGGGGTGATGGGAGAGCAAGATCACTTCCTCATCCTTAGTCCTGACCTCGTCTCAATCTCAGCCTCAACACCTGGCACTTCACACTAGCAAATTTGAAGAAAGCAGCATATAGTGTTTTATGAAATATATAGTGTTTTATGAAATATACCCCCTGAGGGACACTTAGACCATACAATACTCTGGCTCAGCAATTTACCATGTAAGGTAAGGAGTAGCAGAGCTTGCACTGACTACACAATAGACAATACACTTAGCTGAAATCCGAACAACATCCTTTAAGAACCAGACTCAGTCCAAAAGGGCACGGCCGTTGTATAACTTCCTTAACTCTTGCTACTCTTTCCAGCAAAAAGTAAACCCCCAAATAACTAAAGCACTTCCATTGAGTAATACAATACCAATGCATTGTGTCATAAATTTTTCTTCAGGGCTGCTCTGAGCACTTCATCTCTGAACAGTTCCCATTTTTGAGTTGCCTATAAAGCACGCTGGACCAGCTGTCTTCTTTGCATATCATTCTTTGAAACTGCAGGGATTGTGCTGTACAGGTGCAATGGGTGATATTTGCTCATGAAAAGAGATTGTACAGTCAAGTTCAAGAATTTGAATTCAAATCTCCAAACAGGTTTAAATTGCTGTTGACAACCAGGTGGAAAGAAATCATGACAGAAAATCTGCAGCTGTGGAGAGACTGATCTATATAGGCAGAGATGAAATCTGTCTTTAACCCTCAGTTTTAGCAAAATGTTGGAGTTGCTGATCTTCAACCCGGCATAGATATCCATATTCAGCTCCTTGAAGCATTATAAAGACATTTGCCCAGTAAGAAATAATAAGTGAAATGAAGCCCTTTGCCTTTCTAAAGCCTCTAGAAATAGATATGAAAGAGAAAAGTGGCCTTTTAAACTTCAAAAGTCACGCCAGAAGCCCAGAGCAGCACCAGACCTTCTGAAATGTGAATTGTTCCACAAGGAGAAAGAAGGTCTTTCAGGAATGCATCCCATCTCCACCTTTGCCCTGTTTCAGCTGCTGCTAAGACACTGTGGGATTTTATTTTTTTTAACACTCCTCCAAGTTTATACTCATGGCTCTCCTGTGTCCCTGGAACATGTAACAGTTATGGAACAGACCCGTCTTCCCAGATGCCTGAGACTGAAATGTCTAGTAATGGTTTTCAGTGTTTTGTTCTCTTAGGCTCATGTTGGAACTCCACAGCCACCCTTTATGCTCAAATAACATTTTCTGCACTTGGAATCAGGGACTCTGGCTTCTAGATATGAACTCTGCCAACAAAACAACTTAAAATGCATAAGGCAATAGATGTAGACTGTTTCCCCTTGTCCTCAACAATATGAAAGCCAGAGGAAATAAGGATAGCTGCTATACAGAAAGATGACAAGACAAGTATAAGTGGTTTAAATAGGACTTGTGTTAGAGAGGTATCCTGATATTCAACGTTATGGAGCTGCATTTGTTTTCTTTCAGTGTATGAAAATATGAATAAAGTTCTGTGTGAATATATATCAACTTCTATATAGTATTACAGTCATTTTCATACCTGGTGTTTTTTCAAGAAGACACCTCATGTTTGTCCTTTTTGAAAATCATGAGTTATCACATGAAAAATACTTTTTCTTTCTATATCTAGCTGTCTCCAAGGGAAAAAAAAAACCAAAACCCAAAGAAAAAAACTTAAAATATTCTCGAAGAGAACTTTTTTACTGAAGTTCTATTACTGCTTTGGAAAATGTTTGTTTTTAAAAACTTGTCCTCTTCAAACATCTCCCTATGTAACCTAGGAATTTGTCTAGATGCCCTGGATATTGCTAGGTAGCCCAGAATAGCTACAAAAACATTTCAAGTAGTAGCCTGGTTTCTGTGACAGAAATGTTAGTCTTCCAGGTTGTAAGTATTAGCAGAGTGCTCCCAGGAACAGTGACGGGGGAACATTAAGGGGGTTTCTTCTCTTTGCCATGAAAGAGTGGAAGTATTTGAGATGTCTCTTTCTCCAGTTACTCATGAGGAAGATATCCAGGAGGAAAAAGCTCAGATACAATGGAGGCAGGGACAAAAGAGGTTAAGTAAGCACAGCCAGAAAATGTAATCATGTTACTGCTGTGGTGTTTTCTAAAAGGACCCAGGGAGCTTGTCTCCACCTTAATTCATGGTTCCTACCCCTGCATTGCGAACTCAGCATAATACTCAATTTTCTCACCTGGCGCGCAGAATGAGAGAATTCAGGAAAGTCCCAGAGCTACGTGTTGTTTCCACAACCCTTCAGGTCTACCTCACATGTGTCAAATCACGGGGCCGGGCTCGTTTCCCCCATTGACTCTGGGCTCCATGCGCCCTGGCTGAGATGACAACTTACAAAGATTCTCCATGCAAGTCTTCTTGCACCAGTGAGAGGAAACCTGAAACTATACCAAAAACAATTAAAAACATAAAGTATGTTAAATACTTCTATTTAAAGTTAATTTAAATAGAAGTATTTCATGTATTTAAAGTATTTGTTATATACCATCAAGATTAAAAGCTATGGTAAAAATAAGCCTCAAAACTTGAGTCTCATCGTATTTATAATGTGAACTGTATAAGTTCCAGAGCTCAGAATCATCCCTACTGCAGCTCCATTAAGAGGGGAGAGATCAAATATCAGGAGAATATCCTGTCTAGTCAAGTCAAGGTTTAGCTAATGTTACCAATAACAGTTCTACCACTCACTTCTTGCATGGAAAGGGAAAGATAATCATACATTACATTAATTATTCTTATCAATATTGTCCTCAACACTTAGCTAAGCTCTCCCGGGCAGAATNTCGTGAGTTATCACATGAAAAATACTTTTTCTTTCTATATCTAGCTGTCTCCAAGGGAAAAAAAAAAACCAAAACCCAAAGAAAAAAACTTAAAATATTCTCGAAGAGAACTTTTTTACTGAAGTTCTATTACTGCTTTGGAAAATGTTTGTTTTTAAAAACTTGTCCTCTTCAAACATCTCCCTATGTAACCTAGGAATTTGTCTAGATGCCCTGGATATTGCTAGGTAGCCCAGAATAGCTACAAAAACATTTCAAGTAGTAGCCTGGTTTCTGTGACAGAAATGTTAGTCTTCCAGGTTGTAAGTATTAGCAGAGTTCTCCCAGGAACAGTGACGGGGGAACATTAAGGGGGTTTCTTCTCTTTGCCATGAAAGAGTGGAAGTATTTGAGATGTCTCTTTCTCCAGTTACTCATGAGGAAGATATCCAGGAGGAAAAAGCTCAGATACAATGGAGGCAGGGACAAAAGAGGTTAAGTAAGCACAGCCAGAAAATGTAATCATGTTACTGCTGTGGTGTTTTCTAAAAGGACCCAGGGAGCTTGTCTCCACCTTAACTCATGGTTCCTGCCCCTGCATTGCGAACTCAGCATAATACTCAATTTTCTCACCTGGCGCGCAGAATGAGAGAATTCAGGAAAGTCCCAGAGCTACGTGTTGTTTCCACAACCCTTCAGGTCTACCTCACATGTGTCAAATCACGGGGCCGGGCTCGTTTCCCCCATTGACTCTGGGCTCCATGCGCCCTGGCTGAGATGACAACTTACAAAGATTCTCCATGCAAGTCTTCTTGCACCAGTGAGAGGAAACCTGAAACTATACCAAAAACAATTAAAAACATAAAGTATGTTAAATACTTCTATTTAAAGTTAATTTAAATAGAAGTATTTCATGTATTTAAAGTATTTGTTATATACCATCAAGATTAAAAGCTATGGTAAAAATAAGCCTCAAAACTTGAGTCTCATCGTATTTATAATGTGAACTGTATAAGTTCCAGAGCTCAGAATCATCCCTACTGCAGCTCCATTAAGAGGGGAGAGATCAAATATCAGGAGAATATCCTGTCTAGTCAAGTCAAGGTTTAGCTAATGTTACCAATAACAGTTCTACCACTCACTTCTTGCATGGAAAGGGAAAGATAATCATACATTACATTAATTATTCTTATCAATATTGTCCTCAACACTTAGCTAAGCTCTCCCGGGCAGAATGTGTTTTTTTATTATATGTCTGTTCAGGAAAAGCAGGAAGCAATGAAAATAAGTAGAGGTCTAGAAAACGTGACCTGCCAGGAAAGAATTAAAAAAACCCTGAAGTTGTTCAGTCTAGAGGAGACTGGTGGGAGACATGGTAATAGTTTTCAAATACAAAGCAGACAAATGGGAAGAGGAAAAGAATCAGATTTTCTCTATTTTCTGATGGATGTGACAAGAAGTAATGGATTTGAAGTAAAGCAAGGAAGGTTCAGCAGGATAAAGCTCTAGGGCTATAATGATCTTTCCTCCACTTGCCAGGGGAGACTGAAAAATCTCTAGAGCTATGCCTACACTAGTAAATAAAACAGTGCTCAGGAATATTCCCAGACACTGGAATTTCACCATCAGCAGTGTCAGACCATCAGACCAGGGTACCTGACATGCCTCTGTCCCAGCCAAGATGCTCACAAACTCCTCTAGGAGGTAGTGCTTATGAGATGGATCGTCCCAGGGGCCATTCCCACGCACAGCCCCGAGGAGCAGTTCACTTCAGGACCTTTCCATTGCACTTATTCTCAGAGCCTAGCAACATTCCTGGGCTTATTCAGTGCACTCTTGTACTAACTGAGGAGCAAGGATCATACACGTGTATGTGTACCTTTTGTATGCAAGGAGTGATCCCACAGAGGATACAGTTAAGGAAAAACAATGACTGAACTTACTGAAGTATATATTCCATACAGCACTGCTACGTTCCAGCATTGTCCATGTGCAAATTCCTCACTTCTTTAGTTATGCGTAGTATTGATTGCTTTTCAGAAAAAAGTGCGTCTAGATGGCCCATGAGTCTATTCAAGTGGGAGGTTATAGCACGTGGAAGACACTTTTTTACATTATTTAGCTAAACCTCTGAGCACAGGAACTGTACAGAACTCATCTCAATTCTTTTGTGGTTTGCGGTTTTGCAAGCTGCATTTTCCTTTCCCCTTAACAATGTTCCCCAGCCATCTGAGAGTCAATCACCATCTTTGCAACCTAACAGCCCCAAACGATGAAGGACAGCCACAAGAGACCAAACTTTACCGCTCTTTCTAGATTCTGTCCCTCCCAGCAGCCCTGCTCAGGGTGCAGGTGCGAGGAGGAGAGGCATCCGCAGATTACCTTCAAGCCAGGAGAAGGACTGCCAGACAAGAAGAAAAAGAAATCCCTTCCTCCCTTCAAACTTGAGTGCCTTTTGCTTTCTGGAGCACACCTGCATTCTCTCAAACGTAGGATATGTGACTCCTAAACCAAAGCAGACAAAACCAATCAACAGAAAACAGTTATTACTTGCTAGCATGTGGGAAAAAAAAAATGTCACTTACTGCAGTTTATTTTTACTTATTGCTCCTGTTTATTTTATCACTTTTTTTTCTCTTTTATTTCATTAGCAAATGCACAAAAAGAACATCTGCTCGGAGAAGGACTTGCTCTGAAATGCATCTTTAAGTACCACTTCTTGTTCAGGATTTAAGCTAAAGTTGCCCTACTCCAAAAGCTGTTTTATCAGGTAGCTATAATCTTAAATCATATGGCCTTTCCTGATGCACATCATTAGAAGAAGACGTAATAATGTATAGCAGACTAGACATAGAAAAAACCTTTTCTTATCTAACAACATTAGCATTTTGGATGTTTTTAGCTTCTTTATTAAGGGAGGAAAGGTAGAATTTCACAGTCAAAAAAAAACTGAAAAAAATATGTTTTCCAGGTAAGTAGAAACATATGTATTGTCCACCACCCTTTTAACTTCAACCATGTTTTCCCCTCTATGTTACATTTTTAAACAACCACATTGACCTGGAAAGCCAGGTTTAAGTCTCAAAACCGAATGTCTCATCAATTTTAAGTTTTTTCTCCCCTAAAATATTTCATGCAGTGGGATTCATCTAAGCTGAACTACTCCCAAAAGAAAATCTCAGTTTCCATATGTCAATGAAGTTTCCTAAATCTACCGCTGCTTTATTGCAGGAGTAGACGACACTCCACCCTACTCATCAATGCAGACTAACGAACAGGTCAGGCTCTACCCCTTCCTGATCCTGCAGCAGCATTTGTGAACCATCTGCATGGAGAGGAAGCCGGACGAGTGAACACAGCTGTCAAGAGAATTTGTGTTTCCCTCTCCTCACTCGCACCATATGCATCCCAAATCTCAAAATAGCCTGTCAGATCCACAAGACACTTTGTTCCTTGCCTAAATTGTCCCCTCTGGAGCAGGGACGCTGAGTGAAGAGGTAATGTTTCTGAGGGAGATGAGTGAGACATGGCCATCAGGATTAGAATAGCTGTTGAATAAGTAAAAATGCTTAAATGGAGGGAAGAATGTATTTTACACTCACACAGACTCCAAAAAAGTGTTAATTTCAGTAAATTCTAAGCGACTTGAATGGAAAAGGTTTATTCACCATACTCTAAGAAAGACAGAGGTTGACAGGTAGCACACAATGCAAAAGCAAAGATTTTATCTCTTCTTATTTTAATAAAATCCTCATTGTCAATGATAGAGCTTCCATAATTTCTCATAGGAAAAGTCAAAAGCCGTGGTCTGGAGAGAAATGTTACAATTAGAGTCGGATAGAAATTTTCCAACCTAATTTTTTTTCCATTAGAAGAATGCCGATTCCATGAAATCAACACGCTCCCACGGTACATTTTGATTTCATCAAATACTTAGAAGGAAACCAGCTGCCTGGTTCCCTGCCAGTTTGCCTGCCTGCCCAGCAGCCCACCTTGCAGACGGCCATAGAGCCAGGACCCAAGAGGCACAAGCCACCGCATTCAGGACTTCTCCGCTCTGCTCACAAAGACACTGAGACTCAGGAGATTTGCAGCCTAATCTCCTGTTTGCACAGCAAAAAGCATGTAGCTGCCTGGGGCCAGGGCTGACTGGAGGCGCAGCATCAATTTTGTTTTGAAAACACGTGGAAGGAAATGTTCCATCCATGAGACATTTTAAAAGTTTGTTCCAGCGTAGAGCTTTTTTGTTTGTTTGTTTTTAGAATTTCCCACAGAGCAACACCTTAAATGCCAATACAGCAAAGTCACTACCAGATACAGTCATCACTGATTTTGGGTTGGGGGAGATACATACATTAGATTTATAAGAGGCAAATTACATCACATTTACCAACAGCTCCAAGTGTCCTGTGAAACATAGAAGAGGGCTAGGGGGAAATACACAAGGACCTGTAAAGTCAAAGACTAACCGAACAGGATAGCAGGATTCCTCATTAACACACCCTGAGTGAACAAAGACAGTACACCCTGCTGAGGACAGAACGTGAGGACAGAATGGAAAAAAAAAAAAAATTGTTCAGGAAATAAGCTTTAGAGACAGCACCATCTTGGTGAAAGAACAGGAGTGAATTATTAGCGACATAAAAGTCAGCCAGGAAAACGTCTTGGCCAAGGCTGTGATTTTTTGAGCTGTGCTTCAGGATCTTCAAAGAGGGATCCCACGACTCCTGAGCAAAGGCTGTAATGAAATCTGAGCAAGTGGAAACCTTTTATCAGAGAGTCTAGAGTCACTCAGAAATACAAGGAGGCAGAAATACATGTATGGTTCCTCGTCTTCCAGCTGTAATAGTTATTGGGCAGTAAATGATGGAGCAATTAACAAAGAGTAAATGGGGTTCACCACTGGAAAGTAGTTGTCACATCACCTAAGGCAGACTTTAAATTATACACACGCTGGTAAATGAGAGCAGGAATCGGGGCTACTACAGGACCTAAAGAGCATCAGGCAAGCCTTTTGCCCCTACAGCTCAGACACAGGGGTGCATATCATCTTTAATATTTTTTTGCTTTAAAAAAACCCATAATCTACAGGTTTCTTCCTACACGGTTTTTAATTTTTTGTAAGGTAAGAGAAAGCTTCAGAATAGAAAGGACTCATCATTCATTGCCATGCAAAACCATAAACAAGCAACACTGCTGGGAAATTCAAAATGTTGCTAATGGATCTTCCCAGCCTACAGAATCTTCAGCAAGCCATCTCAGCTGCAAAGATCAGTATAACAGAATAACGTGGCTAAAGGCTCCTCTTCTGAAAGGCCAAAGCCAAGGTAAGTGAGTGCAACTCTTACTCAGTAATTATTAAAGATATAATCAAACATAGTTGTACTGAATTGACAGACTTAGAGAACAAATTGCCTCAAATCTGAGGCCACAAGAAAGGCAGAGTCCAGAAATTACTGTGTTGAAAAGAAAGCCTGTGAATTAATCATGTAAGCATACTAAAACATTAATAGTTTTGAACACTGAAGGTGAAAGAACATTTGTTCACCAAAGGTCACTCTTCCAGCTCAGGGGGGAATTTTAAAGAACACATGTTGGAAAATTTGCCTCAGTATTTGTGTTATTTCACCCCTGGGCATCGTTTGCAGTGTAAAGCAATTAGTCTGGTAGCCAATGAGCATCCTGGTGTTGAAGCCCTCCAGGAAAAGTCAGCATCGCTTAAAGTAACAATACCTCACTGCTGGACCCTGGTTCTCATGAATAAGTATTTACTCTTCATTAAAAAAAAAATAAAATTATTCCAGGCTAGAAACTGAGCAACCCAGACTGATATAAAAACTACAGATCCGCTGCCAGCAGCAGAAAGGCAACTGCAACCGTGAACTTTGAAGCCATCACCTTTGGAAAGAGGGGAAAATTAATGACAACATTGTTTTAACGGGTGGAGGTCAGTGTGAGCGCATGTCTGGAAAAGAAGCCACTGACCAACTTTTCTGAAACAAACGCTCAGTGTGAACAGGGCATCCCACGCCCAGCTATGATTTTACAAGGATTTCTGTAAAGGAAATATAATCGGAGCGGCTGTGACAAAGGACGTGGTGAAATAATTAAAGGGAAAGTCTGATTGCCATCCAAACACATTTTACTATTTCCTTCACTGTCAGTTTAAAAGAAAACGTAATGTAAAATAGTTTTTTTCTCATTTAGCTTTATATAACGGAGGCAATAGTAATCTCCTTGGAATTTGGTGCCTCCTCAATGTTTATCACACCATTTATCATCCAGATTTCCAGCTTGCAGAGATGTATAATATGAAACACAACTGTTAAATCACATTACTCTGCTGGCAAGAAATGCCAACTATTATATGTAAAAGGAGTTCAGTGACTGATTTATTCAAACAGTTACATTAGTTACTTAATGTGACCAAAAAGGCAAAAAAGGTTTTAACTATATGAAGGTACCCTGTATGAGTGTTTCTAATGTGAATGCATAATCGACACATACTGAAAGTTATTTTTATAACCACTATGCTGTACACAATATGTATATACACATATAACCAATATGTGGAGCATGTTTTTTCCAAATATGTGCCCCATATACTTTTTTTTTTTTGCAACTATAGCGATACAAAGCATTGTTAAGCCATCCTAAATAGACAGTTTCTGATTCCCCTTTTGCAGAAGAAGCTTTCTTCAGAAAAACTCTCCTGGCGATCCACTAAAATAGTGTACACTGAGACCATGGCTGGCCCATGCTGAGTTTTGCACACTTCCAATTTCTGGAAGACCCCTTGAACAATTCCCTGAAGGAGCTGGATGTACATACTGTATGTACATTAATATATGCAGATTAATGTACGTACTGTATGTACGTTAATATATGCAGATTACTTACATATGTGAACATAAGAAATAATATAATGACTATCAGAAATCTTCTACTGCTCTCATCGTATACAGTATTGAGTACTTAGTGCTGTAGAGTGGCTTATCTGTGTAAAAGAACAACATCTTCCCCTGTTCCCCATGGGAGTTAATTAGTGGCTGCAAGCACATCTTAGGTATTTTGTGGGACTGGCACACTACTAGAAGATGAAAATACAAATTTTCTTCTTCATATTACAGGGGTCTCCCAGGTGCTATATAGTTTTGCCTGATAACTAGTTACAGACTCTAATGGTCACAGACCATATACTTACTTAGACTGCCTTAAAGCAGGATTTGCAATACTAAACAATAACATAAGACTCCAAATCTGAGTTATTTAAACTGCAGGTTCCCAAAACACATAATCACAGGGAGAAAAAGAAAGAACAAAACCATGATCAGTGACCTAAGCATTCATAGGTGGCATGGAGGTAGGTGATGAAGAAGCAAGGACCTGAAGACGTTCACTGACTCAATTTCCCACCATCAGATAAGTGCTACATCAGCTTCACAAACCCCTCCAGCCTTCATGTGTCCAAACTCCTCTTCTGCCTGCCTTCCACAAGTGGAGTATGAAAGCAATGCAAAGTCAACCCAGGAAGACATCAAAATCTAGGAAATATAAAACTGATACATAAAATGTGTGGTGTGGAAGAGGGATTGCTGGAGCTGGGCCAAGGCAGCAGGGACAGCAGGGCTGGGGAGCCTTGGCAGAGGTTGCCAGGGAAGTCAGAGGGACCCGAGGTTCCACGTGGACCAAGGGCTTATTTCAGTGTGCAGCTCACATCATATAACCAAGGAAGCCCGCAGCCCTTCAGCACAATGCTCCCTGCAACACAGCAGCGGGGGGGGGGAAGCTGGAATAGCTTAGCTTGTTCTGTGTAAGACTTCTTGTTATAATAGCCCAATGTTTGAGAAAAAAGATGCAACAGCACAGCTAAACACGGAGCTTGTAAGACCACCGCCCACTCATAGCCGAGCCTGTGCGAATGACAGGCTGGGACAAATGAATGACAAGCTCCTTCAAAGGCTGAAGTTTGTTTGCGTGCTTGTTTTCAAAGCAACTTGCACCAAATGAAGAGCTGTCGAGCTGACAGACTACTTTGTGTACTTGAGGTTTGGTTGTGTCAAGGTGTTCACAAGGGGAAGTGATTCACTCACATCAAACCCCCGGTCAGAGCCCACCCTCCCTAAGTTGAGGACTACCCAAGTTTCCACTCCCCAGCTATGTGACATGGTAGAGGAGTTGAAAAAGTATCCAAATTTCTACATAGTAGGTAACATTGGGTGCCACAGAGACACAAAGTAAGAGAGAGTCCGTTTTAAGAATGACAAGAAAAAAAATAGTCTATGGTAACCGCTAAGTAATAAAACTGTCAAAATGTTGGAAAATAGACTGTGTCTGCAATTTCTCTCACCGTACCCATTAGCTACTAAACCTCCCAACATTTCACAGCACAACCACAATTCCCATCTTATTATAACAAAGGGTATAGTAGGGATTACAAAAATTTAGGAACCGCATGGCACCCTTTACCTAACAGCAGATGCATTTGAACTGTGGATCTACTATTTTCACTGTTGTAGTTATCAAATAGTCACCTCTGTAATAAAACACTTCATGGTAACCGCAATAAGCAGCTAAGAGGAAAGAATTATACAATCAGGAAATGGGGAATAATCACTGAGGTGGCAGAGGAACCAGAAGGTAATATGGGATTGTAAACCTGCTAAAAAAAAAATATCATACACAACTATTTGATGCTAGGGGTCTCTATGCCAGAAGGAGCAGAACAGGATAACTGTATCGATTTGAAGTGAAGAAAATGTGGTTGAAACGTTAGGTACGTTTTTCTCACACCAGGGAAGCAATGCATGCATAGAGAAATCATGCAAACCTCATTACCAAGCTTGCGGAGATCAGTGCAGGCGGGTGCCCCCGCGCAGAGGAATAGGCTAAGGGCCATCTTCACTTCTCTTCTAACCATGCATTTCTCTGACCAAAGAGCAGTAAAGACAAGAAGCTTAGTTTTACATTGATGAGCCTTGTGCCATGGAACTCATGCCATCCGGTTCAGCTGGTGGTATTTTGTCCCTTCTGGTTAAGATTCAGCCACTCCTGAGAAATCACAGTGCATCCCCCATCAGCCAACTCTGATGAACGTTCTGAGATTTACGAAAACAGCAGACAAGTCTAAGGCTGCAAAGTACCGAGTTTTTTGGGTTGGGTTTTTCAAGGGAGCGGAGGTGCCATGAGGTTAGAGGAGAAGCTGTTCCCTAAAGCTTTTCAGTGACAAATATGACACTTGAAGTCATTCTGAGTTGCTCTTGCAACGGTCGTTTTGATATTCAATGTACAAGGAGGGGGAGGGGGAATACCAAACAGAACAATAATCACAAAACACCTCTTTTATACTTTTACATTTTTTTATACTCATTCTCCTACATTTGTACACCTACACTCATTTTCTAAAACAAATCTAAACTAAATCTTTCAGAGGTATTTTTTATTAAAAGTAAAATCAAGGTTGCAAGAAACAACAGGGAAAAAGAAAAGCAGGATAGCTGGAAATTCTGTGAATTATGGTTTAGGAGTAGAAAGACGAACAACAAGAAAAATACACTTTTAAAAAAGAAAGTGCAAAAGCCATGCAAGAAGCAGAGTCTATAAGTCCCCTTCTCCATCCTATGAATTGTTAACCTTGGCAGTTAGTAACTGACTCACTGCAAATTGGATTCCAACCAAGTAAAATAATAAGCAGGGTTGCAATCAAAGTCTACATTCTAATAATGCTGAATAAAATACTGAGAGAGATGTACAAACATAATCTATCATCGTGTAAGCTCCTTTTTTCCCCCTTTTTTTTGCTTTTTTTTTTTAAGGTGAATTTAATGCTTATGAATGCTTCCAGATTTATGAATCCAGACTGAAGTTTTTTGGCTTTTCCTCATATAGGGACAGACAAAGCATCCAACATTTACCTAATCAGCGTGTAACATCCACCTAGGTGGCTGGAAAACCCAGCACAAAGAGCTGGCCCAAAGGCCAAGAAGTCAAAAGCCCTATGTTCACTGAAATCACAGAATCATAGAATCATAGAATGGTTTAGGTTGGAAGGGACCTTGAAGATCATCGATTCATTCTGTTCTTTCTACATTGCCAACTCAGGAACTTGAAAGAAGTTGTGATTCATTATCGGAAAAGAAAGTTTGTAGCTTACAACACCTCAGAGCTGAAACAGCTATTGTTCTTGTATGTATTGTCAAAAAGAGAATTAAAACTTTGTTTTTCAGCATACTAGCATGAAGAGCAAAAGGCAAAATAAAGCACTGAGATTTTGCCTGCTAATTAATGAGGAAAGAAAATAGTTGAAAAGAACTAGAAAATCAGTTTCTTGAGGAAAGAAAATAGTGGAAATCATACATGTTCATGAAATGATCCTGTCTTCAGAATTAAGATTTCTTGACCTGTAAAAATTTAATGTGAAGTTTCGGTCCATCCATGAAATAAGAAAGAGTCTTGATCAATGATGCTATCATTTAAAATACAGTACAACTTCAATGGCTGTTCAGATCAGAAAGAAACCAGATGGAAGTTGTGAAAGAAAAAACAAGTCAGGCCAAAATGTGATGAAGAAAACAAAAGCACCATGAAGAGTAATGTTCCTTGCTGGCAAAAGAAATGCACAATCACCACCCTTCTGCAGATGGTACGCTGCTAGGAGCCATGGTCCTTCATCAAAACAAATGGGACAGAGCAGACAGAAATGAAAAGGGGGTGTTAATATTTTGAGTTAAGAAAATGAAACACTGAGTATCAACATAAACACAAATAATGCTTTTTACTGTGAGGAAAGCTAAATGAGCCCCAAAGAATGCATCAGGAAAATATTGAATATAACACGAGAAATAGAATCCACAGAACCACCTCAGATACAACCCTTTCAATCAAAGAAAATAGGATTTTCCTAGAGCACCTCTTTATAGAAAGGGTAGACGATACTTCAGGTATTAAAAAATATGAATGACACAGCACAACTTCTCAAGTTATTACAAGACAGAAGATGATACTTCATGAAATTACAGTGCATCTGATGAAAATTTGAAAAAGTCAGTTTGTACAGTGTGGTAGAACTACATGATACATTCATTGATCTCATTTTTACAGGTATTAGATAATTTCTATCTATTCAGTCAGCAGGAAATTAAATTTTTTACATTCTGCAAATGGTGCAGGCTAGAAATATTTCCCTAGTACACAACATTGTGCAACTCCTCAGCTAGACCCTGGTTTTAAACCATGGGCAATGCTGCCAAAAGCAACATACACGGCTCCACAGCCACGATCCTGTACACTATGGCAAATCCTACACTCCTGCTACATCTTTGCCTTTGTTTGACTCTCTGCTGTAAACAATCAGTGCATGTAAGCTCATCATTCTCTTAGCTGTAGAGCCTGAAAATTGCAGCAATAGACCATTATTACAATAATTATGAAGAGCATTTTGGAAATTATCTTCCTTTTGATACAGACCGTCTCCCACTGTGCTTCAAAGAATGCACAATTGCTGAACCTAGGAGGGTAAATCATCTTAAGGAAGACATGACAGCTAGTTCTTTGAAAGAAGAGACAGCTAGTTTCAGCACACTGCTACTCTTTGTGATTCCATGTTACAGCTTTCATTTAAAGCACTCTATAAAATAGACACCTGAAAAATTAGGAAATAAATTATTCTTTTTGTAGCTTTAGGATTTTAAAAAATTTGCAGTGATTCAGTAACACATTTCTTCTACAGTATTTCAGAGACGACAAGCCAAACCAACCTCATTATGGACAAAATTATTTAAGTGGGGCCCTTAAACCCATATTTAGGACTCCAAATAAAAGTGTATGATGGTGACCTCCAAATAACCCCTGACTTAAATGCAAACCTTAGTCTCAGCTGCTTTAATAGCTCCATAACTCCAGCACAGCCAAGTTTTCCTCCTGGAGTTTCATGATGATGTTCATTTATTCTGGGGAAATAAGCAAGACATTTACAATGACATCATAATTTTCCCAGTGCAGCGCTCTTTGGAGAGTGTCCTAGCAGTTCTAGCTAGGTGTAAAAAACCTAAATGAAACTCTGTCATTGCTTGTTAGAGAGAAACAGATCTGGTGATTTCAGTTTATATGTTGTTTGTTATGTTTCCCAAAGAACAATCACCAAATGTAAAGCCAGCACTAGCAAAGATTAATGGGAAGAGGAAAAGCACATAGGTTCAACGTTCCTCAGAGAAGTCACAAAACTCAGGCTGGCAGTGGTGATACGCTGTTGTCTGTACAGCAGATAATTTGTCTCGTAGCATATGCTAATCAGCATTTGCCAGTTAAATTGAAAACCACACAGATTACTCTTTCCCTTAAGTAAGTATGTGGGCTGAATCCTCGTTTACAGGTTCGTTACATTCCTCTTGATATCTAATGCTGAGCTTGATTATAACATCTTCTTTCCTAATTCCTTGTCAATTTATTTTAAAAAGTGTCCAATTGACAGACCTGATTAGTCCCTTCCAATATCCAAACACCAGAGATCCCCATACTGTCCACATCAAGGGAAGAAGAAAATGACACAGGTCGGCAAGCTGCTGATGAAGAGGTGCTGGCGGCGGCAGGGCAAGGAGGTGGGGAGGCTGAAAACAAATTTCGGTAGCAGCAGCAGGGGCACAGCTGTAATTGTCATCAGGGAATGAGGCGCAGGGCATGGGAGCTGCCACTTAGGAGGGACTTCCTGGTCCAGTCTCCCATACCAGCAGTGTCAACAGCAGATGCTTAGGGAAGCATGAACAGAACCCTCTTTCCATTAGCAAATCCTTCTTGTTTCCACAAACTCATTCTTTTGGGATATCCAAAGATGGAAACTGCATCCACTGCACCAAAGAGCATATTTTTGCAAGATTTGTGTAATTTTTAAGTCACTTATACTTTTTTTCAGGTTCTGCACCTCCCAGCAGTGAGTACCATAGTGCATGGACACAGTGCAACCTTCTTCACCTGATGTCCGCCAAGCAGCCCACAGAAAAATGAGGAGACATTCCTCTTGCTCCCTGTTTTTCTTCCGTGAAATCAATGGTTTCGTAGGTGTCTCTCATTTCTTACTTCAAGCACCCAGCTAAAATGTCTTCTTCAGATTGCAGCAGGATTATGTTGCCACTACGTACCTATACTGGACTGCACCTAGAAATGAGGTCAAGAAGCTCAGGGCATATTATACATGTATTTTAATTGTTACATTAATTGGATATGAACTTTCTATTAAGAAGGGGAAACCTATTTGACCACTTAATGATAACTGCAAAATTAGTTGCCCACTACAAGGCAGTCCACAGTACTGTTAGAAAAGTCAGGGTCTTCTGTAGAGGCCAGCACCATGCCTACATGAAGTTCTGCCAGTAGGGCAGAGAGAGCAAGAAAAAGGGGAACCTAAGACCAAGGAAAGAGCCACCAGAGAGCAAAACAAATGATCATGTGTAGCCTTGATTGGGAGCCAAAATCCAGAGCTAAAGAACACAGGTTTGGATCTCTGAGCAAATAAATTATCTGTTTCTACTTGGTTAGGGAGTTAGGATTTGGAGACAAACAGGATTACCTGACTGCTAGCTTTCTTCATTGAAGCAACCTGTAAGTTCCCAAATACCGTCTAACCATTTAATTTAAAAGGCACAAAAATACTTGTACCTTACCTCTGAAAAAGCAGGATCCAAGTATCCTTTTTCTGGGTGCTGTTGTCAATAAAAAAGAAGGTTACATTTGAGGAGTATTATTGACATCTTCACAAAGAGCAGGTAGGAAGTCAATGTCCTTCCCTAGAACCAGCCAAACAAAACTAAACCCATTTCATAAACACCAGTATAAAGCCAACTTCACCATTCCCAAAATCTGAACTTAAGAGAACTTTATTGAGTGAGAAAGGAAGGCAAAAGAATATGTTGCAAAAGCCAACAACAAACAAACAGCAACATCTATTAAGCAAGACTCCCATGCCCTAGAGCATAGTCATAATTGTCCTAGCCCTCATCCTCCTCCTGCCCCTGTGGAGACTAATAAGATAACGCCTTCTAGCACTTGTTCAGTCCTCAGTTTCAAAGTTTCTCCAGATAGCTTTATTCTGCATGTTACCTCCAAGCTGCCTCAGAGGGAGGATGGCAGCAGGCAGAACCACAGAGGGGTCCCTTGCCCGTGGAGGGACCCTTCTGGAAGGATCCATTCCCCTCTCATCTCGACTCACACACCCAAACCTTGTTTGACCGGGGTGACCACTCACCTTAAAAGCATCTGTGAGATATTGCTGCACCTCAAAATAGTCCTGCGTTTTAACTTAGGTACTTCAAGGTGTTGCAAAGCTAAAATCAAACCTAAAGATACCAGATAAAAGTGCCCCCTCCACTCCATGAGGTTGCTCTTTCCCCTTATTCCACCAAAAGAAATATTGATTCCCTTTTCACTAGGATTTCTGGTTGCTGTAACTACAAAATCATAATGGTGACAACAGACAAAATAGCAAGCAGATCTTGGAAATGTTTTTTATTCTGCATTGGGCAGAAATCAAAACTTTTCAAAACATCCATGAAAAGCAAAAGATATTTGCCCTGGAAGAGCAAATGCAAAGCCTGGGAGTGGACACATTTCTTCTCTGCCCCTGCCTAAGGGCTTGTACATGTAGAGACATCTATGGCACTCTGCATTCATACGGCCTACAGCAGAGGTGAACAACCTTCCTGAAAGGAGGCCCCATTAGGGAAAAAGATAACAGGGCAGTGCTGAGGCAAACATCTCCCTTCCTCCCACAATAACTTCCTAAATTTGTGCCCCATAAGCACAGTCCTAGCTTCCCACAAGCCACCTCCACGGCCCCAGGCCAGGAGCACAGCCTCATCCAACTCCTCTCACCAGCCCTCCATCCCCCTTCAGCCCAGGCCGAGGAGCTACCCTACACATCCATCTCCGCAGCACCCGTAAGAGCTCAGAAAGCTGCTGCTGCCCCACACCCAGGGTGTACCAGCCCACGGCAAGGCAGGGGCAAAGCCCCAGCCTGCAGACAGCAGTAGATCTGCTGGTAGCTTGGCCCCATAACCCCTGCACCATTATGAGACTGGACATGCTTGCACGGTTACCATCGCATGTGCACCATGGTCTTTGCTGCCATGCAACTAAAAGCATCTGGCCTTGGATGGTAGGTCAAAATGGTGGTGAGATGTTTGCTTTATTCCCTGTTCTTTCATTCTGTCCGAGGAGCGGCAGGGCTCTGGTGAGCAATTCTGCAAGCCAGGCAAGTGCTGGGCGAGCCACCTTCCAATGGTCTGCAAGCTCTGCAGACCTGATGGACTGCTCTGAGCTGCCTCCAGCATTGTTGTGGAACTCACGGAAAACAGTGCAGGCAGCAACACATTCTTTCATTTCACCATGTCTCTTTCTGTCCTGTCCCCATATACCATCTGTCAGCGTCACTGATGGTGACAAATGCCTTCCCAGTGTACAACCCACAGCAGCTATGCTGTCCTGAGGAACAGCCACTTCAGTCCATCTTGCTGGGAAACCTGTGCCCTGGACTCAGTGGGCATTTCTCAGTCTGCAAGGACGCATACGTTTGCATGCTCTCACTCCTTCATGTGCATGATCTCTCTCCATGGATGCCAAATTCTGCCTGCACCAGTGCACAATCCCACTGTATGAGCAGCAGAAAGCTACCTGTGGTTAAGGTCAGAGAGGCAGAGAGCCTTGAAGGGAGCTGTGGTTTCTTATTGCTCTGCCAGCGATGTGTTGCTCTGTGGGGCATGGCCCAGCACACTGTCTGGCCTTTTGGACCCCATCGCTCTGCTCTGCAGACTCATGCTTAATTGCAAAGCCTCACGGACAACAGCTGACTGCCAGTGACAGAGCTCTTGTTTGCATGCAGACGTCCACAGAGGTGCTCCACCAGGGAGGGGACAACAGCTTGCAGAGCCAAGTCCTTTCCTGCACTTGTCCTTGATATACTTGCACCTTTTACCATCTTGCTGTCTTCTTCAGCCTCTCTTTTTGCAGCCCAGGCTTCATCTCACAGTCTTGTCCTTCAGCAGCTTCTACAATTTCTTTAAAAAAATATTCTGCATGAGATGCAGGGAATAGTTTTACTGCTGCTCCAGAGACAAGCTTAAGATGCAGAGATATCACCTTATTTGAACTCCATTCTCACAATAATGTTTAATCCCATAAAATTTTATTTCCATCTTTGGTCAAGCCAAGTTGAAATCTCTTGATGGCACCAGAAATCACTGCTTTCCTGCCCAGATTTCTCCAGCCTGTTTTCTCTGCAACCTATTTTGAACATCCTTGTTAACAGAATAGGTGTTTTATCTCTTTACTACACTGTCCTACTAATACATGGAACATTTTTCTTCAGGTATCTGATGGTTCCTTTCATTGCTTTTTGTAAATATTTAATCTTAACTCCACAAGAGACTGTCCTGTTAAGCAATATAAGCTAAAACTTCCTGAAGCTCATCAATTTTTTTACCATTTACATTTTATATTCTACATTTACATTTTACCTTTCTCTTTCTTTGTCTTTTCTTTACCATTTTTCCCACTGTTATATGAAAGGGATCTCTCCTTATATTTAACTTTCTTTTACATTTAAAAGAAAAAAAAATTAAGGATTCATTCACGGGGAATAAAGCTAAGTTTCTAGCTACCTGAATCTGAAACAAGATTTTATTGAATGTCACTTGTGGAACTAGAAGGATCAGCAGATTAGACAGTAGTTCAAGGTTCAAATCTGGAGGCTTATGAACTGCCCCTCTTGACATCCCAATGAACCTGTTACTCAACTTTCCTTGTGACAAAACAGGATTTTATCTTATTTAAGCCAGGGAAAAGAGCAAGAGGGCAGAGTAATTATGTCGACTATTCTTTCCAAGCAGTATTACAATGAAGTTATCTTCTGTTGTTCTTGTGACTCATTCTTGGGACACTTGAACCAAAAAGGTGCTGACCTGCATCAAGAGAATCGGCAATTAGAAACAATAACAAACATATTGCAATTCAGGCAATTACTTAGGAAGGCATATTTTTACTTAGAAGCAAAAGTTCTCCCCATTTATAATCTCATTTAACAAAAATAAAAGCAAACAAACACAGGAAGTAACAGTCCAAGTGACAGAAAACATGTTTAAATGCTAAGCTGAAATTTACTAAGCAGACAGAACTAATTAGGTACACAAGCATCACTGAATTCATTTTTTTTTTAAAATACCAAGCCAGGAAGACAACAACAATCCATGTGTATCATTTGCAAACAATTATTACTAAAATATTCCTACCACAGTATTTCCTAGGCCAAGTAAGTACCTTGTTGCATTTAACGTGGAGTCATGGTGTTACTAGAAAGTATAGGTAACAAAAACATTTGGGAAGACAGTGATAAATTTGAAGGAGAAATCTGAGCTTAAGGATCACTGCATGTACCGCAGTGCCACAGGTTAGGCAGAAGATAAATATGGAAATGGCCAGTAATGCCCAGCATGGCTTATTGTGTTGCTCTTTCCCTGTTTTTGCACCTACCATCCAACCACTCACGGTAGTTGAGGCAACAAGGTGTCTCAGAAGCAGGGTTTCCTGAACTTGAGTGTAGCCCTATCATCAGTCCACCTGAATGGCTGCCAAAACATAATAACGATCAAAATATTTTCTGATATCAAAACGTAAAGGGGAGAGCAGTAAAAGTGGGGAAAAGGGGGGTGGGGGGGGAAAGCCTTCTGGCATGTGATAAGTATCAGAAGAGAATCAGCAGTTTTCTGTAGCCAGCAGGACTTGGCAGATCAGTGTCAAATTCTACCTTATCCAGTTATTGGGAAAGTTTTAAAAGAGCCTCCTACAGTGACAGCCCATTAGTGACATATCCCATCTAAGTCATATGCACAGAGGTTTTAAGTATATGTTTTCAATTGACTCACCAATGCTCAGCCTGCAGGGTTAACATCTCCGTTTATCAATGATTTGGGATTGAGAGTGTTGCCCTGCTTAGGATTTTAATTTTCACATGTCACTGTCAAATCAGGGAAATTGTTTGTATTGATGCTTAGGGGGCAGTGCTTGGGAAAGAATAGAAAATGAGCAAGAATCAAAGTAATGGCGTAGAATGCACACGTTTCAGGGAATAAAGCACTCACAAATTTCAGTCGTAACACTCTGATATCCTTTTACAAACTTCTTTCTGACTAGGATCACTCACGCACACTGCAAGCCTGTCACTCCATCGGCAAACACCCTCCATTATAAATAACGTCCTACTTCAAAGACTAACAAATTACTTTGATGCACTTTTAAAGTCAGTGTTTCCGATTCTCCAGCATTTTTGCCTGATGGGAAATTATTAAATAATGAAGAACACCTTGTTTGCATTTACAACCATTACCTCTGTGAGGAGGCATTAGCCCCCGAAGATACCAGTATCGGTAGCATCCACATCAAACAAGCTCAAAGTAAACCAGCAGTCCAAACTGCACCCATGCCTGTATTTTTCCAGGAAGAGCTCAGATTCCGAATGGTCCTTCCTTTCTTCTCATCTATTATATAGCTCACCAAATCAATGAAAAATCACGGCTAGGAGTCCTTTGTAATCAACAGAACAAAAGTGTCAAAAAAGCAAAGTAACCGACTATTAATCACATCTCTTTGATAACCCTGACCCTACTAAAGCATAACATCTGTCTTGTGTTTTTTGTGGCTGAAAGCCAAAGCTGGGATCAGGAAACAACTATTTCGCTGGTCAGATGTTAACATAGCACAGCATGTTGACTTTATAACCACCCTATGAGCTCAGAGAATTTAATGGAACTGTCTTCTATTTGGCTTGGTCCCATTTATTAATATTACCAGAGTGAGTAACTCATATGATCAGACATGCACTTAACAGAGCCATGTCTAGACAGACCCAGAAGTGCCTACTCTCTTTTCCACAATTAGGTAAAATCTGAAGCTTAGGCCTAGCAAAGCTGGAACAGTTGTTTGAATTCACACTAAAACCATTCCCATCAGTTACTGTCAAGGTAGATGCATGAAACAGCAATTACTGAACGGTAGCAGGCAAGGGCTTTCGACTGTGGACCAGATGGTAAAAATTGGGGGCATTTATGCCAACTCAACAATTAGGCAGAGAGAGAAGTGATTATCAGAGAGGTGATATCACCAGAGAAAAATCAAATTAATTATTACAGTATTTGAAAGTGGAATTAGCTAGTAACTAGTAAATCCATGTAGGTTAGCAAAGCCAGCTACCACTTCGTGGTACCACTGTGGTTGCTGTTTGGTCAGCCATGGTCTGCATCCTTTATCATGCAGCCGAGATTTGGTTGTCAGGGACATTCAAAGCATAATCAACCCCCGAAACCTTGTAGAAAATTTTGCTTTGTTGTTATAAAGATACAACCTTAAAATCCCAATCATGGCACATGCTTTGAACTACTGAGGGTCAGATATCATCATAGACAAGTGCAGCATATTGCCACAGACATAGACTATCTTCTTAGCCTCAGCAATACCAGTACTAGACTTAAACAGCAACACACACAGACCCTACCTCGCCTTTCCCCTCCTTGTGCTCCTGAAATCCTCCACAAGAACTAGGCCCAGGAATTAGCATTTTCTCTGTGACTCTCTTTACACTTGCATGAAATTATATTTGTGATAACACTTTCATTAGTGATTTTTATTTTTGTAAAAATCTGGAGCAAATATAATGACAGAATGACGTGGAATGATGCACCAGCACCTCTAGCAATTGGCTTGGTAATTCCACTGTCTATAATCTTCATGTGCTCAACTCACAGCTCCTCGTTCTCCTGTGTGCAATTAGACTTGCACGACTCTTGTTGTTACTGGTGGTTTGTATTGCATGAACAAACCATACTTTGAGCAAACAACAGGGACAAGATCATCACAGCTGTAATGGACTTAATTTAAATGGTCAATAAAGACGATGGCAAGTGAAGAACGGTGGGAAAGAAGCTGAATCAAAGCCAAAACTGATATCCCAGGTAGTACTGACCTCGTGCCATTAAAGCTGCATAGAAGCCAGTGTGTTTGCTAAGCTGAACTGCCTCGTTAGTCAACAGAAAAGAGGTGCGCTGTTGCCCCAAAAGCAATTCCTCTTACCTGTCTTCCAAGGGGTGACTTGCCCCTGTCTCCAGTGGCAACCAAGGGGTCTAGATAAGTAGATGAGGTTCCTACCTTCCTTTTAAGATGGCTAAACTTCAGACACTAGACATCCGTGCTTAAACAGAAAAAAATCCTGCTCTGTGCAAACTTTTACTTTACTACAAGCTTAGACAGAAAGCAAGTCTTCATATGCTTAAATGTATACAGGCTCACTGTACCACGTATTTCGAGCATTTTCATTCATTTCACATGGGATTTAGTTGTTCATGCCTGAACATAATATGCCTATTAGAGTAAATTGGAGATTTGAGAAAACAAACACATCTTGCAAACACTTGAAACACTGCCAGCTCTTTCACCCACGCTGCCTAATGTGCTGCTTAAATTTCCCTGAGTACACCTTTCTTTGTTTGTTAGAGGTATTTGTCTGATTCTTTTGTCTTTGTTTTCCATTCAATAAACTTTACGAAATCATTTGAATAATGCAGGTGTAACCCTGAAGTACACACTGTTTTGAACAGAGACAGGAGTACACACCTGGGACGTTTGAATTGTTATCACTTCTCCATATAAACACAGTCACTCACGTACAGTTGACAATGTACTTCCATATGGCGTTAATTCCCAGATCAGAATTACTCTCCTGAATCACAGTTATCGTCTTTTAAATATGCAAAGCATTTAAGCATGTGATTAATTTGAAGCACGTGTGGCTAGTAAAGGTTAAGCATTCTCCTGGGCCTTTTGCTGGATGACAATTTTACTTCTTCAAGTGACAAAAAAATTCTAGCAGTTCAGCAGTGTATTGTTTTGGGGTCTGATTTTTCCCTCTAAGTACAGGATAAATCCACACGGAGAAGCAAAAGCTGTTTTGTTGTTTGGGGGTGTTTTTTTTAAGAAAAAATAAAAAGGAATAATAAAAAAAAAAACCAACAAAACACCAAAACCTAAAACCAGGCTACATATAACCTTTGGGTCTGCATTTCAACACAGAAGGCTCTCAAACTCCAGCAAAGTGAATGGCAAATCAGACACAAGCTGATATCCCATACACAATGCAGAAAAAAAGAAAAGTGGTTACCAAATAATTCAGTCCATCATCTCAAGAGGTGTTTGAGTATTTCACTTTGTATTACAGTATTGATTTCTGCAGAAGCTTACCAACTGATGCCTTTTGATGGTGTTTTCCAGACATTTAAGATCCTACAGAAATTACAAGTCACAAGGTAACTATTATTTTTATTTAAAACAATAGGGTTAAGAGCTTTTTTCCTTCCTGCTTCAGCTATATTCAGCTCACTGTACAGTACCCACAGTGGGACAGCTTAGTGGAGAACAGCGTGGAAAGCAAACGCATGTCAGAGGAGTATTTAGGTTAAATCTGAAGTATGTAAGACCACGGTTCATGCAGTCTGTCAGCATCCAGTCTGACAACGCTCAGGCACGATGCTCAGGTGCGCACCTCACCCGTCACCACTCCCACGACTAAACAACCTGTCAGCAAAAGCTGTCTGGCATGAGAGTGGAAATAAGAAGGCAGCTGGGCTCTTTTCTTTTTTTTTTCTTTTTTTTTTTTNTAGACAGGGGTATAATTATCCCGATGCACATCAGTGGAATTCATTGTGGGCTTTTGTTCTCCCCGAGTACGCAGCAGCGTTGTTGTCGAGGGAACTTCAGCAGAAGCGGGCTCCGAATTCCTCATAAACCCAGGCTGAGACAGGGGGACCTGGAGTGGAATAACACACACAAAATGTCTCTGGCCACACTAAAGCATCCCACTTCCAAATTATCAGAGTACAATTACCTGAGAGAAAAACAGCTAGGCAAAATGAATTGCTTTAAACAGTCCAAGATTTTTTTTTCTAGCATTGACCTGTACAGAAAATTTTCAGTGTGTTTGTCTGACTCACAATGAAAGGAAATACTGAAACACTAAAGTCTTTTGTGAGGTGGAACGACCATGCCCTGGGTACCTGTAGTAGGGACAGGGATTTTTATGACAGTAGGGAAAGTGGCAGAGCTGGGAAGAACGTAAATCCTTGCTTCACAAAGAACAAAATAGGGCAGGAGGGCACTTGTGAAATCACAATGCATAGCCTGTGCAATTAGTTTTTGCACAGAGCATGTTTTAATGAGACTAGATCTTTAACTGCAACTGTCTTTACAGTCAAATTGAGAATTTTCCTTTTGCTTCTTCCCATGCCCTCCCTTTGAGCAAGCATAGGTAAGCACACATGAACTAGAGCCAGGAATGCCATGTTTCCGTCCTGTACTTGGAACTAACACCTCCAAAGGAACTGAGGACAGACAAAAGTTGTTTCTAGACACAATCCTGCAAGGCTGATCCACCCCTAGACTGGCTGGGCACACTCCATGCCTTGCCGCTGGTGCGTCACGCCAAGCTGGAGCATGGGCAGGTGCAGGCACTGCTCTTGGGGGCTGCAGGTCTTTCCCATCGCTATAGGAAACGCTGAGGAACAGGAACACCAGAAGCTTCGGTCCCCATCCCATGCCATTTTTATCTAGCATGGCTCCAGTAATTTCAGGGGGTGTGCTCCTGATTTGTACCAGTGCAAACAAAGAGGCAACCCCTGGGCTGGTCATTGCAAAGAGAAGTATGTTGCTGTGATACACCAAGTCCTTGAAGCATTTCAAGTGAGGAGTTTCCTTACAAGAAAACATGCTCAGAATCACTCTGCCCTAAAGTAGGTGGTTCCTCCTTTTTTAGAAGACTGCTTTAAAAATGAACTTGTGGCACTCGAAGTGGCTTTCCGCAGTACACAGCTTTGTATGTCTGGTGGATCCTTTCAGTACACATTTTTAAATGCTAATGGACAAGCAAAATGAATAAAAAGGCTTCAAACTCTGCAATTCCTAACTCACATCCATTTCCCCAAAGTCAACCCTCTTGACAGCTGCCTCAGCTGGCAACAAAACATATATAAATACAGACACAGTTGAGTTTGGGGTATCTTTGTTAATATTTATATAGCCTGCCACCGGGTGTTTCAGCAGCACAGCTGTTTCCAGCTGATAACTCTCTGCCTCCAATCACAATTGTACAGTTTTATTTCATGGGGGAATATGTATAATCATAAACATGATATGACCGTCCTGCCTGGTTTATTAGTCTGCATATCTCCAAGGACCATTTTGACATTCCAGATACACTGTGTGTTCAAGAAATTCTTCAGGGACTACTGGATTTCAGAGCTCTCCTATAATATCTTTTAATATAATTGCCACTACCTTCATCACTGGGATGCAATGGTCATAATGCCTGACCATGAGGCGGTGATGAGTGAGTGTCAGTCTCATAGGCATGCAGATAGACAGGTAAATGAATAAATAGACAGATAGATACGTACAAACGTATTCATAGAGATATATTGCAAAAGACAAATAGACTTAGAAAAGAAATTTCTTTTTCTTCCCTTCTCCCTCGCAGGAGCTAAAACCTGTTGAACAACTGCTCACCACCAGTGAAACAGAGGCCAAGTCCTCCTCTTGTCATGTTGGTGCATTTGCAGAAGTCAGGGAAACCACCACGGGTGTGAAAAACTGAAATGAAAATATGGCCCCAGATCTGAATCTGCTTCAGAGATTTCCATCCCCTGTTATCAGCCAGGTAGTTTTACCTGCAGCATCCACCACAGATGAGATGGCATGAAAAGACTCTGTTTGAATGCTTCTGGAGGACAAACAGAAGCAAACCTGATGTCACACTGCAAGGCTGGTCCACTGTACACCATGACAAACCTTTACATCCTTGCATAGTCCCACCAATTCCACTTTGGATGCCAAAGGACTGGTTACATGAACAAAATTTTCCAGAAATTGCCCCAGAATCTTTCTGTCTTCTTCTTCTTCTTTCTGAAAAGGGGGGCAACTGCCCATCTGTGGAGCCCACTGAAATATTGCTTTGATGTGGAGCTCAGCTGAAGACATACCCTGGTGATAATTCATTTATGCAGGAACAGACAGTGAGCCTGGTGTGTTACTTACACATATTGTCTTCTCAGACATTGACATTTCATCTTTTTTACACAATAAATCTTCATCTTATGAGTCGAACTGAGGATTTGCTTCTAAATAACCGAACTGACAATGATACGTTTCAACACAACTGGATTATAAAACTGTCAGCCCCAGCTCTGTTCCCCAATGTCTATCCCTGTCAACAGTGGCTGGCTGTGGAAAATTCAGCCTGCAAAACAGTCTACTATTGAGCAGGTTTTTGCAAGTCTGCAAAGGGAAAGGGAAGGAGGCAGAAGAGAGTGAACCTCTGTATGGCTCCAGTCCCAATCCATTCGTTCTCTTATACAGCCAGTTGACACTGCTAAGAACATCACCACTTCACTGTGGCCCAACTGGAGACATGGACCAGGTTAATCAGAGTGTGAAATTATTAGTTACCTTCCACGACATAGACCACATTTGGAGGGCTGCATGTTGGGTGAACGCATTGTGTTTTCCTCTTTTACTTGCAGATGAAGCAAGGAAACCTGCTATATAAGAGAAAACCATCTCTATAACTCACTCATAGCCAACCAGCCCTTGTGCTATAATCAAACCATAGCTACCAACAGCTTATGGAACTCAGCCCACACTTCAGTAAGTCAATTACCCAACTTAAAACATAAAGAGGGTGGAGGGGGGGAACAGGGAAGTGGAGACATAAAGCCAACCCATCATCTGTAGCCATACGTAAACTCATTCCAGTACGAATCAGTAAATGGATATGCACAACAGATAGAACTGCAGTATAAACACATCTGCTCAGTGAATATAATCCATAAAAGTCTTCAAAACAAATCAGGAGACAATATTCAAGCTGTTGCTTTTAAAAATCATTATTAAATGAACTAGAATCCAATTAATCTATTTTTCCATTGAAGTAAAAATCCCACTGATTTTCCAGAGAGTACAATGAAGCCAGAAGCACACAGTAATATAAAAAAGACCAGAAATGTTCTTGCTATAAGGGATTTGACAAGCACCAAATGCTTAAAAAGAAGATTCACAATCTGTTACACAGGGCTAGGATGGGTGATTTGCTGAGTACAAGTCTCTCTTATTAATTACAAGACATTAGAGATTAATTTAAAGCCTCAAGAGACTTTATTGTCTTGTCAGAAGCATCTGGCTCCAAATATTCTTTTTACAGAAGTGACCTTTGAATTTTTCTGTGATCTAGGCTTAGGAGCATCCAGTGGCAAGGAGTCCACAGGTAAGACATGCTTCTGGACAAAGTATTTTTTGTGTGTGAAATTAAAATCTGGCAGCTTCAAAATGTAATGTCTTCCCTTTTCTGTGTTATGAGAATGAGAGAATGGTGGCTCTCATCTCTTTTGAACATCCTTCTCCAAACTGCTGGTCCTATTTTGACCTTTTACCATTTCCCTCTTTATTCACCTCCTTCTAGCACAAACTATCTCAACCTCTTCAGTCTCCTATCAGAGAGACATTTTTCCAAGTCCCCGAACATTCTTGTCACTTTCTCCTCAACCAATTGTAATCCATAAAATGTAGTCAGCTTTGTCCCAGAGGTGTGACCAGATCCTGAGACACAGTAAAAAACATTGACAGAATCCGTGAATCGCTATTCTTCTCTCACTACTGCCCAGGGTTGCTTGCATCTCCTCCAGTGAATTTATTTGTACTCTTCAGAAAATTTCAGTTGTTGTCTTTGTCAGCATAAGTTTTTCCACTGCAATGAAACGCAGAAATGTAGAGCTCCAGTATTTCTTACTATTAAATTTGGGTATCTGATCCCATGGAAAGAGTTGTGCTCACCTTTTTACATCAATACAATTGCGTAATTATATAATATTAATCTTGGGGGGAAAAAATGAGGCGTTAATCTCAATTATTCATGTGGGGTTAAAAACAGGCCAAAGTACAAAATATAATTGTCCATTTTAACAGGTTGCTTAGTAGGTGGAGTCCAGCTGGAAAAAAATAAGCACATGTTATATATCCTTGTAAGAAGAGTGTTTCCTACATCCTCCTTTTCTTTGTTGAATTAAGGTCATGCTCTGAGTTTCCCACTGCAGATTGCCTGACACCTTTTCTCCTGAGCCCAAAATGAATGACCAAAAGGCAAGGCATCTCCAGACAGAAGAAAAAGTGCTTGATTCACCCCTCCTGCATTACAGTGTTTTAGAGCCTCTCCATACAATCATAGCACTATTGGCTGGAAGGGACCTCTGGAGTTTCGAGCCCAGCCTCCTGCTCCAAGAGGGACTGTCACTGCTGCTAGACCAGGTCAAAAGTGGCTTTGACCACCCACTTCTTGACAATCTCCATGGATAGAGATTTCACAGCTTCTCTGGGTAACCCCATACAGTGCTGCAATACCCTCCTGGAGAAGAAAGCCTTCCTGAAGCCCGGACCAAGCTGCAATGTGTGGTGCTTGCCCTCTGTTATCTTCTCTACCAGGGTTATACCTTTGGGGAGACACTTAGAAAACACCTTCAAATCACCACACAGACTTTTCAGATGCCTCAGGAGCAATTGCCCTCCTGCGTGCTCCCCAATTCCTCTCCTTACATCAACTTCTGGGGCTGCATCAGGAAGCTACCAGCAACAGAGGGAGCTACAGATGTCTTGGGTCACTGCAGAAACACCATTTTCATGCCAGCTCTCCCAGGGGGATCCAGACACGTCTTGCCAGCTGATAGGTGAGTGATCATCTCTTGGTTGGAACTGACGTAAAGCCAGCAACAGGCTGGGGAGTCACAACTGCTGCCTTGATAACCTCAGAATTTGCTGTGGCTATTAGCAATGGGCTCTTAATTGCAGTGTCTCCAAAGGTTACATCACTTTAATTTCCAATACCATTTCTTTCTCCACCAACAAACAGCGTGTAACAGTTTCTAAGCTAAAAGATTCAGAGCAGCTACAAAAACAAAATACTGACAAGTAAAAGCACTAAAATAGATGTATAACCACAGAGAGGGATTTTCCCATGAAAACTGAAGCAGAAAAATAAATCTGGAAAAGGGTTTGGAAGAAAACTCATGTGATTCTTTTTTTTTTTCTTCTCCCCCGACCCCCCACCCCTTTTTCTGATGACAATAAATTTTCCACAGGATTCAACCATGGGAAAGGTCTCTAGGCAAGCTCCTCAAATAGAATAGTCCCTGAAGCATTAGAAAGAAAAAAAAAAAAAAAAAAAAGAAAAAAAANAGAAAACAAAAACTCTTAATACTCAATGGGTAGCCATTATTAGGTTTCACTTAGTGGCCAAATCAGCTCCTAACAGAAAAAAAATTGCCTTTCATTCCTGGAGCCTAGAAGGAACAGTGTTCATACATCTCTTGCTCCCTGTAGTTAGATTAGCGTGACAGATCTGTCTGTTTTGCCAGCGCTCTTGGCTTCGCAGCAGATGCATAAACAACTGATTTCTGATCTGCCTTTTGCTGTTTTATGCTCCTGCATCTCCTAAACCCCCACCTTTTAATAACATCCATCTTTCTAGAGGGAAACAAAACCACGGTCTCATCTGTTTGGCTAAGTAAAATATGTCTAGTCCAATGAGGCGCATAACCGTGCTGTGCCACTGACCTCCAAAGCCACCAATGACCACCTAACCATGTCAGCGGCTGTCTGTAGCTTAGTGAGACCACTGATCTTCTCAGGCATGTGGTCCTGTTTTGAGAGTTTCAGCGATGCCATGGAGCTGTACATAGGGACAAATGTTTCCCTTACTTCCTGACAGTTGTGGTATGTTGTTCTTATGTTAATATGATGTAACATCCAGTTTTAAATGTCCCAAATGCCATGGATTTCAATACTTTACTTACAGGTCCATTCCACCACTACAATGACCTCCACTTTCCTTTTTTTCAACCTTTTGCTCTTACTTACATCCCTGTATGCAATATGGAAAGCATGGAAGATGACTGCAATTATATGACTCCGCTATAGCTGTGGCTGAAGGATAGGCACAGCCAGCCAAAGTCAGCATGTAGTTGGCAGACTTAAGCTGTTCTTGATGTCAGTTAGGTTTACCTCATCAGCAAAATAACACTCCACTTAGGGAATGATTGCTGTCCTCTTCTTTACTCAATCTCTTTTTTATTGTTTTAGCATGAAAGTCAACTGCAGAAGCAAGCATTTAAATATGTTATTAAAGAAACTGCCTTCAACTTTCACCGCCGCTCCTAGCCACCAAAGAAAAGCAAACTGCCTGCTCCTGGTTTCACAGAATCACAGAATAGTCAGGGTTGGAAGGGACCTCTGGAGATCATCTAGTCCAACCCCCAATGTATATTTTTCATCTGTGTGACTCCATTGCAGCATTGTTTACAATTTAACTTAGAAGTCAAGAGTTACATCCAGGAGCATAAAAGAAGGTACTAGAAAAAGCTCAAAGGATTGGAAGTACAATATTTCTTATTGAAGAACTTATTGTCACATTCCAACTATTCTTAAAGCAGAAGTAAAGAGCAGATGAAAAATACCAAGCTCACTCAGATAGATGAGATTTTCAGTACAGCTATTCCACCACCTTTACCACAGCCACTTTTAGTCCATGGTCTGATAGTCCTCACACTGATGTCTGCTGTAGCCATTTAGCTTCTGTAAAACTGAAATGTTGCTACTTATTAATCATAAGGACAGGAATTCATTACTATTTCTAACACATTTTGAATAGAAATAGAATATGAAAACAGATTTCGCTGTCAGTTACAATTTTTGAGTTCAGAGTCAGTGAAACTACTGTCATCTATTTCAGCCTCAGCCCAAGCAGGAGCAGAAACTCCCCCAGAATAATGTGCTAAGTAACATTATCACAGTTCAATGATATCATTTCGCTTCACTTCGAACCTCCGACTTCAATCTAATTAATTCAGACGGGCACAGAACAAAAGAATGAGAGAACTACAGCGACTGTGTCACAAGACAAAACCCGTGTTGTTATTCAGTAGCCATTTCTTTGGAACACATTCTTGTTATTTGTTATTATTGTTACCCATAAATGGACTTTTGTTCACAAAAGTGGCTGATAACCACACTGATACACACAATTACATGAAGTAAAGGAATTAATTAATTCATATGTCCACCATTTACTGTATGTTATCCTTCCTTTTCTATCATTATTCTGTTGTTTGAAGCAGGAATCGGTGCCCTGTGATCCAGGATCCATATAGACAGGGAAGCTGTAGAGATCTATGCACATCAGCTTGGAAACAACTGGCTAAATATGGTCAAATAAACAATTTAAGGTTATAATTATTACTTAAATAGAGATAAGAGCTCTGTTTTCTTAGGCACTGAAAAAGCATATAACAGTCTTCCTCCTAAAAGCTATATTACCCCAGCCGAGGAAGGCCTATTTATTGACTTAACATTTATGTCTGATTTAACGTGTGCCAAAAGACAGCAACTGTAAACCAATTAAGGAGAGTCCACAAAAGGCAGTTGAATTAAGATCAGTACATTCCAAGTGAGGTAGTTGAATTAGTTCAGCTTGTACATCCAGGAGGCCTTAGAGCTTTACCTTACAAGGTGTTACAGCAGCCCCAGTTCTTTAGCATGGTAAAATTAACTGTAGGTTCAATTAAGATACCCAAGTTCTCCATTTATTTGCAGGAAAAGTTAAGAAAGCTCCAAGACATTAGGTTCCCATCTCTCTGGGTGCATTTTATCATAGAATCACAGAACAGTCCAAGTCGGAAGGAACCTCAAAAGATCTTCTAAGCCAACATTTTGTGGGAAAGGAAGCCTCAATGAAATAATCTAGCACCCTGTTCAGTCGCATCTTGAAAACCTCCAGTGATGAGGTGACCTCCATTTGATCCTCTCCAGAGATGACCATCTTCTGTCTAGAAATAGCCTCCATTTTATGTACAGACCACGGTAAGAAGATTCAATGAGAAAGTCCCGCAATCTCTCTGGCCAGAAAGATGTTCCCTTTCTTCAGGATCATGAAACCGGAGAACTCTTTTGGAGGTGGTTTTTGCCTGCAAAAAGCCCAGAATATGAAGTCTCAAAGCCTCTGGGGTTAGAGCAATCCAAAGGTATGTGAGAGATGCACATTGAGCCACTGCCAGAAAGATGTGTCTTGAATTCACATACCAGGTGAGTACCCAGCTGTCTCTTGGTTTGGGGTTTGGTTTTTTTTGTTTTCTCTGTCTGTTGGAGCTGTTCAACTCTGCATAAAAAACAATGTGTTGGGTTATAGCCATAAGCTTACATGCCTTGTCATGGGATTTAATTTTTTTATGCAGAGCAGACTGTCTCTGCCAGAAGACAATGAGAGAAACCCACTTTGAATAACCAATAGTCCAGCCATTAGAGCATTCGCCAGGGATGCGGGAACGTATTCAAATGCTCCCTGCAAATGAAGAAAAGAAGGGACTAGAACCTGGTCGCTTATATTGATGTCTAAGCATTGGGATTTTCCAGGAGCAGACACACAGTCCCACCTTGGTGGTTTAAACATGCTTTGAATATAAATGGAGAGTTACACCTTATTTGTGAAAGAGGGAGGAAAAACTACTTAAAGTGTCTTGTGTCAAAGTGACTGCTGCTTCACCTTGAGTAAATGTGTAATAGAAACCAGGGTGTTTATGGGGTTAAGTAGCATCCCATTGACACTTTAAGGGATGCCTGTGGTTCAACATGGGTAGATTTGGATGCCTGAAAATGCAGAACCGTACCATACAGGATGAGAATTTTCTAGTACTTTTAAAGGACAACAACATACAAGTTAAATCAGGGAGGGAAAAGAGCTCCAAGCTAAACCAGGAAGGGATAGAAAGGGGGCTCAGCTCCATCCCAGGATGTAGTTGGAAGCCTCTTGCCCTCTGCACAGACCCAGCAGAGCTCTGGAGAGGCAGTGTGAATCCAGCGAGACACTTACTGAAGCAGGACTCACATCTGCCCACCAGACAATATTACCCCCACCAAGCTGGGACCAGTTTGAGTGGTAGTTCATGGGGACCAGCTTTGCTCGCTGCCCTCTCCCAGAGACACATGTGCCCCAGGCCACTTGGCAGGGCTTGGGGGATCAGGCTGAGCCTGTGCAGCAGTGCTTGTAGAGACCTGCTGCAGACCATGGGAAATCATGACCTAGGGATCCTCAACTCCATGAACCCAACCACACACACTGAACCTTTTCAGCAAATATTTCCGATAACCCTTGCACAGGCGGAAACAGGATCAGCTCTGAGCTGTTCATAAACCGAAAGAAGCAATGCATTCATCTGAGAATTTCATCACAAAGGATAAATCTATCAACCAATACTTCAAGTCACCTCTTTTTTTCAGTGACTTAAAATCACATGGCAAGATTCCCAGCAGAGATACAGATGCCTCCGGGAGTTTTCGGGCAACTACTGCCATTGTTGAAAGTCGCTGGAATTCACAGAGCTGCCATTTAACCCCAAGTCCTTAACTGTCTAACTTCTCTAAAGATTTGCTTCCTAGGCATGTCCGAGAGCCTCAGCTTTCACAACACTCAATTGTTTACACCTGTCTCCTGTAAGCCTGAAGCCGGTTCACAAAAGAGGTCTTTCCATGCCTTCAGGGCCCGTGGCTTTGCTCTCAGAGCTACAGAAAACAGAAAACACAGTGGTCACCTCGCTCCACTGAGACGTGTCCTAAGCCAGGGTGAGGACCACCTCTTCCATTGCCTGGGAAAGAGACCTACTTTTTGGGGTAAGGGCTGACTGCCCCCCTCCACTGCCACAGTGATGAGGTCGTTGGATTTTAACAGATGGCATCACATTGAAAAAGTCCTTCTCACTCAGATTCAGTGACTGCCTTAATACTGAAATTGGCCTCCTGAATCCCATCCAGAACTGCTCTTTGAGATAATGAAGTCGGGACAGAGGGGGGGTGGGGGTGGTTTATATCAGCTTCCTTGCTTGCAAAAAGTGCTCAGGCAAATCTCTCACTGCCCTGGCTGCCTTGCTGGCTCTTTTGAGCATGACCATGCCATTAATCTCACACTCTGAATAAATACCTACTGGTTATTTGGAGGTTTTCCCACTCTCATATGGAAAGTCCTTTCTATCCAAGGAGACACGGTCATTTATTGACCAGTGGGTTTACTTGAGATTTTAAAAATTCTTGCAACATACTCAATTAACTTTGAAACAGTCATGTTACATTTTTGTAACAATGACAAACTACTTCCTGAGCAAAACAATGAGATGTCAGCATATTCACAATATTTCAACATTATGTGCTAATCCATTTGTATCCACAATGTTGTTTCTAGAAAAAAAATAGTAGGACAGCATAATGCAAAGGGTACTTTGATTTATTTTTCTTTCTATTTTTCCTCTTTTTTTTTTTTTTTGTTAAAAATATTCCAGGGCACACCCTGTGTCAGTCTTGATAATTCAGAAAAGAGACCAATTTGCTTCTCAAGATGGGAGGTCAGAATAAACAAAGAGAATATCCATAGTTCAAAACCAAGGCACTATCCTTCTTCTGGGAGGAAAGCAGCTTCAGCAGAGCTACGGATGTGAGCCTTGTTCAGCTTACCCTTTTCTACTGTATTCCAGACTGTTATCACCTTCCAGTTACTGCTCTGGAGCTTAAGTCCAGGAGACAGATTTATTTCCCCAAAGTTTAGGAAGTATCCATATCCTCCAATTTTCTTCTGGCTGACTGGTTACATTAAAACATGAAAGGGCATTGTGCAAATATGCCCCTTCATGGACTTGCTCTGGGCCTTCTCTAGCAGAGGGACCAACAAGTAAACGAGCTGTCGACGAAGATTTCTTTCCCAGCTATGGGCTGCGGCACACTCGAGTATCGTTCCCTGTGCACTGCTAGAGAAAGAGGAAACATCAGTCACCTGGACCCTGATGTGCAGCTCCCTTCAGAATCACTGCAATACAACCCCACCACCCGAATTCCTCTGCTAGACCCTGTGGTCAAATGCACCTGGATAATGTAGGACGTGACTTTACTTCACTTCTGTTTTTATTACCATCACCAAAAACTGTCCTCTTCTACTCTTCTACTTATACTTAACTTACACAGAAGGAACAAATCCAACTCACCAACCCACCATGAAAATGTACCCATGAGCTAGTAAGAATTATCTATGGGAAGTCTCTTTTGAAGAGCTCCATTTGGGAAAACCTTTTGAAGAGAGTCTTCAAAGAAAGTCTTTGGGAGAAGATAATGGTGAAAGGAAGGAAGAAGGCTCAGCTGCAATAATAGGAATTGGAGAATTCCTCCAAAAGTTATTACTGATCATTGCTTCCAGGAAAAAAATCCCCTCTGGATAAATTTGTCTTTCTGGAAAAGTGTTTAAACTTAGCACATCCACTTTACTGGTGCTTTGCCTTCCAGCATAGATAAAAGGTAACGACTGACATGAACTGCGTGAAATCTTCTCGCTTCTCCACACCTCTGGAAAATATGTTGGGCTCTACCTCCTTCCTGGCTTTGGAGAGGCCCACATTTTCACCCTGACATAATCTTTCCCATGTGTTCAAGAAATGAAGGTCTCTTTGTATCTGGAGAGTAATCAAGTACGCACATGCCCTGAAGATGTAAAGTCAATTTGTGTCTAAGGAAGATCTACTGGAATTTAGGAGCAATTCTTGGCATGCTTTTTCAGCCGTTGATTATGCATCTGCCTTTATTTCTTCCTGATGAAACACCCCAGAAATCACGTGCGTTATCCGAGTGCCAGTGCACCAGCCCTTGCACACATGAAGCGTCTCAGACCCTCTCCTCACGGCTGTAGCCTGGGGCTGAGTCAAGCAGCCAAAGAGCAGGAGTAGGTAGTGGCAGCCCAAAAATTGTGAGAGAAGCTCATTCAAGTGGAGATGATGCTGATGGTCAGCTAATGGCTTGGAAGAGAGCTGTTTCTGCTAGTCTGCTAGTCGGGTTGAAGCCTTGATGCAAGACACTTGTAGAGAGCGTGAAATTAAGCTCCACTTGGCATAAGAGGTCTTTTGGGAATGAAATGGTATAGCCTGGACTGAAAGGATTGCTTGGCATGATCCCAAGCTGTCACAGCTAGCCTCTACACTGGTCCCATGAAGGGGTTGTTACTGGAGCTGTGGTTCTCTGTTTGCCAACGTACATGAGAAAACAAGGCAGTAGACGCACAAACCAGCAAGGTTAACTCAGCTTCCCACACCTTACTGCCTTTGCTCTCCTCCCTGGGCACCCACAGTTCTTGAGAAAACCAGCCCTCAGCCTCGGTGGAAACAAAGCTGGTGACAAATGAGATCCTGGGACAGGAAATGTAAGGGCAATGCGCGTGCCTCTGCAAGCTCCTTTGAACTGTGAAGCTATTTAGTTAGCATTTCAGGCACCATTTATTTAACTTGCATCTGTGATCTTGTCTTCGTTTGCTTTTCCTCACTGAGCATCACCCTTGCAGTTAAAGTATCAGTTTCTGGGAGATTTACAATCAGAGGAAATACAAGCACCCCTAAAAAAAAAAAATCTTAAGCCCTGTATCTTTTTACACTGGGGTCAATATTCTTGCCATCCCCCTCTTTCTCTGCTCACTGAAATGCGGGAAAAAGACAGGCAAAGAAGCGATTGCCTCCCATCCATACGGAGTACAGTAAATCTATCGCAACAAAGGGCCAAGGTCACCGCTTTCAAGAAGAATTTCGTTGCCTTTCGCATGCAAGCCGAGGTTCTTCATCTCTGTAGTGATGACAAAACCTGCCCTCAGGCTGCAGGAGCACTGCAATTCACACTGGGGGAACTCGGGATTCTGAAATGGTCAGGCTTTATCCTAATTTAGAGGATATGAAATGCAAGAAAAAGCATTCGCAGCACAGGAATGAACCAGTCCTCTTTGTTTCTGTTTTCCCCAGATTCCCTACTCAGAGCTAGATACGTGGGGCGGACTTGTAAATGGCTCGGCCTGCAGCCATTTTAGAGCCCTCCATTTCTGACAAAATCCTTTAAAGGAAATATCGAAGGCCACAGTATGAGGGAAGATTGGCACCATCCAGTGTTGCTCCGTCCACTAGTTCAAGAAGCTTCCCAAAAATCTGAATTCAATTTCCAGGATGCTGAATGGTTGCTCGCCTGGTGACAATGTACCAGCAGCTTCATAAGCTTTTTATTTTCCGTTAGGAAACCAATTGCCTCGGATTTTGGATGAGAACTAAAACAACCCAGCTCCCTCTCACTGTTTGTTCATTGTTCGTAAGCTGTTCTACATTTGTCCCGTTCAGCGAGCTATTGTTCCGTAGGGGCACTGCAAACCTCTGCGAGCACAAACTCAAACCACATTGTAAATAGCACATGGCTTTGCTTAATCCAGAGCGAACCCCTCGGCTTCAGCTGGAGAGGCAGTCACAGCAAAGTGACCTGCCTAGTTTATCGCCGCCGTTAGATATTGCCCACTGTATTCCGGTGCCAGGCCATTGTTTGCTGTATTTACATTTTAGTTTTGAAAATACAGCAACATGAAACGCTTCACCACACTGACTTGTCACCCTTACAAGGGCGCTTTAAGGGTTTCCATCCGCTAGTTAAAACAGCATTGTCCTATTAAGCTCTGCTAGCAACTGCTCCCATCATTGCAGCCTTTAAACATAGGCTGCTGATGCCCTCTGCTGCTGCATTGCTGTCGGTTTGAGGGCCTTTTGTTGTTTCTGCAGAGAGCGAGATTAAGCTACTCGGTATCATTTTTGCTCCTAATAAACATGTGTGTCTTGTCAACAAGCTATTGCAAATACTTTCCAGCTCAGAAATCTACTACCAGGCAACAGAACAAACTGTTCGTCACAGTGTTCTCCCCTCCAGTTTAAATTGTAAGTTTTCTTTTTCCTTTTTTTTTTAAGATAATGTGCTGTGTCAATATTTCAGCAATTCATAGAGTATCATGGAAAAGGAGAGGAAGGCATTGTAATAAAAATACCAGTCATCAAACCCTCTAATTCCGCTAGAGTTTACAGAAACTAGTCTGGGTTTTCATGCTGCCCTGAATATACATAGTACGTCTGAATAAGTGCATTATTTGAAAGTTTGCTGTGATAGATAGGTATATCATGATAATTCTGACTGGTGCTGTGCACCCCTTGCTCACCTAGGCCTGCACTGGGAGGGAGCAGCCACCACTCGCGTGCTTGTATATGCAACGGGCATATATATGCATGCCCATATATATGCATATATGTGGAGGGCTACAAAGATGATCGAGAGACTGGAGCACCTCTCTTACAAGGGAAGGCTGAGAGACCTGGGCCTGTTTAGCCTGGAGAAGAGAAAACTGAGAGGGGATCTCATCAATGCTTATAGATATCTAAAGGGCAGGTGTCAGGAGGATGGGGCCAGGCTCTTTTCAGTGGTGCCCAGAGACAGGACAAGGGGCAATGGGTGCAAACTGGAACACGGGAATTTCCATCCCAGCATGAGGAAAAACTTCTTCGCTTTGAGGGTGGCAGAGCACTGGCACAGGCTGCCCAGAGAGGCCATGGAATCTCCTTCTCTGGAGATATTCAAAACCCACCTGGACACTGTCCTGTGCAACCTGCTGTAGGTGAACCTGCTCTGGCAGGGGGGTTGGACTGGATGACCTCCGAAGGTCCCTTCCAACCCTGACCATTCTGTGATTCTGTGTGACTCTGTGATTCTGCGATGTGCATGGCACACAGCACAGGGATTCCTGCACACAGCACGGGGATTCCTGCACACACACAGGGAAGCTAAATCTGGTGTTGTACGGAGCAGCAGAGAGCCAGGTCATTGCTCTGATGGTGGGAAGGAAACCACAGCAGCCAGTGGTCCCTCACTCAGAGGAGTCAACTTGTGTGATCCCCAAAGAAGGACAGCAATGGGGGAAGGAGTTAAAAAAAACATGTCTTTCTTCTCTGTGGATAAGCAAGCCTCGCCAGCACAGAACACGAAGTTAGCATCTGCAGCAATGGGGGAAGTTAGCTCTGTGGGATGATCCTGTAGCATTGTCATCCATTTCGATTGGAGTAGTTAGCCAAAATTTGGGGACAGACATACTGTTTCCATTAGGAGAAGTAATTGATGAAGAAATCAGATATTTCTCTGATGCACTCCTATTTTTCTGCAGAGAATGTACAAAGCCCTATTTCCCTTCCCCCATTGTGTTCAACCAGCAGGAGACAAGACTTTTCTGTTCAAATCTCCAAAACGTTTTTCAGCTAGGACTCTTCCTGAAGACTGTTTCTTACCCTTTTCCTTATGGATGCATTGCAAATGTGGCTTTGGCTGTCTGCGGCCTTTCTCACTGGCTTTTCCACCCACATATCTGCATTGCTCTGAGTGCCTCTTACTGGGCACAGAGGATGTACTTGTTGCTCCCCCAGCAGCAGTCCATTCCCAGCAGCTCAGCACAGCTCTTCTATTAGGCATTGCCCTCCCCAAAATGTGCCAGCAGAGCTGCTCGCATCAGCCTCCCTCACTTCACGCCGGCAATGTTGGCTCATCCACTTTTAAAAATAGGTCTTGGCTACCTACTTGTTTTGAACTGGACTAAGTTAAGCAGCAGGCACACAAGCAACTTGGCCATCAGACCTTCGGGGATGAAAACACCGGCAGCCAGTGATGGGGAGCCAGGGGTGGCTGAAGATGGTGCCCACATCCACTGGCAGGGCTGAAGGGAGGTAAGGACGCCTGTGCACAGCCTCCTCCCGCCGTCTGCCATGCACACTCGCACACACAGTTTGGTGGGACAACGTCAAGGTCCATGCGTTTGCATTTTGGCCTTGGTGCAGGCAGTTTGCCTGCAGAGTGCAGGCTGCGAACCAGCCCGGCGTTTCTCAGATGTGGCAGTGTCCTTGTTTCCATCAGCTGCGACGGAAAGGCACTCCCTTAAGAGCTTTTTTCTCTTTCCACTAACAAAGGATGGCTCTCCACCTCCTCGGTGTGAGATCTCACTCCAGTCCCAGCACTGTGTTTGAGCAGCACTTCAAACAGGGTGCCTGAAGAAGCGTTTTCTCTCAGTGCTCGGTCCCAGAAACAGAGATTTCCTCTTGTTAGCAGGTACTAAATTAAAAGGTGATAACCAGGTGGAGAAAGCAACCTGGAGAGATGATTCCTCCCTCTGGGCATGAAGAAATCTACCCCCGCAGAAGAAAACAAGATCTTAAAACAAAGCAGAATAAATAAACCTCCTCTCACTTCTGTGCACTACACACAGCTGTAAATTCAATGCTTTCTGGAGAAGGTCATGGAGTCCATCTGCTAATGGGTTTCCTGCCTGAGGGTATTTACAGGGAGAGTACATTTGATGGACAAGGGCCATCACGGGTGAAAACAATTTGACAGCGCAGAAGATGAAAGCGGAGAGTGACCAGAGCAGCTCAGAGCAACGTCCTTTGAGGACGTGTCATGGTAACAGCTCGGACACCGCACACTTCTGGCAGCGACGTTTGAACAAAGAAAGATGCTTGAAGAAATGCAGCTGACGGGGGCTGGCATGGAAACTGCACGGCACAGCTCTGAGCAGAAGACAAGGGAGGAAGGGAAGGAGGGAGGAGCGGGCACACGTGGTGCCGTGCTAGTGTAATAAAGAAGCCTGCAGTTAAGGAGATACGATTTTCAGGTAAATAAAAAGCAGATTCATAAGGAAACCAGCAAAATCTTCTAAGATTATGGAAAGCAACAAAGAATTGATCAAGCCTGTCCCTTTTGTTCCTTTTTTTCACCGCTCACATCAAAAGATGGCTGTACTAAGGGCTGGTGAAAGCGGCCATATGGAAAAAGTGCACAAGGGTGTTTTTTTGTCCTTTAGAGCACAGGAATTGCATACTCCAAGAGTCGCACACCGGCTCTTAATCTTCACGTTATCTACCTATTCATCTGTCCACTATTAGAAACTGCTTTGGTCATCCTCTCTGATCCTGTGGGAAACAGTGAAAACAGTATTGTCCAAGGAGATCTCACTGTCACCCTCCACTTGGCAAATACTTTCAGACTGTTTCTGTCACTGTTTGCAAAATGGTTGGGGTTTTGTTTTTTGGTTCTTTTTTGCTTGCAATAAACTCACACAGCTGGCAGCTTATTTGCCTTTCTCATGTTTCCCCCCATAGTACAAGCATTGTTTTGCCCTTCCTCACAGGCCACTCTGTTTCTCATTAGCCTGTGTTTGTCTCTCATTTTGTACATGTCAACTGAGCTCCATTACTATTATGCTTTCAGTTTTCATCATCGCCTCTTTTCTGCTTTGCTACTGCAGAAGACGCCATTAGGACAGCGTGATACAACTTCATCACAGGCTCCATAGCATGCATGTTTTGGATGCGTCGCCTCCCAGTCTGCGCTAGCAAGGAGGATCAGATGCCTGCATCAAGGTACTTAAATTTGTTCAGACATTTGGGCTCTAGATGAGGGCACAGGTTCCCTTCCTGCAGAAATGAAGGCAGGGAGGGAGCAGGAGCGTGGAGCAGGAGTGCAACCAGGAGGGAGGTTCAGAGTGCAAGTTCTCTTCAGTCTTGCAGGGTAGACGGGGCGACTGTGTTGCATTTTCCGATGTGCAGAATGAAAGCTGCCAAAACTCAGAGACATGTAAAGAGGACAACAGACAATTTGGCATGCTGAAACCATGGCCATGGAGAAAAAGTAACTGAGACAACCCGAGTGAAAGTGAAGGACAAGGTAAAATGCCCAACAGGAGATACATAAAAATGCTGAGGAACTCAGTTTCCTCTATTCCTTTTCATGCCACCCTGAAACTGGAGTAACCAACAGCTGCTTTCCACATGCTAGGTACAGCCGTGATCCTGGTGCCCCGCGTGACTGGCAGGCTATCTCCTTCCCTGTGCTTATGGAGCGGTTTTCCAGATTAAGGCTGACAGGCATTTCAGTCAAGCACCCTCTTCTCATCACTGAGAATAACTCTGAAGAATGAGGCTTCAAGCAGGTGTTGACACTTGCTCTGTCATACAAGTTTCTCAGATTAAACAATACTGAAGTAAAGTCTTTTGAGTATTTTTCATTAGCATGAGCTGCTACTGGACAACACCATCATTTTTCATATGTAAGATCTGAAAGCTTGTGTGCAATTAATTAATATTATGCATTTATTTATGTGCTTTTTAAAAACAAAACAGGTAAGAAGTGTTCATTTCTATCCTGTTAGAAGCAGTCGGTTAAGATAGCACCTTTCATTTTACTCTGAGATTTATGTTGGGATTTTCAAAATGACCCTTGGAAAACAGGCACCAAAGCTACTCTTTAAAGGTACTTAAACACTGGAAATACCTGGATGATAAAGCCCATTAGTTTTGAAAAGGTACGTGATGCCTCAAAGGGTGTCTATAGAATGAGGGTGTCTTCTACGGTTTTCTTTGTTCATTTCCTAACAAACAACTTCACCATCTGACATGCAAACAGACAAGCAAGTCAAAGACCACGATCAGAAAACAGCCTTAGAAAACCAGAATCACTATCTGCCCATCTCCTTGACTAGGCACTGCTGGCTGCCTATCCTGGCCAGTTTATTTACCCCGTCAGAGGTCACGGCCTAGTATTTAGAGGAGGGACATCAAACATAGCCTCCTGTACTGGGAGATGTGAACATGGCCCTTTGTCTGCCTTTGTGCCCCCTTTGGAGGAGACAGTCACGGCTGCAATCTCTCATGAGCTGAACTTGAGCCATTCTAACACTGGACACAAAGCAGAGTCTGCTTTGTGAGACTCTCCATGGAGAATCTCGTTCAGATAATGAACAATTAAATGGTCATTTTAGATTTCTTTCCTATCTTTTCTTCTTTCCAAAAGAAAGCAACTGCTTCCATGCTTCCTTGATTAGAAAACTTAAGTCCCTGAAATTTGCTGATATTTTTGCAATGTGGAAAGAGCTGGGCAATGAATTAAGTAAAAAAAGACTTGTCAAATGGCTTTTCTCTCTGGGGTTTGTTTTATTTTGTTTTTTCTTTAAAACAATATACTTCCACATTCACCTGGCTATAAGTGAATGTCTCCTTGGGAGTGCTGTAGCCCTGGTCCCATGGGGTGTCAGCTCCTGAGTAGGTGTACAAAGGACTCACAATCTACAAATCCAAAGGGATACAATGAACTTCAGTTGAAGTCTCTTTGTAAACAGCATCTAAGACATAGGATAACCCTACCCATGGACCTCTAAATTAAGTCTACAAAGAGGTAACCCAGTCCTTCAGAACAAACTGGGAACTGAACCCACCAAAAAACCCATGATCCAACAAGTGCTGGATGAATTTCAGCTTAGGTACCTAAGCTATTTGGTAGACCTGTATCTCAGGGCCAGCCAGAAACACATTTTGGGGGGAAGAGAGAAGAGGAGGTGGCTGCAACACAGTCGTAACAGGCCCTCAGTGTGGTGGCCAAAATATGCATTTGGCCATCCCCAGGGATGGCTGAGGTCATCATGGGCAATCAGCATTCACCCAAGGTAGTGCTGGGCTTGAGAGGTCAGAGACAAAAGCTTCATATGGCAAGTGTTAGGTGGTTGTACTTATTTCTGTTCGAAGGTAGGCACTTAATTAAGTGCTCGGTAAAGAAACAGCTACATTTACCATGCTGCCTCCTGTACAGCTTGGTCTTGGAAAGCGTTTACAGTTTGAAATCTGAAAATAGAGTTTCACATCAATGATTCCTTTGTAACTTGTGAAATTAATAACTGCAAGTTAATAAAGACTAACTCAATTCTCCCTCGAACAAGAAGGTCAGGTCTGGTTTTAATCATTACTTAGGTCTAGACCAGGAATATTGTCTAATTCCAACCCAGATGCAGACAGCGCTGGGGTTGCAGTTGGAGGGGAGTGCAGGTGAACTTTGAATTGCAATTTCCACACCTCTCCCTCCTCCAGTTTTTAAGCAGTCTGAGATGGAAGTTTTGTTCTAAAATTGTAAATTCTTGAGCCATCCTGTGCCAAAATTAAGCTTTCTGATAGTAATCTTTTTCATTTGCCTTTACAACTGGAGAGGGACTACACAAGTGAGTTACGCACACTTGCAACGTACTCGATTGTGAGCCAATGACCTACACTTGTTTTCTCTGAATTTCACATCAAACACTCAAAGTGTTTTTTAAGAAGATCAAAACTACTCAGAATGGAGAGAAGCCTGGTGTTAATCCAAAGGGTCTACATAAGCAATTTATAATCATTATTTGCCTTCACAAACTTTAACTTCAGTGAGGCTTAACTATGTGCAAATTTAAACTCAAAAATCATTGCCTTACTGTTTTTTCCCCCACCATTTGTACTTCATCTAATTGCCAGTGAAAGAAGGGGGAGTCTGCACCTGCCCACTAGCTCCTGGATCAGGCTCTTTCACAAATTATAAATAATTTGCTCCCCCCACCTTTTTTTTTTCATTTGAGACAAATATTCAGGTTAGAGGTCTGTAATTGCATATAACAAAAAGTGTGTGCATTTACTTTCATTATGGACAAGTTAAGGAACTGTTCGCTGCCTTATGCCTTTTTTTTGCAAGGTAAACGTCTACTTTTCCACCAGCCATCAGACAGTCCTAATCAAAAAATCAAGCACTGAGCTTTAAATAGAGCTAGGATTAAATTAAAAGCATGACTCAGAGGAACTCTGAAGAGATAATGCATACTGCTTGACCTGGTTCACTTGTCAGACCTTATCCCTCATGAAAAGTGGTTTTCATAAAGACAGTCAGCAGGCTTTGCCTAGAATCCCTTCTTTTTTTTTTTTTTTTTTTTTTTTTAATAAATATGGTCCAGAGTACTGAGTTTGAGAAAAGTAATAATTTTAATAAAATCAAACTACTATTTCAAAGCTAAGCAATGGTATTAGATAATAACAAGTATATCAAAATGTAAGTGAAATTAAGGTTGCATATCATCCTGGTATGTGGCTAATAGCACTGCATATGGTCACCAGCGTAACTGCAATTTCCAAAGCTCTAAAAGCAGTAAGTCACATACTTTCGTTCAAAGATTTCAGCCTCTCAAATCCAGAGATATTCACCACTAGGGAGGTACTGAGTTGTTTTAATTCCCATGAATCTATTGTGTATGAAAAAACTCAGCAGGAGGGCAATATATGTACTTAAGCCTCTACAAGTCTTAAGTGTAATTGTAACAGTGGGATGTAACAGTGCAATGTGTGTTCTTACCAGAGGCTATTTTGGATTCTCCTTTAGACTGCTTGAAAAGAAAAAATGCATATAGAGTATTTCAGTGAATTGTTGGATGTATGTTGAGTTCAGACCAGGATCCTGTCATATTAAAAATATGACTCGTCATTATCCAGCCTGTTGCGCAGAGTAACTCAAGTGTTTGTTCTACTGCAGATAACAACAGAATATGACAAAGAAAAAAGTCCAAACAAAATTCTACATCTTGACATTTCCATTTGTCCATTTTCACTAAATGCCCCAAATCAGAATCTGAATGGTGTGATCGTCTTTTTGGTTCTTTTGAGTAGCTGTCATCCCAAAAAAAAGCCTTAAATACAGACATCTTGTCTTTTTATCATCACAAAACCAATGCCAGAACTCAAATCATCCATGATCACCCAGCTGTTTTCCAGTGCTGCTTTGTAGCTCACAAAATCTCAATCTTTTTAAAAAAAAAAGTTATGCATACATCACAGAGCTGATCTACATGTTTCAATTTTCAGTAAGCAATCATTGCATTTTCAGAGAAATCTTGCTTGCTCAATAATATCACAATAACCTTCTTCTTCCCTAATAGAACTTACAATAAAGCCAATACTTGTGTGAATGCAGTAGCGTTGGAACCTGGGGTTGATATTTGTATGTTTTCGCTGTGGCCTAGCCCCAGCCAGCAGCTAAGCCCCACGCAGCCTCTCACTCACTCACCCCCAGTGGGATGGGGGAGAGAATCAAAGAGTAAAAGTGAAAAAAATTGTGGGTTGAGACAAAGACAGTTTAATAAGTAAAGCAAAAGCCGCACGCACAAGCAAAGCCAAATAAGGAATTCATTCACGGTTTCCCATGGGCAGGCAGGTGATCAGCCATCTCCATGAAAGCAGGGCTACATCACGTGTGATGGTTACATGGGAAGACAAATGCCATCGCTCTGAACGTCCCCCCTTCCTCCTTCTTCCCTCAGCTTTATACACTGAGCGTGACATCACATGGTATGGAATATCCCTTTGGTGAGTTGGGGTCAGTGGTCCCACATGTGTACCCTCCCAACTTCTTGTGCACCCCCAGCCTGCTCTCTGGTGGGTTGAGGAGCAGAAAAGACCTTGACTCTGTGTGAGCACTGCTCAGCATTAGCTAAAACATCCCTGTATTACCAACACTGTTTCCAGCACAAATCCAAAACGTAGCCCCATACCAGCCACTATGAAGAACATTGACTTTACTCCAGCCAAAACTAGCAGTTTTTGTGAGTGTAGTGCCAGCATTGGGGGAAAAAAAAAAAAAAAAAATTGAATCTGCCCAGAGTTTTTCCCTTATCAGTTGCACAAATAATACAGACTAAACCAAACAAGCAAACCACACCTATGATTGAAGCAATTGAAGTATTCAGGGTATTTGGGATTAAACTGAAAAATCCAATAATAAATTTACATGTTGAACTATGTACATTTCCACTAAATACTCTCCTGCCATAAAGCCCTCGGGCTTTGAAATTGGTGGTGTAACTAATTGGCGCAATGGTGCCACCAGCTTTTGAAATTGGTGGTGCAATTGGTGGTGATTTAGAAAGATTTAAGCTCTTACGTTTGTATGAAATTACCTCAACCACTTTGAAATATCTGACTTTGGGTATGTAAATAAGTTACCACTGAGAAAATTAGGATGTGAATTTACACCCTCTGCTATTCAATGTGAAGTGATGTGCATCCATGCCCACTTCTTTATACTGTGAAATAACCTCCTACACTGTAAAATAATCTCTTTCTTTTTCAATTGCAAGGTGGATAATTAAAATAGGTGGTGTTTAAGATCAGTCACCAGGGGCAGCTCCACAGGAGTAGGATCATGAAAGTCTTTCTGAAGTCACTGGGTCTCATCTGGCGAAAAGACTGAACATTTCTTTGGAAATTCACTTTATGGCTTTTAATAACTAGTTTCTTTTTTGTTAACACAGTGAAATTGGTGTTTTCTGAGACACCTAAACAAAGAAGGAATAAGAAGACCACCCCCAGGGTTATGGGTGAGACTGGACACGGAGCAGCCCCTGCTCATTGCCACTCGAATGCTGACACCAGCATTCAAGCACACCCACCCACTCGTGTCCTGGCTTGAGGTAAAACAGAACCGATTTTCTGTTCAGAAATTTTACTTTTCAGCTAAGACTCTTCTAACTAACCGAACTCTCTGAAATTAACAGCATATTGTGCAGACAATGTTCGCTCTCAGAGTGATAAGACCTGATTAGTTTTAATTAATACCAAGGCATGGTATGCAGAGAAGCTCTTTCTTATACTTATTGCTATAACCCCCAAGGGCAGCCAACTTTGTTATGTGCCCCGTTGGAGGGTCAGCAGCGGAAAAGCATAGAGGGGTCCCGCCTGCGGGGAGCAGCAGACAGGACAGGTGACCCAAAACTGACCAACAGGGTATTCCATCCCATCTGCATCATGCACAGTATAAAAGCTGAGGGATCAAAGGGTCAGGCTCTTGCTTCAGTGGCTGACGTCCAAGGAGGACTCTGTCTGTGCATCTGCCTTTGGTCTCAATCTGTGTGTTCCTGAATCCAGATCTGGAATTCTGTTCCCGTCCGTCACCGAGTCCAGTCTGGGGCTTTCCCAGTGCCTGCTGGTGACTGGTGACCGGTGACGCGATCAGCATCCTGGAAGCTTGATACATATAAATATATTGTATATATTTCATTATTTTCTTTTTTATTATGTTCTTAATTTATTAATATTTTCATTAAAGTAGTTTAGGTTTTTTCCTAAACTCGTAAGTCTCTTTCTCTCTATCCCTTCTCTCCTTAGAGAGAGAGTTGGGGGGGAGCATCTGTCATTCACTTTAGTGGCCAGTCCAACCCAAACCATGACAACTAGCCCGAAGGGAGGGGAGATACAGGAAGCTACAGAGAACTCATCCTCTAACAAAGTACTTGGCTGAAGACCTTGACCGAAGAGGTTCATTGGCCCGATGAAGATACACCAAAGTCAGCTGCTCCCATTTGTCTTGCTAAAAGTCTGTGAGTAGAACAGTCCCAGTTGGCATGGTCTAAGGTAGAACAGTGCCATGCAGAGATGCACTACTCGCACTGAACCACCTGGACTGGTATTCAACTGCCCTGAGTGAAGAGGCATGTTAGCACCCAGGCTTTCCATGGTGCTTTGCTTTCCATGGTGATTTGCTTTCCACTGCACTGCATGCCCTGCAGGTACAGCCTTAGACTACTCACCTCCTGATTTTGCTCACCTTACACCATCAACAGCAGGGCAAGCAGTCGGATGGTTGAACTTTCACCAATAGTCTAAAGATGGAAGAATGGAGTCACACAAGCAGGAATCTGGTGCAAACCATGAAGTACCTTCCTGTTCTGAGATATTACTGGGAGGCTGTAGAATTGCCACTTCCTGCGATCATGATGCATCATGAATTTTTGATGATCAAAATTATCACTAAAGAAAAGGAGGGGAAAAGTATGTTCTACAACAATGCAGTGATGGGATTAATTTATGTTAGTTTCAGTTAGAATGAGTAAAACAAGAAGCAGTGTTTTGAAAATGTCTAACTAAAGGCATATACCATGGTATGAAATTTGGTATTACCAACATAATACGTAATTCTGACAGACCACACTGATTCTCTCACAAAGTCAGAGATCAATGCTGCTGTAGCAGAGTCATTGATGTCTATTCCACATATTATGAAGGTAATAAATGCAGAAGCAATCTCTTCTGCTATGAAACCTCCCTTTGTGTTCAGCAAAGGACTTTTACCTGCATTAAAATTATATTATATCCCTATGTTTATTCACTTACAAGGTGGGACTTTCCAAACCACTCAACAGTGACCTGATTTTGCTGCGTTTGAAATCTACAGGCATTTCAGCATAGACAGCAGTAGGGGTCAGCTAGAATAGCTGTGAAATCTTCTGAAAAAGCCCTTCATATTGTGCTGAATGATGAAGGCATGATTTTCTCTCTCACTATAGAAAGGAACATTTAAGATTTGTCTTTTGTTCATTAAGGGCAAAAAGGAATGAAAGAAAATAACTCTTTTAGAGAAAAATAAGATTAGACCAACAGTCTCTCCAGTGTTAATATCAATCCCTCTTGGTTTCAGATTTCAGCACAAACTGTGTGTCATTCAAAGGTGGTAATCTCCACCCTCACACCCTCATCCTTATGGGCTTCCTCCTGCCTATGCAGTGTGCTGTGCTTTATCATCTTCTTTGTGCTCTGAGATAAAATCGTTTCATCTGGGGCCACATCTAGTTAATCATTAAACTCGCCACATAAAATTTTACCCTTAGACCGCTCCCATTCATTGTCTTCTCTCTTTTGGTTTCTATACTTCAAGTGCCGTTGCCTTATTACTGCCAAATCTAACACCGCCCTGCTTTAATCAATACCGGCATGACCCCTTCATTTTGACTTCAAATTATTGCTGCCCCCTTTCAATTCCTTATTAACCTCTACTTCTGCTTCATTTCTTTTTGAAGGGGTGATTCAAGCAGCTATAAACTCTTTCCTTGCAAGCGTTTACCCTTGTTAGGGAGCTCTGTACTGGATTTTCTCTGTTCAAGTTCTCCACCTCATCAGACCAGTACCTGTGAGTGCCTTACAGGTCCCACTGCTTGAAACTGCAAACCCTTCTTAAACACCTGGTTTTGTCAGAAGGACAGTCACAGCCAGACCCAGGCACGTGAAAAATCTCCCCATCTCCCATAGGACCTGAGCTACACTCCCAGGCAATTATTTGAGCAACTTCATCTGTATCTCCTGGATAGATACAAGTATTCCACCTCTAACATGCCCCTTTCAGCTCATAGGTCTCTTTTGTGCTTATTTATCACCCTGGATGCCACCAGTTAGTATGATGGCATGGCTTCCACCACACTCCTGCCATCAGCAACCAGCAAAGACGAAAGTCCACATTCCACACTGAGGATTTTAATAAAACCGTAAAATCTGGGTGATGGTGCCGGGCTGGAACAAAGCAGACACAGGATCGGAGTCACTTGCTCAAGTGTGTATGTCTGTTGCATTGATTAGTACATCAGACCCTCTTTATCATCAAAGTCATGTGAAAAAGTCAAATGCAATCCTCTGGCACACCAGAGGAGGTATTCAGGAGACAGGTAAGCCATTAATGCTATTTTATTAAACAGGGATGAAACCTCATCTGGAACAGCCTATACAGTTGAGTCATCTGTGTTCAAAGACAAGCCAAAACTGGAACAGATACAGGGCTGGATTGCTGGGATGATCCGGGGAGAAGGCAGCCGCCGTTACAGAGGATATGCTTAGCATATCAAAGTCAGCATCGAGAGGGAGTGTGATTGATCTCTAAAAATACCCCAGTGGGTGAGCCTCGGGGAGGAAGAATGGCTATCAACCTAAATGACAGTATTAACACAGTAAAAAAAGTGTATAAACTATCTACAAATACTATCGGACTTCAAATCTGATGGCTTCTACACATTAGAGCACCAAGAATCCCTCCAACAGAGGCATTGAAGGGCAGAAATTAGGAAGTTTTAAATTGGCATGTGACAAATTAATCTCAATGATTATATGGCAGAGTTTGACAAGATAGTCCATTACACCCTGTGTCTTTTTTATCATACTATTGACTCCTATTGACCATGTTATATTGGTTTGTTATATTTCATTTATTCATATATCTTTCAGCTAAAGTCCTGACATTTTTGCCTGCCAGTTAATTGCGGACAGCACTTTATCGTAGTATCTAAGTTCCTGCAGTATGAGCCATCAGCCTTACACCCTGTATAAAACTGTGAAGGCTGATAAACAAATTCTGCTAGGCAAAAGTGCATGAGACAGGATTCTTCTCACAAAAATAATAAAAAAGAATTATTTTGTATTGTATTTCGTTGAATGCAATACAGCAAGTTCCTTTATGATTTAAGAAGTTATTAATCTCTTTTAAATCACATTTTGGTAGCAGAGTGTTGTTTTGGCACAAATTTTAAATGTTCTAGTATAAAAAAGTCTTAATTATTCCTTTTGGCTTTTTAAAACTAGGTCAAACCTAAAATCTTTGTTAAATTTATCAGAAATTCACAAAATATTTAGGTCAGCAGAAAATTTTAATTTTCAAATATTTGTATAAAATAATTCAGTCAGTCCAATAATGTAACTGGTGTAATAACATTTTTTTACAAGACATTTCACTTGATACCACACAACACTAATTAAAAAAAAAAACAACACAAACAACATAGAATGAAAATAACCCCCACATGGCATACATTAAATAGCAGATTTCTAAGGGCAATTGTAAACAGACCAGCAAAAACAAGTAGATGCGCTGTTGCTGCAATTACCGAGATTAGTTATTGACCCTATGCTCTGTAACATGTTGTGAATGATCCAGGGAAAATACGCAAAATTGTTAGTGTTGAACTTGGTAGGTGGCAGCAAGATTAGAAGAATAGTAAACAATGAAGAAAGAACAGGACACTGAGTGAGAGCAACCTGAACTCTCCTTGGCATATACCAATGGTACGCATGTTAGTATGAGCAGACAGATATAAACCCGTACGTATAAGATAAATAATACAGTATACATACAGGATATAGTACTTCTTTCATGGGAAACAATGATTTTAGAGGATTCAAGGATGGATAATCTCTGCATCATGATCTGCAGATGTTAAATACAGCCAGAGTACTAATGGGAATTTTGGATGTGTACCCAGGGAATATTGATAAGGACAGGGATGTTAAATGCTTCCATGTTTAGCACTGGGGCAAACACTACAACAACATTGTGTCTGTTTCTAGTATAGAAGTGTAGATAAGATTGGCATAGCTGTAAAGAGCCTTAGTGCTGACTGAAGAATAGGAAAATTATGATTAAGGGAGGGCAAAAGCTTGGGAAGATTCATCTCTTTAGCCTACTCATCTCCACAGAGAACAGGTGTTTACCACAGTGTCTTTCAGCTGAGCAACCATAGCTGCTACAAGCAACCAGGAGCTGGATGTGGAAGCAAAGTAGGAAAAGATTGAAACTATTTACAACATACTATAATACATTTCCATCACCGGTGATTTGCAAATCAAGAAATGCAGGCTGTTGTTAAAGACTGTTCCAGGACAGTTAATAGAGGGGAGTGCTAGCAATCATGTCAAAAGTCCCATGAGCTGGTCCCAGTGATCTCTCCTTGCATACAATAAACCAGAGAGACACAAAGGCTGAAGGGAAGAGGAGGGTATAGCTCCACAAAGCTGTTCTCTGTATTTTCCTGTCCCTTTCGACACTTCCTTAGCACACATCCTGCTGGGACTGAGTTGCACATTGCTATAGTGATGTTCCTGGTTTGGAAACCACCCTGCAATTTTCCCGCCCTGTCCCTGGAGGCCAACATGACCCCAATACAGCAGGAGGTCAGCTCATCTCTTACCCTTCTCAAGATCAGTCCTCTTATTCTGGGACATGCTCACAGGCTTCAAAGGGAACTTCAGATCTTCTTGACAGCAGGGCAGTGTGTGGTGGCACCTTCAGCACCTCCTTGCAGAAAGATCTGATGTCTGCTGTCCCCAAGCTTTTCACTACCACTGGCCTGCTACCAATCTGACATATCTACTGCAAGACAGAATATATTAGACCTGAGGAGATAAGCTTCTCATAGTCATATTTTTTAAGATATTTATTTTTGAGCCTTGTGTAGTCTACTCAGCCTGCACGCTGCCCTGACTTTCCAGCACACATGAGATTTTCCTTGATCTGGCAAAGACACTGTTTCTTCCCTCACTCACTGGCACATATCCTAAATATAGGCTTATTTCTTAAGAATTCGGTTTCTGTTTACTATCCCCTTCTATCCCCGTCATACATATCACCACCACCACCTGAGGCCATTGTTCCACTGCTGGGGGTCTTCACTTCTCCAGACATTTGGAAAGCATCCACTCCAGGGACCCAAACCCTATTCCCCAGTCTTCCACACAGACCCCCATCTCAGCAGCCCCTGAAGTCTTCTTGTGTTCTGGTGTGGGCAAAGGAGACATTATAGAGTTATAACCAATTTGCTATCTTCTACCAAGCTAGCAGTCTGTTTCTGAAGGCATTTGTTTATTTGCCTATTTCCAGAGCTGGCCCTAATGTCAAAAATATCTTCACGACAGTCCTTGAAAAACTTTGATTTATGGTTATGGTAAGGAATTCATAGAAGCAAACTTTGTTTCATAAGTTTCTTATTTACACTTTTCTGAACAAAGCAGATAATATTGTCTATAGGCTACTCCCTTCTTGCATCCCCTTCCTTCATCTTCCCTTGCGTGAGTGTCCCTGTCTCTACTACCCCTTTTCCCCACAGTACCTCCAGGCATACAGCAATAAACTGTATGCAGACATGCTGTCATGTTGAAAGGCTAGCCTTCAGCATCAGAAAACCAAAATGATTATTCCCCACTGATTACATCTTTTTGTAGATCAGAACACACAAGGTAATATTGGTTCCTTCTTTTCACTAACAGCTACTCCCACCCTTCAAAGTACTCTACAACAAAGTCCAAGCCTCCGTGTAAGAGGGGGAAGATAGTACCACGTGGCTAATCAGCTTTCTATGGGTCATTAATAGATGATCTGGACAGCCTGGCTCAATGGGCCAAGGCCAGTGGAATGAGGTTCAACAAGGCCAAGTGCTGGGTTCTGCATTTGGATCACAACAACCCCATGCAGCGCTACAGGCTTGGGGAAGAGCGGCTGGAAAGCTGTCTGGCAGAAAAGGACCTGGGGGTGTTGGTGGATGGCCGGCTGAATATGAGCCGGCAGCGTGCCCAGGTGGCCAAGAAGGCCAATGGCATCCTGGCCTCTATCAGGAATAGTGTGGTGAGCAGGACTAGGGCAGTGATCATCCCTCTGTACTCAGCACTGGTGAGGCCCCACCTCGAGTGCTGTGTTCAGCTTTGGGCCCCTCACTACAAGAAAGGCATTGAGGTTCTGGAGCGTGCCCAGAGAAGAGCAACAAAGCTGGTGAGGGGTCTGGAGCACAAATCTTATGAGGAATGGCTGAGGGAACTGGGGTTGTTTAGCCTGGAGAAAAGAAGGCTGAGGGGAGACCTTATCGCTCTCTACAACTACCAGAAAAGAGGTTGTAGCAAGGTGGGGGTTGGTCTCTTCTCCCAAGTAACAGGCAATAGGACAAGAGTAAATGGCCTCAAGGAGGCACATATCCTCAGGGGAGGTTTAGATTGGATATTAGGAAAAATTTCTTCACAGAAAGGGTTATCGAGCATCATAACAGGCTGCCCAGGGCAGTGGTGGAGTTGCCATCCCTGGAGGTATTTAACAGACGGGCAGATGTGGTGCTGAGGGACATGGTTTAGTGGTGGTTTTGGCAGTGTTAGGTTGATGGTTGGACTTGATGATCTTCAAGGTCCGTTCCAACCTCGATGATTCTGTGATTCAAAGCTCAACACTAAACAACTGTCCATAGTATAAGGACTACTGACCTGACTTTTCAACACGGACCATGTGAATAATCTGTATTCTGCAAAGGAAGCCTGTTTCAAAAAGGAGAAAGCAGTATGAATATCCTGGGATGGGCTCCTACTGCTTTTTTGCAGAAACATGGGGGTGTAAGTGGGGAATGACAGTCCTGGTTCTTCTATTAAGCACATCACATGCCCTGCTGGTACTCTAGTAATAATGCATTTGCAAAAGTGGAAGACAAGGACAATCTTACAATCATAGGGGTTTAATCATGCAACAGCTGGAACATATTTTAAACAAGCTCCTTATTTTACTGAAGTCGCATGTCCTACAGTTTCTAATTAAAAAACCCCTGAATCCAGGTGGCACACTTCCTTGCAGTAAAGCTCGATAAGACTGCACCGCGTGGGATACAAGGGAAGTCCTGTCATGCAGAGAAGAGCATCTGCTTCCCATCTATCAATATCCTATGGAAATAAGCTTGCACCCCTCATTATTTCTAACTGATAAATGCCTTTTTATGTAGTCTTAAAAAAAAAAAAAAAGTAACTTGCACTATCTGAGTATTTGTAGTTTAAGGTGACCTCATTGTGCAGCTGTTGGAATTTTTCTCTAATTGAAGAACATTCAACTTCTTACACCTTGGAACTGGGTAAAAAAAAAAAAAAAAAGGCTATGCCACCCTTCTGTTTGACCTGGTTCACACCCAGAAGCTGTCTCAAAGGGCAAAGATCTTCCTGAACCTAGCTGGCCATTATGCACCCATAGAAAAAACATAAAAGCTGCTGCAGCTTGTGGCACAGAGGAAGTTAGATTAACTGGAAATGGCCTTGAGCACAAGTTTTGAACTCACATCACTACATCTGCAGCACTACATCTATTCAGCTCCCTGCTGTCACATTTACATAAAGGCTGTTGCTCCAGAGCCTGTGTATATTATTATTTAAACTGGATTTATTTAGATCAAGGTTAAGTTAGCTAGGTAAAAATTCAAGTAATTGAAAATTAAATGTGTTCTTGAAGCAAAACAGCTTTCATTCAGGGGACTGCAGAAATGCAGTTACTTTGGTTTTACCAAGCCCATGCAAACAAGTGCATACTGGAGCCCTAACACTGGTTAATTTAGACTCAGGAAAAGTACCTGAAGTAACTGGAAAATCTGCTAGGTCCGTTTTCTGATCTCTAGGTTTACCCTGAGATCAGCAAGCACCAAAGCCAGCTGAAGCTATGCTAGGAGTAAAGGAGGAGTTAGAGGTGATGCGAGGCATCAGACTGCCTCTTTCTAGGATCAGTGAGATATCAATTAGCCATACCTTAAGAAAGTGCTCATTGATTTGTAACTGAGAGGGAAAAAGAAAGGGAAGTTAATAGTAAATGAAACAAAGGGGAAACCACCCCCTAGGTGCCTGTCCTGTGTGGTGGAGTGGCTGCAAGGCCCCCCACGCTGCTGCCGAGCCACAAGCTGTGCAGGAGGACACATACGATGGCCAAAACACAGCCCTGTGCTGATGGAGCAACCCTCCTACCAGGGCCCACGCTCACCTCCAGACACACAGCACCATACCACGTGGGCATGCCAGACCCCGGGCAAAAAGCTGGACATCATGTTTGGTCTTTATCCACCTGACAAAAACTCTTCTCCTGATATGCTGTCTGTCCGTAGGTTATAACTGGACACAAAAACCCACCAACCCATATGGAGCATGTCTTTCCTATCACCTGAAGTTTTTGCCCTACACACCTCTGGCAAAAAAGATTTAGTTCATTGCAGTGGCTATAATTACGCCGTAAGTGGTAAACAGAAAAATGTACCCAGCCTGAACTTACTGTACCTCTGTTCTGATTGCCCACCTGTCTGATAAGAACACTGTGGCAAGCAGGCCCCAGATGATGTTGTTTGAGGTGTGGGGAGGGTGGGATGTTGGATCTGGGAATGAAATGAATGAAACCTTTCTTCTTTCCTCCAACATTACACTGGAGCCATAATGTCAAATGGAGACAGTCACATCCCAGCTCTGCAGCATTCATCTATGGACATCAGACCTGATTTCAGCAGAGGTGAGTTAAGCAGTGTTGTCAGAGCTTCCCCTGAACTGAGATCTTCCCTTAAAATAAGGCTGATGGAAAAGGCTGTACAGCAATCACATGATGAGATTTTACACTGTACAAACAAGTCTGACTAGAAGAAATAATCTGTAAAGGGAGCAGGTCAGTGCTGAGTGATGTGTAGGAAAGAGCTGAAGAAGTTCCAGAAGATTGAAAAAAAAATAAAAATCACTTTGTAGCATCACAGAATCATAGAATAACTTAGGTTGGAGGCGACCTCTGGAGGTCATCCAGTCTGACCTCTTGCTGAAAACAGGGTCTGCTTCGAAGTGGGGTCAAGTTCCTCAGGGCCTTGTCCAGCTGAGTTTCAAATATCTCCAGGGATGAAGAGTCCACAGACTTTCTGAGCAACCTGTTCCAAGGCTTAGTGACCCCCACTATCAAGAAACTCTTTGTTTACAGCCTGCTGAAATTTCACTGCAACTTGTGTCCACCATCATTCATCCTTTTACCATGCGCCTCAAAATAGTCCCTACAGCCATCAAGTAGGTAGTTGAAGACAGTTAAGTAGATTTCCCCCATACACTTAGCCTTTGCTTCTGCAGGCTGAACAAAGTCTATTCCTTTGACCTCCTGTTGTACACCTTGATCACCTCTGTGGTCCTGTGATGGACTTGTTTGACATTATCACTGTCTTTCACATAGCGGGGTCATCAAAACTGGACGTAGATGCAGCCATATGAATTCCGAGCAGACAGGAATAATTGCTTCCCTTGACTCACTGACCCCACACTTGATAATGCATCCGAGCAAATGGTTGGCCTCCATGGCCAGAAGGGTGTACTGCTGAATCACGTTTACCTTGCTGTCCACCATGACCTCCAAATATATTTTTTACAGAGATGCCTCCTACTCTGTAAATGCTGAGCCCTACAGCGTTGTATGGGACTGCTCACTGCCAGGTGGAGGGCATCACATGCTGCCAGCTAACCTTCACGTCACTGACTATTACACTTTGAGCCCAGTCACTCAACCAGGTTTCACTAACTTGGTACTCCACCCACCCAACCCATATCTCCCCAATTTGTTATAAGGGTACTACAGAAGATGAAGGCATATGACATCCACTGTTCTCCCCTCATATGTCATAGAAGACAACTAGGTTGATAGACAAGATTTTTTCCTTGAGAAACACCTGCTGGCTTTTCCCAAGCGTCTCATTTTCCTTCTTTTACCTGGATATGGCTTCCAAGAGGATTTGCTCCACAATCTTACCCGGGACTGAGGGGAGACCAACCACCCTGCTCTTTTCTGCATCATTCATCTTGCCCTTTTTGAAGATGGGTGTGACAATTTCCTTTCTCCAGGCATCAGAAGCCCCCCATAATTACCAAGACCTTTTAAAAATGACACAGCCTCTCAGTGACGCCCACTGATGACCTCAACACCCTCGGGTGCATCCTGTCTGGTCCCATGTCTTGTGTATGTATTCTGCTGAAGACTTCCATAATTCAGCCTCCCTTTACTCCTTGGTAGTGCTTCTTCCCCAACAAAGACCAAGACTGTATTTTTGTAGATCTTACTTCTTTAATTTTTAAAACACTGATCATTAATACATCCAACCATCACCCAATAATAAATCTATTCTGGAATACTTTAAAGAAGAGTTCTTCTTTGGTGCAAGATTTGCAGATGTCTTTGGAGTAAGTCAGACTACACCAAAAACCGAGGGCTACAGTTCTCAGTAAAATACTCAGAGGACTACAGCAGACAGATTTCACAGACAGACAGTTCATGTCAGACCACTCTGCACCTCATCTATATACTGCCCAAAACCTTATTCAGCAGCAAAGACTAACAGAGGAGATAGATACACCTCAAAGCAATTAATTTCCAGGGTCTGACTTTATTACAGGAGGCATTTTGATTAAGAACATGAACGAGTGAATTCCCTAATCTTTTGCCCTCCTGGTGCCACCCAGGCTGAGGAGGATTTTGTTGGGAACCCTATGTTAAACTCCTGGAGATGCACTCTGTTTTTTCTCCATTTTGATGCTAAGCCCATCAAAGAAAGTGGAAAAATTTTACTGCTTTTCAGTGTTTCTGTTCTTCTACTAGTGCAGCTGCAATGTTTTAATTACAGGTAGGCTGCTTCTGAAAGGAACTCTAGTTTGTCAAAAGTATATACACTTTTTAAGTTTAGTTGCTTTGATCTAGAAATGGCATGTATCTTCTCAGCTGTTTCAAGAGTTCAAAATAAAAATACTTTACTCATTTAGCTTTTATTACATTTTGTTCCAGTTTCTCTTTGGACCAAATAAAAGGTAAAAAGTTATTTGGCAAATGCCAGCACTTTGCCAAAGTTCACAGTTTTCTGACACTGTGGACTAAGCTAACACAAAAGGTCTGTGCACCCATCTTCTCAAAGCAGCTTCTGTGCACTTAATTTTCCATAATCGTATGTGGAGTTGTTATACTCCACAGTGTTTCACGTGATGTCTTGCTGAGATGCTGGAGTCACAACATCTGATGAACACTGATGTTCTACAAAAGCCTTAGAGTTGATGCAGCACTGTCCAGCGCTCCGGGTCGATCAGTTGCTTCCTTGGCTCACACCTACTTGTCTTCGTTCCACTGTGGATATGAAGACTGCACAAGTGTAAGAGTGCATCAACAGCAACAGCACCAGAAGTCTTCACTGCCCCTATGATACAGATATTCTTTCAGCTAAATCAATGCTCTCTTATTCCCTAAACAGGATATTTGATCATTAGGACACCTCAACCACTGGTGACGCACTATCGGAGATGCACGGATTTAGACGTGCCTTCATCTTTAGAGTACTTGCCAGTCCACGAAGCAGGTGAGATGGAGCACAGCCTCTAAGAACAGGTGAGTGGCTTGGGAAATTCATTATAACTCAAAAACAGTGATCATCCTCAAATTCAAAAAATAAATAAATTGTCACAAGGGATGCTGTGATTAATGCTCACAAAGGCTACATGAGGCTGTTCAAATTCCCTGGGGGAGAGATCTGCTTAATTCGGGGATCAGCTTCACTCTGCCAAGTTGGAAGAAGGAGTGGTGGGGCGGCAGGGGTAGGCAGTTTGTCAGGGAAACCTTAAACAACTCTTTTCGCCTCAGTCTTCCACAGAACCCTGGCAATAGTAAAGACACAGGAGAGGCAAATTTATGCAAGGTATGGCAAATCACCCTGATGCAGTACATCTTCATTTGAAGATGTAAGACAGTAAGACAGTGAAGATGATGACAGTAAGAGCAAGGCTGCCCCATAGCTGTAAAAGAAAATGATACTAATGAGGCCAGAGGTAATCCACCTGCTGCTAAACACACTGCATGTCTCCCACTGACTTCAGCAGGAGTGAAGCCAGACCCAGAATTTACGGGTATATTCAGAAAATGTAACATACTGCAAAGCAGGCTCAGTGAATAGTGCTAGATACAGACGTGAAGGAGGGGAGCCATCTTCAAGCTGCTCTGAGATGGAAAATGCAGAAACATCTCCTGGGATCTTTCTAATCACTCTTTGGAAATATTATTTGGTTTTACGCTTCTCAGGCTCTGTCCTCCTATAGCCTCACCTGCTTCCCATAACCGTGTCAGACAGCCGACTGTCTATGCCTTTCACCATGCAGCATTGTGTAATTGACACAATATAATCCAGCCCGGCTCCATATTTCAGAACTGAGGACTTCTGAACTATTTAGCAGCTCTGGAACCTAAAGACGGGTGTCATAAGCTGTAAGTCATTTTTCTGGGCTTACAGATGCTTCCTTTGATACGTCGTAAAACTGCTGGTAATTGAATCCCATAAGGGATTGTTTTCAGAGCAGTCTGTGAATCAAACTCTGTTAACAAATAATGGATTTCTCATGTTTCCCCCTGTAGGAATGCAATTCTGCAGATCCTAAGGTTTCTCGGCTCTTACCAAAGCTGCAGATATCGGGGGATGTGGCCCTTCAGATGGGGCTGTTTCCAAGGGGATGTGCCGCAGTTAACAGAAGGAAGAAGGTGCAGAACTGCAGGTTTGCAGGCATAACTCGGCAGTCTGTAAGGCAACTGCTCGAGACATTTATTTTTCCTGCCAAGCCTCGCAGGACTGGCCAGAGAGCAGGAGTCAGTCCTATGTGGTTACCAGGTCTGCATTCCCTTTGCCTTTTCAGCAGCAAACTCTTTCTCTGCTGTTTCTCTCTGTTCACTGCTCACCTTTGCCACCTGGCCTGGTAGGTCTCTGCTGCTAACCCAAATCCCACATCCCAGCTGTGCTCTTGAAAGAAGAGGAAGAGTGGGGAGAGAGCCCTGATGTGGGAACGGGACTTTGTGCTTCTCCAGGGGGTGCTGGCAAACCCTCCTCGCACTGACCACTTAGACTTTGATTTGAGCACTTCTGGGTTTCCAGGCTGCTAGTAGAAGGTGGCAATGGGACCAGAGCTACCTGAAGGAATCTGTTAAAATGCAAAGAAAGCAAATGGGAGCTTTGTAACTCTGCTTGGTTTTGACAGCCCACTCCATAAGCTGATGTTTTCAACAGTTTCAACCCAAGCTTCAAGATCTTTGTGGCCAGTTATTTCCCAGCCATGTGCCTCTACAGATCATAATTTGGGTAACTGCCATCTGCCAGAAAGAGCTTCCACCATGGAGATCCTTGTTTTTCAGGCACTGGAAGGCGTCTTGGATTCTGACACAGGACCTAACTCAGATATCTGTGGTTGTAGAAAAAAGCCTGGTAAGCAGAATGGGAGCTGCAGTGGCAGATGGAAGGAAATCAAATCCTGTGTCATCAGCCCTGCCCCTCTTCCATGACGCTTCCCCACACAAAGACTTTTGATGAGCTCACACGCATGAGTGACAAAGTGATGTGCACAGCTTTCACTGCAAGAAGGCACATGCATTGGCTCATTACAGTGGAGAAAGCTACCAAAACACATAAGGAGAATTAACCTCTTGCAACTGTAGTCACACTGTTAACATTAAGAACGAAGTAAAGATCTGCATCAGATACTGACCTGGGAAAGATATCCAGTTCTTACTTTTAAGCAAACTGTATCTGCCTCCTGTTCTTTTTAATCACATTTCTTCAAATAACAGCATCTGCCTCGTACAGCGCAATACCCCACACCCATCTACAGCCTTAGAAAGCCAGGCAGCTTCTTTCAGCCATTACATTTCTCTGTTTGACATTGCTGCTTTTAAACTCAGTGGCAGCCTACAATTCAAGGGAGGTCCCACATTCCGCAGCATAAAGGAAATCATAAAACACTATTCTGTGTCTAAAAGAATTGTAACAGATCTATACACACACAAGCATGCTCGCACACATACGATGCTACCGAGTATCAACAGGGAGGACTGTTGTCCTTTCTCCTCCAACTTAGTACTCATGGATGATATACTCCAGCTTCTCAAGCACATGCTCCCCCAGCGTCAAGAGGAGGACACTGCATGACAGAGGAGATGCAGGCGTAGGCAGGAGAGCAACAGGGCTCTTCCAGATGGTGCGTTTCCATCCGCAGAGTAGCAGAGCCCCTCTCCTGCTCCATCGTCCCATGTGCGGGACACAGCCAGCTCACATCTGGGGAAAGGGAGGAGAGGACCGCAGCCCTGTGCTGCACATGTGCTCAGCATGGGTCCGTCCATGAGGACATGCAAAACCAGAGCCAGCTATGTGAGTCTCACTTTCTGCACGCAAGGCCTGGCAGAGCAGTTGTATTCCTTTGCAGTCCTGGATTTCCCTGTGTCGCTGTCAACCACACATATGCATGACACAACTAAATTCAGCTGACTTGTCTGAAAGATGTTGCCCTTATATGCTGCAAAGTGACTCCACGTCCTTAGATCAAGGGGTTTATTTGAGAAAATATCCTTTGTTTGGCTGTCTTTACATCCTCCAATAAAATATGTCGCACTATCGTATTTCCTCCTCCTGTTTGCCTTTCCATACTAAATAGTTCTGGTCTTTTTAAAGTTCTCCTCATGTGGTTTCTCCTCCCCAGGCACTGGCTAATTTTCATTGCCGTACTCTGGACCTTTTCTCTCATACAACAGCCTCCTTTAATCTCTTCTCCAGTGAGACGCCGTCATCTGCCACACGGTTTTCAGGATATGAGGAGAAAAAAGATTTTCCACATCTTTAATTGTATCAAGTTGGGAGTGTAGAAGAGCTGCCTTCTCCCCAAGCATCTGCATCCCCTTATTAAACGGATTGCCTTCATCAGACTGGCAACGCTCATCACAGCCAGCCTTGACCTGACCCTCTTCTGAAAGAGGAAGAACGCCTGAGGCTTGTGATTGCTCCTCTGCTTTGCATCGTCTCTGTGAGGGACCACGTGAAATCACATCTGACAACCACAAGGAACTGAGAGGGGAAGTGCAGACCCCAAGGAACGAATCTACGGGAGGGCAGACAGCGGCGGTGCTCAGGCTTATTAAGTATAAAACCTCTCAGAGTTCAAAAAAGGTTGGGAGGAAAAGAAGGAGGGGGAAGAGAGAAGGAGGCAGACGGGAGAAAATTCCTCGTTGTCCTGTAAGGTGGTCCACCAAGGGGTGGGCTTTGGGTTACTCATATGTCACTGGTGAGCAGCTATGGAAAAGGTCAGGTAGGAGTCGTATGACAAGGGCGCAAGCAAAAATCAACAGAAGGAAAGCTCTCACCAGCCGCCTGCATGGCAGGAGACAGAAGAGGGAAAAAGACCACAAGCGGGATGCTCCTGGGGCTAATTAAGGGAGCCGTTCTGCACAAGGCAGATGCCAATCTTCTTGACTGACAGCCAGGAGGAGAAGATCATATTGCGAGAAGCCAAGCTGAACAAGTAAAGAGAGGGAGTGAGATGGGCTGAGAGAAAACCGAAGCTCCCCAGCAAACACGGAGCAAGAGGCTCCTCTTTCTGCTGGAGGGCACAGGCTGTGCCACCACGGGAGGTCGGGCAGGACTCCACACAGATGTACCACACGGCACAGGCACCTACAGCAGCTGCTGCAGGTTTCATCTAATCCCAGACTCCCTTGTTATCCACCGCTGACAGATGATGGAAAATAGACCACTGGTGTGACCCACTCATGCCAAATCCAAAGCCCACCAAACCCCTGGAGAGGTCCCCACTGGCTTTTCCGGTATTTCAGTTAGATTCCTGTATTTTAAATCAGTATGTGGCCACCAGTGATCAGAATAAATAAGGCAAAGCAGCACATACATGGTCTAAAACTGATTACATACCAGCTGAGAATCTGACTTAACAGACCGAAGTGATACACATAGTCAAGTAAAGCCTCTTTATAAGGCAGTATATACTTTGTTTGGTTTTTTTCCTAAACCCAGATCCAACAGGGGTAGTCAAATAGTTGCTGTGGCAGAGGAAAAGTCTAGGACTGATGAGGCAAGGCAGGAGTGGGGTGGCGGGGTTTTGCCAGGGCAGGCAATGAAAGGGTCTTCAGACCCACAGTCATTTTTCCTTCGCTCCTGAGTCGTTTCTCCCCTGTCCCCCGCCTGGTGACTCAAGGGACCTAGAAAAGGGTAGCTGTATGCCAGGTAGAGTCCCACCCCATTTGTACAGAACAGCAGCTTGCCACCTTTCTGTGTGTATCCCCAACTCACAACGGTGTTTTCTTGCCTCGCTGCACAGAGTCCATCTGCCCACCCGGTAAAAGGAAAGGTGCATACACACGGGTTCCTACACAGATTTTTCAGAATAAAACTGACATTCCTCTCTAGAGTGCTTTTGGGCAGGTTAACAGCAGCTGTGGCATTTGCTACGCACGGACACGTACCAGAGACAAACAGGCAAGGCTGATTTGTGAAAATTAACTTTTTTTATATATAATCCTGTCGGCTGTTAGAAGCCATAATGAGGATGTCAGAACACTACACCTACTGGATAGGCTCAAAACACCTTAACGCTCAGATTTCTTCCTCATTTTTTTTCATTGTGCTGGAGTGGAAAGCTTAGACTAGAAATAACTCCATTGCCTGTTGAAATACTTAAAAGCTGCCTACTTTTTTTTTTTTTCCAGAGTTCTTGTTTCAGCACACAAGCAGAGGCTGACAGGGGGTGTTCTCATGTTTTGTCTACAACAGGCAGACAAAACTCCTCTGTGTTCACAGAGGGACAGTATTTCAACCCCTTGGGCTAGGGGAGGTGTTCATCCCTTACTTGGTGGCTCTACCAGGGGAGGTTAACCATAAGACATCTTGAAGCTCTGCAGCTCCCGGTTGCCATGTCCACATCTCCTCCCTGGTCTGTCCCACAAGCCACACCAGCTGGCTCCAATCCTGCCCCAAAGGAGAGTGGCTGGGAGACAATTTCAGCACTCAGGGTAGGTTTCCTTCTCTGGAACATGAGACAAAGGAAGACAATGGGTAAATCTTGCCTGAAGATAGTCATTTGGACACAGAAGGGGACAAATTAGTCAATATAAACACTTCAGGACAGGGACAAAAGACTCAGACTGTAGAAAGTAACTGACCTTCTAACCACTATGTAGTACCTTTTACTTGGTGTTCTGCAACCTACAGAGCAATGGGGATCAGATTCTTCTTGGCACCTCTGGAGGACTCCACAGAAATACAAATAGATAAATATCCATAACTGATCTCACTTCTCACATGGTATGAGAGCCACAGTCAGTTCCCGCCCCCATCTCTGATTTGATTAGTCAGAAGAGAGAATTTCTTTCATTTCTGTGGCAAAGAGTCCTTGCTTGTCTCTTTAAAGTTTCCAAATTCAGAATTAAGAAAAAAAAATAAAGTGAAAATGCCCTCAAAATAATAAATAAATAAATGCCAGTCTTCAGAGAAAATGATGGTGTGTCTGAATTTCCAATGCTAATATCAGCAGCAGTTTCGTTGGCTTATAAAAAAAATATAGAGCAATGTTACAGAGAAAATGCAATGGTGGGCAGAGTACGCAACATTTTACCAGATGCATCTTTCGCTCAAGGAATGGACATTTTCTGGAAACCTCAAAGAGCGCTCTAGAAAATCTCCTTTTGTATATCAACTTAAGGCAAGTGTCTCTGCTTTTTCTTCAAGCTCCAATCACTGTTAAGTCTTTTCTGATTGTTTACATGGACGTGGGATCTTTGCAGCATATGCTTGCTTTGCTATATGTCATCCTGCTCCTGTAAAAGACAACAGGAAATGTTCATGGCAGCAAGGCTGAGTCCACAGCTAATGATGTTCAAGCAATTTCCTCATCAATTAATATTGTTGGCGTATTGAATCTGAAATACAGACCTGAAGACACAAAGACAGTATGTCCACATCAAAGTCCTCGGTGATGAGGGCCAAGGTGATAAGGAGAAAAAAGACACTATGTTCACAATAAAGTCCTCGGGGATAAGGAGAGACTGGCAGATTTTTCTGTTGTTGTTTTACATAAATTTTGTATAAGTTTTCAACCCTGTCTCAGCACCTCCTTATAGAGCCGTTTTCTCCGAGGCGAAGGCAGTTACCTCATCACGCACCTCCAGTATAGACAGCAGAAAACCTGCATTGTGGGACATCCTGATGGCTCCTGCTGACACACCGATCTTTTATGCATTTTTGTGCAGTAGAAAGATAACCCAGAGGCCCAGCATAGACAACGTAAGAACAGTTGCTAACCAAAATAAATACAGACAGGTTTACCATTATTTATTTATTTCCTAGTCTGAAAGGAGAAAAATAGCCTTTGCGGGGAAATTACCTGCTTTTAAAGAAATTATTAAAAGCTTATTGCTACAATTTGGTTCTAGGATCCTTTAAAGAACAGTTCATGCTATAAAAACTACTGCATATATCTGAGCAAGACTTCTTGCTCTCAGACTTTATTAGTCCTGTTATCCTGGGATGAAAGGAGAAAAGCTGAGCTGTTTTTTTGACTGAAGACTCAACAAAAACCAATAAGACAAGGCATCCCAATCTCCCTGTAACTGCTGAAAAGATGAAAAGGGATAAAAAATGATACAGCTTGAGGAAGAGCATAGTCAATATTCAGCCATGTCTTGGTCTTCCCTTGTTTCATGTAAAAGACTGTAAGCATCTGAACACGTGGGTGAAAACTACGGATACTATCATTTTTCTTTATGGTGTTACCCTCCCAGTATCACATTGCGAGTAAGAGTGGCTTCAGGCAGAGGTTGTGGAAAAGGTATTCAAATGAGGCACCTCCTGGAGGAAAGAAGTGTCTTCTGCCAGCTCCAGAGACAACAGGTCCACCAGTGAAAGTGTCTCAGATTTTCAGGCTTGACCCAGGCAAGCCTCTGGAGATGATTATTGTATTTACAGCCACCTGTGAGGAGTTCACAGAGGTACATCTGTCCTCCACGAAAAGATGGCTGTCTACCTACATCCACCACCTTGACCCAAGTGACACGATGAAGTCTCCAGTATTGCTGAGAAATACCCATTAGCATGAGGCAAACTGCCTGAAAGAAAAAAAAAAGGACCACCGCATTATTTTTGAAAGTGTAGAATCCTTTTCATATTATACAATATTCTACTGAATCTGGATATAGCAAATGTTTAAATAATGAACTGTCGCCAGTATACAGAAGTGAAACTATACCTGTTAATTTAGAATATAATTTGTCACAGTTTCTGCATAATTATACACTGGCCCCGGTCAACCTTAGCGTTCTGCTAAGGTCTACTTATTAACGTATATTAAACAGAAAATTTATCAGAATATATGACTTGGGAGACAAAATTGACACCTAATAGAACTTTCTTATGACTTCCACTAATCTGTGAAACATACAGAAAACTTTTATCTATCTATCCTTTGAGGAAACAGGATTTTAAGCATGTGATAGAAGCATGTGATAGAAAATAAGTTTTCACTGGATTATGTTGAGACATCAAAAAAAAAAGTATATACATTGAGCACAGCACTGTGGGGATGTAAGAGTCAATCAGAAGATCGGTATTGACTCAACATTGTCATCAGTGACTAGGCCCCAAAACCTGGACTAACGTCTTGACATGAGTTTGCAGTGGTTCGCTGAGCTGGTTGTTATCAGATGTGGAAACCTTGGAGAAAGGACTGAGGTACGAGCAGTGTCTGTCGTTACCTGGTACAAAGGTACGAGCAGTGTCATTACCTGGTACAAGCCTATTCTACTGGAGCAGCAAAGCAGAGAACTGCTGTCAAAGAAGATGGATCACAATGGCTGTGCCAGTGCCGATGAAGTAATCTCAAACCTCAGTTGAACTTTCCTCATTATAATGTCATTATAATATAAAAACACACCTCCTGGTAAGAAGCTACCCGCCTCTGAATCTGACCACGCCTCCGACACTCCTCTCTGGACATACGTGGAAGCCTTACTCCAGACAGGCGGAGATTGGCATCTTTCCACGGGACAGAGGTGGAGTGGAGGTGGGTCCAAGGAGGAGCAAGGTGTGCTAACTAGCATAAAAGATGGCTCCTCAGCAACGGATTCCTGAAGATCTTCCCCACCGAGAGACCACAATGGCCAAAGAAGCAGCAGCGGAACGCCTTCTGGATTTGGGACCATCGGNTGGGCTCGATGCCATTTCTTTTTGCGCTTCGAGATCACATCTGAAACGAACCATCACACATCCACTGAGGAGTGGACCATGACAGGGGAGGAGCCCCAGAACTTTTTAACTATACCTGTTTGAAGTGATAAATTGGCTCCCTCAGAGACCAAACTGATCACAAGAAAAGTGGAAGGAGATATTGGCACCCTGGAGTCTCAAGACTGCAACGACATAAAACTGAATGATTTTACAAATTTTTCCCAGATTTTACCATGGAAGAACATAGCACTCTACACTTATGTAAGGAATATACCTTATATAGATTAATAGTCCTAGTGGAATTTCTTCTTGTTCGGTGCATCTATTTTTCTATGCTCTTGCATATGACCACAACCAGACAGGAGTGCATTAACACTACAACATCAGCAATATCATTCTGCATTTCTCTCATACTTGAACCTCAGGTTTCCTGAAGACCAAACAAGCTGCGACAGGAGCTAAGAGCCTGCCAATGATCAAGTATTTTTCTTGTTCTCCGTGTGCCAGTCAAGGAGACAACATAACTGTCTTTAACTGACATTGCACAACATTCACCAACATCACACCCTCCCAGGCAGGCATCAGGCAGCAGCCGGGGTTTTGCGTAGTTGTTGGCTCCACAACAGTGGTTCCACAAGAGGCATTTTCTCAGGTTATTGAGAAGAAATTTAAGTCTAGAAGATCACTGTGGTTGTAGTGGTAATGGTGGTGCTATTATTATTTTCACAACGCACAGTATATTGCACTGGCAAAAACATGCCTCAGTCCCTTGCACAGCCACAGAGCACCAGGGTGGGCTTCATCCCTTAGAGGGTTTTGAAAGTGCCATAATATGCCATGGAGTGGGGTGTTGCTGATTTGCAAAGGTTGTAGCCCTGAGTACATTAAATCTTTTGGAATTATCCTGCTAATTTGTAATCTGAGATGCTTTATAAGTCTCAGTCCTAGGCGTTTATGTAAGCTCTGCTGGTAATACACGCTGTATGGCAAGTTGGTTAAGAAGAACAAATCATGCCCCTAGCTAAGAACAGAAAAATAAATCTTGATGAAGTTTAGATAAACTGACGTCAGAGAAGAAGTCCATAAATTAACAGTCTTGAATTTGGGATTGATTTTTCAGCTGATTTTTCCTCCCCCACAGTGAAGTCTTTTTGTTAACATATGTATGCAAACTAATTGGCCTAATGAAGGTGTTTTGTTTGTAGAATTTTAATACAAGAGAGGGAGGCCACATTTCCAGGTCATTGGATGTAGAGGGTCAATAGAAACATAATTTATTAGAGTTTCACCTACTAGAATTTCACATTGTGCTGTAATTGCTCTTACAAAGCAGGTCCTACAGAGCTAGTAATTCAGTGATGTCTCATGAATTTTTATTTAATTTATTGGAAATTCAATGATGTCTGACAAAATGCATGACCTGAAGAAAACTTCTAAATCCATAATATTTAACTGAAGCAATGAAGGTCCCCTGCATCGTGAGAATCTTAGGGAGTTCAAAAAGGGCTAATCAGACTCAGGTATCGATTAGCCCCAGGACAGGGAACTGAAAATGCTGTTCCCTCCAGGGATAAGGGTAGGGAGAAAGTGAACTCTTCAGAAAACAACATGAGATCAGGAGAGAACTCTTAAGAGCCCTCACGGACACTAATGGGCTTTCATGTCCCTGACTCGCATCCCACACTCCTGGCCATTTCCCAGGGCCCCGTTTCAGCCCAGCCCGGACCCTCTCTCCCTGCTCGTCAGGCTCAGGGGCTGTGGGACATCTCCTTGACCCTTAGGGAGCAGCCCTTGCTGCACCCTGGCAATGGCACTTTGCTTGTCCCGGCTCACATCACGCTAAAAAACTCAGTTGTGTCTCTACACGGAGCCCCTACCATTTGCCTCCCTGTTCATGGAGGTGGCACCTCGTCCCACATGGCAGGAGCCTTTCATGGGTCTCAGGTCTCCCGCTGGGAGATCGGGGGCGGGGGGGGCACGTGGAATTAGGCGACAAGGTTGGCACCATTAAGTCGAAGCTAAGGTCCAACCCCTCCTCCTGAGGGGCCCTTGGAGAGAGACTGGTCTTGGTGGTGTACCAGTGTCTGTTCTTCAGCACCGTAGATGTTCTCCTGCACCAGGCACAGACAGTCAGCACATCTCCAGCAGCAGCACATGAGGGTTTTTGTTCTCCATAACCCAGCTCAGAAACATTACCTGCGTTTCCTTTGAAATTCCCAGCCGCTCTTTGTAGTGTGTCCTGGAAGCAATGAGACTTTATTAATTCAGAACAATTTGGACGTTATGCCTCCTAATGAACCACAAAACATTCATTAATAATTGCAACCATTAGCTCACCTCTGAGTTTGGAAGTAGAAAAGAAAAATTAGTGAGATCCCAGCTCCAAGCCCACCTTGCACACAAAGTGAGGGTTCCCACTGCAATCAGGTACGACTGTAGCTGACGGCGTAGCAGTATTCTCTAGTTTGATGTCATCGTTTGCATAAATAATTTGCAGCATCCTGGACCTGTAACCTTCTGATTTCAGTGGGCCTTGTAGAGATGATGGACTCCTCCTGCCTGGAATGTCTTGCAAGACCCAGGCTGGCGTCAGCAGCTCACTCCTGTACCTGTCTTTGTGTCTTTCTAACAGCCTGTTCAGGGGCAGTCCATGTGTCTGGACGGGCTCCTGCAGCAGCTGGAAAACAAAGTCCCTTAGAGACAGGTCACATATTTTTTCCATAATACATAGACAAATAAAGTGACCAATACCTTCTGACAGGGTGACTGTGGTCACACAGTGTGGGCTGATCATCCAGGAAGAAAAACACAGGGGAATTATTCTATTTCAATTTCCCCACCTGCACAGAACCCCCCCGGCCAGGGAGCTGCAACAGTCAGCGGTGCTCACCAGGGATCCGTCCTGCTCGGGACGGACACAAAACCTGGCTGCAGAGGTGGCACTGCCCTGCCCCCAGCCATCGCAATTGCTCCTTTGTAGCACAAACAACAAAAAAAACTGGATTATAACATGGCCTAAAAATTTCTTTTTGGCGGTTATCCAAAGAAACATAGCCGAATATGTATACAGACGCTACCTTAGCATGATGCTCCAGCTACTTCCACACAAATTCCTACAAGGGTTTTATGTAATTCACTAAGCAGATTTTCAGGAGAACTGAAGTTTTCCTGATCACTTTAATTACATGAAAAATCTGCCTTCAGAGCAGTTTATGCTATCGCTACCCCTATGGCGGTGGTCCATTAATCTTCCCAACACTACAGCAAGATTATACATATAATTCTGTATCTTTCTAATTTTCACTGTGGAGTTCTTGCAAAATTTAAGAGGCTGCATGGCATATCCCAGGGAAAAGGGTCTCGAGTGATTTTGGCAGAGCATCGGTTTTACTGTAAGTGTATAACTTTATTTATTATAGAAACCACTTCAACACTTAAAAATTCCCAGCCGGCACCACAGGCAACAGCCACGATAACAAAACAAAAGGGATCCACGAGATGAACAGCCGGATTTAAAATTCTTTCTTGTATTGTGCACGGAGCCAAATCACCTCAAGCCAAATGAAACAGAAGCACATTTGAAATGGAATAACATTAATACTGAAGGCATGCTTCTTTGGGAACAGGTTTAAGGATTTCCACCGATACCCAAAAGGGAAAGAAAAAAACCTGAAAGTATTTCTCCAGGGACATACCACCTTCTACAGGACAAACCAAACCAGCACAAGGCATTTCTAGAAATAATTGCAGAGCAACACGTGTCTAGGTTGGAGGACATTTGCACGGTGTTTTTGGATTCGTGTTCTCAAAAATTTCCACTTTTTGTTCTTTTCTGTCTGCTCTCCCTTGGGCCCGAGTGTTTGTTTTCTTTAATATCACAGTTTCTTTACTCTGAAACGCAGCCATACTGTTGGAGGAATATTTCTGTGTAAGGCAAAATACAACGAGGACGGCATATCGTTGCCATATTTCACAAAGACACCGCTTTGGCAGCAGGGATGTGGGTGCTGCACCACAGCTATTTTTGTCCAGTGCTCAGACTTAGATCTACGGACCTCTGCTCCACGGCTCGCTGATTAGGGGCAGGATTTGTAACGAACCCACACCTCATTTCAGGCCGTGGTTTCAGACTGGTTGAATGCAGGGTTTTCAAGGAGTGAGGCTAAAACTGTCCCTTTTTCTTAGGCGTCACACGTTTGAAGTTACGGTTGTAACTGGAACAAAGCTTTTCAGCTTCTTGAAGAGCCCTGATTAATATTTTGTGACAGAAAAATGCAGCTGGGAGTGAAAAATCTGCTCGTTGTTGATAAGAAGAAACGCTGCAACTTCAAGGATAAGAGCTTGGGGAGTTTCAGACTGTGGGAAGCTGCTGTTCGGGGCAAGCAGACAGCCCGCCCTGCCCTGCAAAACCGAGGGGCAAGCACTCGCAAAGCAGCAGAAATGTCTAATGCACTCACTGATCCTCCCCACAGTCCCTCATCCCACCCCAGGTCCCCACCTCTCCTCCCCATCCCACTGCCCTCCCGTGGCCCATCTCACCACAACACCTCCCAGGAACCAGGACCGCCTCCAAACCACCCAGAGCATCCCTTCAGAGCGTGTCGAAGACCCAGCCACCTTGTGCTGCCTTGCAGGTGAGACACAGAAAGCTGCTGCTGCCTCATCGATTGGGGACTGTCTCTGAACAGCTGTGCTCCTGAAGACGCTTTTTAAGCAGAAGCATTTGTGGTGGTGCTACTCCTAAGGTGGAGCCGGGCGCTTTTCATTGTGGGCCCTTTTCTGTGCTCTTTTCACTCGAGAAGACCAGCTTTAGCTGGAAGAAAACAACGAAACAGGGCTTAAAATCTTGTGCATTTCTTTGTCAGAGAAGACAGGTAGTAGATGCCCTCCACTGCAGACATGTAGGAATGGCAGAAATACTGTTTTTCTCAAGAGGACACCAGATCATGTGATGGTACTGGCAGGGATGTGGAAGAGCAGAAAGCATCCTGCCGCCACCGATGGTCTCTTCAGACCACCCCTGGAGACCTGCAGCTCGATCTGCTGCCTCTCTGGGCAGCGTGCGTTGGGTCCTGGACATCTGAGAGGCAACTCAATAGCCTAAGAGGCAGCACAGGGCCAAACAAAACGTGTTGCTGCTCTTTCTGTGGCTCTGATCCACCCCCCTTAACCTCCAAGCTAACGGCATGAGACTGCCCTTCCTGGAGAGAGGAAGGTGAAAGGCTGCAACGATCAATTAGCTGGTGTTAATGGAATGCTCTGTACCTGCAAAAGCTCACTCGGATGCGTAGAAAGAAGTCCTCTATTTGGAAAACTCACTGTTAAAAAATAATGCCTAAGTGCTGGAATTGCTGGATTTCGCCTCAGCGCGGTCACTAGAGGTGGTTTCATCGCCCACCAGAGACGGAGCGCGGAGTGCGGAGCCGGAGGCAGCAGACCCCCACGCAGCACGTTGCTGGTGATGCCTCGGGCGGGCGGACGGAGTCTGCTTGCTCCCGGGGTTGTGTCTCTTTCTCCCAGCCCGGAGGAATGACGGGACGCAGAGGTCCAAGGATGCTCTGAGCACAAGCTGGAAAAATCTGTCTCTGCCTCATGCAGCAGGATTTAGTGAAATAAATGGAATAATGCACTTTGATTATGAACAGTGACAAATTAGTTCAGAAAATGGATCACCCAATCATGGTATTAAGATGAAGAAAGCTCTGTCATATGTAAGCAGAGAGGGTTATACAGCAGGTAAATGAGTAGAGAAAAGAGCTGTATGCAGAAATCGATGTGAGTTTCCATCCTAAATCGATATTCCTTTATGTTCCCAAGCAGCACTACTTCCCTACAAACAGGCTAAGAAATTATTTGCAATGAGCAATTCAAATGTTTAGGTAGCTAGCATAGGGCACGCTGGGGTACTGAAATTATAAAACTTATCCAGAAAAAGCATTCAGAATTAGGCAGATGCAAAATGTATGGGAAGGATGTTCCAACATTTGCAGGAATTGAATCTCTTTGTTAGGCTTCAAAAATAACTCAGAAGAAACAAATTACATTTTCTGATAAATAGTAAACTATCAGCTTGAAGAAACAAAAGTCAAAAGATGTATATACAAGGTTTAGCACTTTCTTCTGTTTTCTCATCTCATGAATGACTTGATGTTAAGAGAGTGTTCCTCTGAGGTTAAGCCCATATCTAAAACTCTGTCTACCACAGCAACACTATTTCTTAACTTTCGTAGCAAGTTCCCATGGAGGCCAAGAACCAATTGTGATGAAAAATAGAGTTTTCATCAGAGCGTGAACCCGTGTTGACAGCCGTCTTTCCAGAAGAGATGATTACTGGCATAGCTGTTCTCCTGTATCTCCACTGCTGCTTTCCTGTTCAGAAGCAGCTGCAAATACATCAATATTACCTGTGGAAATGCTACACACACAGAAAATCACATTTATTGGAATTTGCAGCTTGTACTGTTACTGTAAAGCTTGAGATCCCTTAGGTGGGTTACTTGTTCACTCTCCTTTATGCAATGCAAATTCTTCCTTAATAAAATGCTTCATGCTATTTCTAGAACTACTCCGCGATGAGGCTTTACCTGCACAGACAGACGGACAGAGAGCAGCACTGGTCCAGGGCAGGAACAGAGTTCTCTTGGATGGCGTGCCTGATGACTTGATGATGAATCCCAAACTGGCTGCTCAGTCTGCATTCACTTCTCTTGACTCTACCACTGCAGGCAAACCAAGCTTAGAAGACCAGGCAGCATGGCATCCCAACCCGTGTGGCTACCTGCAAGTCACAGCTCTTGACCTGCTCCTCCAGCTGGGGCAAACTTCGCATTTTAACGAAAAGTTTATTACAATGAATATGGTTCATATTAAATGACTGGCTGTTAGCAGGGTTTGTGCAGCTCTGAAGGTAGTTTGGGGTCTTTGTTCTGTAACATCAAATATGGTTGCTGTAATGTTACAGCAAACAAATTAAGATGTGAGCTAGGAACCACTGCGTCAGATTTAAGATCTATCATAAATCAGCTAAATGCCACGTCACAAGCGTTACTGGAAATGGAGAAAACCTTAAGAGGTATTCAAGTAATGGTGAAGAACAGACCCATCCCGAAAAATGCAAACATCAGAGGGTAAGCTGAGTCATGGAAGTCACGGGGGACACCGACGACTGATTTGCCACTGCCTGAGATACTAAGAGAAGATATAATGCCGACTACCAATAAGGGTAACCTGTGCCCAACAAAACCAACCGTTGGCTTAACGCCAGCCCAAAGCCCTGCTGCTGGTATCGGGAGTTCTTCTTAGGATGATGCTGAGTAAAGATTCTCCCAGGGGAGTTGTTCTTCCACCAACTGTCTCTTCTGTGCATAGAAGTAAGAAGTAACAGCAGCTAAGGATACGGCTCTTTGTTACTGATGGTTAGATACAGCTTTTCAGGGAAGTGGCTATTTTTGCCTTTTTACTAGGCTACCATTTTCCCAAAAAGGCCCTCTTGCTGTGCTCCTGGGGACAGTTTCTGAACCTGAAGGTTGCACACACCTTTTTGAAAGTCCTCAATTAAAAAAAAAAAACAAACAACAAAACCAACCTGCCAGAAATACCAGTGGTGCTACAGCAAAAATCAGTTTTTAAAGAGGAGAGGGAAATGCCACCATTTTAAAAACTTGAAGAAAGAAATAAATCTATTTCTTCTGGCTGGCTGGAATTCAGTATTACTTACGAGCCAGTGGACTCATGGTTTTTGTCCCTGTCTTCACAGTGATGTTGGCTTTGATTATTCCTTGTACGTTCGTAACTAATACTATGCCAATGGTCCACCACTTCAGTTCAAACAACGGTACTTAATGTACTGCCTGAAATCCTAGTTTTCTGCAGATGTGAATTTGCCTAATCTTGGGGTGAGGAGCAATTATATAAAATTTTAACTAGAGCAGCTGAAACGTATGAGAAACAAATGTATTTATTTGTTCAATTCAGTGTTATCAGTGCACAGTGAGAGCTGCATAGTCTGAAATTTATCCTGTTTCAGTTAAAGGAGATAAGACTCTTCCCTTTGACTTTGAGTGAGAGCGGATGGGGCCGTGAATTTGAAACAGTGAATCAGTTTTGAAAAGATGCTATAAGGCTGTTGTTTGAATGAACATGTATATATGTTGAAAATGCTGCTGTGCCCTCATGCAGCCATGAAATTATGCAGAATGTGGACCATGCAAAGAAGCTTATATTTTATTAATGAGTCTGTTAGTGCCAATGTAGTTTAATTTTGTAGCAAGCAAACCATTTTAACTTGAATTTTCTTGTTTCAGGACCAGAGCAATGGAATGCCTCTGTTGTTCCAAAATGTGCATTCAGTAAGGATTGTCTGGCTCACAGAAAGCACAGCCTACCGGGAATGTAATGTCTTTTTCAACCATGGGTGCTTGCTTTTATAAGTGGCACGAGGAGACAGAAACTGCAATCATGACGATTTTTTTTCTTCCGGTGCTTTTCTCCCTAAAGCGCCATCAAGTCTTTACAAATATGTGGATCATAATTCCAGTCCTATGGCTGCACGTCGCATTTCCTGTCTAACTCAATTAGTGTATTTATCCTTACTAACTCTTGCTGGCACCTGAGTAGAAATGTGATGACACTGAGCATACCTGGCGGAGCAGAATCATCTGCCACTGCCAGGCAGGACTGCAACATGAAAAGTCCCAGCAGAGAGAAGGCAACTACTAACTGTGCTCCTGTACCCAAGAGATGCAGGGTGTAATACCAGTTGTGTCATCATTTCGAAAAAGCTGAGAAAAGGAAAGGAATTTTATTTTTCTTGGCAATTTTTTTATTTTTATCTGCATTCTCTTTTTCTCGTGCAGTTTGCCTTGTAAATAGTGGGTATAAATTCATCTCTCTTTGTCAAGAGCATTTCTGCTGAAACGGTCGCATCCACCTTTTAATTCTGCACCAAAAATTCTGCACGGACACACACTGGGGATTTGCAGTGCAAAGTCTCTCGAGCATAACACCAGCAGTAATCACCTCACCCTCAAAGCCAAGATAAAGTGAAGGGAACATAGCTGGGTTGGAAAACAGCTAGGGAAGGAGGTTTAGAAGGACATGAGGAGTGAGGGACACGATTAGAGAGAATCTCCCTTATTCCCAATTTACCAGTCTCCAAACAACCTCTTACAGCAATGGTTCTAATGTTGCCTATTTAAAATATGCAAGAAAATGATAGGTAAAAATTATACCGACAGCATGACCAGATGCTAACCAGAAGGTTAAATGAGCTCTGCAGCAGGAACCCATCCACTTGTGCCTCAGAGAACATGAGGTTTAGAGACCACTGCCATGCCCAAAGCCACCACGCACAGCTCTGCAGAGTGGGTATCTCACATCAGTGAATGACGGTAATTTTGGCAGTCAGGCTACCACTGATTAGTGTCAGGTTTCTATTGCCTGACAGGCAAGCAAATCCCAGGCACAACAGCACTGCTCTCCGGACCCTGAGGAACATCACCTAGTTAGCACTGGCATTCTGAACTCCTTCTAACAGTGTCATCAGCCCACATCTGTCATCGCTGTGCATAAGCAGAGGGGACCAAGGTGGCAAGCGTTTTGCCACTCCACACAGAACACTGTGGGTTTTATTTGCACCTTCTCATTTTAACCTCATTCAGGTTCCCAGACATTCACATTTTTGCTTGCTTCCTTTACAAAACAGACAAAGCCTGGCAGCAACTGGCCACCGGCAGCGTTGCCAAGTCTCCATAAGCTTGTCTCTTTCATCTGGTGACACCCCAAAGACGGTGGGGTTTTTTTGCCTTGAAGCGCATTCCTAGATCAACTAACTGCTTTGGACTCCACATCGAGTCTGTGTGTCGTCTGTGCTAATAAACAGGAGATCTCTGGATGTCTCGCAAGGTTTTTTAACACCACTGCAGTACAGTTTACAAAGACCTCAATCAACTAATTAGATCTATTATCTAAAATAAAAAAATGCATTTTTTTACTCAATCTAGTTTTGCAGAAGATTTTCTAACATGCTGGGTTTTTGTATTACTTGTGACCTAAAAGCACTGCAGTTAGCACATTACTGCGTTCTTCCTTGCTAGAAGTCAGGGCCAAATTGCAGGCTAATCCAGAGTTTCCAAACTTTTACTCTAACAGAAGAAAAGATGAGCAGGAAGACATTATTTTAAATGCTCAGAAGGAGGAGTGAAAATTATATCACAGTATCCTTTTCACTGCTAGGGAGCTTCCACCACTTTGTTTATATATATTTTCAATTACAGCACTGGCTATCTCCATTCAGGTAAAATTCCCAAGGGAGACTGATGGGATTTGAAAGAAAAGAAATTAACCTAGAATTACAGGGTATAATGCTCATAATCCGTCTTTTGGCATGGAGTTGAGCCGGGAAGTTAAGGGTAAGCCTTTGACCAGATGTCTGCTGTTCTCCCACTAGATCCTTACAGTAAGCCTCCAGCTTAGACAGAGAAAAGTATCAAGATGCTGCTGTACCGGAGCCATCACTATTTCGTCAGTGTAGTGGATAATACACAGCTTATGTGACTCTGGAGACTCCAAAGGAGGAAAAGGAGTTTATAAGGACAAAGAGGAGGGGATGCAATTTGGAAAATAAAAGGAAAACACATACGAAGGAAGGAATGGATGCTATTTTGTCAGGACATAGAGCAGGGTGGATGAAGCAAATACAAAACCATGAAAAATATTGCCTTCTGAAAGAATAAGCAGAGAGGGTTTTTTTATTTTGCAATTTTTTGTATCTTTATTTAATTTTGAAGTCTCCATTGCTGATTCTCTCTTCAAGACTTGGGAAGCTGGATGAAAAGATATGCATTTGGTTTCATACTACAGGAATAAACTCCCACGACATGAAATCTCTTACTCACAACGGAATTTTTTTCTCTCATCTTGTTTTCCAAGGCATCTTTGAGATGGTTATCAATAAATGACAGTAACTGGCTAAACAGTCTGTTACTTACTTTTCCTTTCATCAGTTGGTGAAAAATCTGCACAAACTACATACGACAGTGCCAGCAGAAGAAAATACCACTTGTTTCACTGAGACAGACACATACTGCTAAATATAGATTTTACAGAACTGTTGGTTTCTAAGTTCATAGGACTCATTTCCACTGCTTCTCAGTGGCTCTTTCTCATCTCCCATGTCACTGTCTTTCATCTGTGCAAAATAGGCAGGAGAAGCTTTGCATTCATAGTGCCTGTCAAGAGATTTCAGGTGGATCAACATATGGAGAGCATAGGCAAGAACCAGTAGCAGAATCAGCGACATAACCAATCCCATAAGTATTGCTGGAGAGAAAAAGGATGCACAGTCTTTCGCATAGGCAAAATGTCCTTCTTGAATGTTAAAACCTTGAATCTACAAAGACAACAAAAGGGTTCATATTAAATAAAGTACTTGTGTCTCAGTTACAAACAACTTCACGACTTTGCTCCTGATGGCAGTAGGAATTTTTAATTTAATTCCTGCATATTGCAAAATTGTAGCTACCAGTGCTAGCTGGAGTTAATGCTCAGAGTTTATCCAGGTCAGTCCTCTAGAAACTGCCAGCTATTCTAATCCCCTTCACTCTGCTGCCCAAAGGATTTGCAGTTGTGTTTTAAACAAAATCTTCTGTGATCACTCTTGAGAGCCCAGTAATATTTAATTGTAAGCATGGTACCTTTCAAATTAACAGTGCGTTTCCAGCATCACTTGTTGAGAATCTCCAAAGTCTCTGTTTCAAATTGCATAAACCTCAACATGAAAAACAACAAAATATTCTCAGTTGCCTACCCTAACATTAGGTTTTTCTCACCAGATCCAAGAGTGTGGTATATGGTAGCAAATCAGCTAAACTAAATGAAGTTGCATCCAACTATGGCCAATACCAGTAAGTTTCACTTGTGGCTTCAGTTCTAACATGAAGTTTACCACACTGGCATTCAGGGATTTATCACATGGGCACACAGGCATTTATCACATGGTGAGAAAAGGGGATCAGCTTTCCCCCTCAACCCCTTTTTCAGCTATTCATGCCCTATGCCTTAGTATCTAAAAGCAAGACATCCTAGTCCAATTATCTTAGGCTCCCTTAGGCTTACTGTCAAACAGAAAAATAGGCACTTTCAGAAGATGATTAATCTCATCCTAAAATAAGGACTTAAGATGAATCAGAGGAATTATCCACCAGCTTTAGAGGCAGGCTGGGGTGACTATAAGCAGGGCACAAGGTTAAAATTACTAGGCATCAAAAGTTAAGTGAGAGGAATCCCATACTTGGTGACTGATGCTGTTATTGATGCCGGGTTTAAGAGCCCAGCTCAGAGAGATGTAACACTGAAAGTTAAATTCACTCTCCACACTGAAGGGAAACCCAAGCAAGAGACTACGGAAAATCTATACAGCCCTTCATTTCCTTTGACAGAAAGATAAGTATAATAATTTAAGTCTTCATTTCTTTTTCAAGTTCCATGGAGATCCTGTCAACTGTCCATGGAAGGTCATTATATTTCTTGGCAGTGAAGTGCAAAATTTCCCATCAGTCTACCTGTGGGATCCATTTGGCTTAATTCCATGACATTACCTGGAAATCAATAAAAGTGACTTCCCAAAGCTTTGAAAGATCGTTTGCAGAGCTGGGTATAAGAAGTGCATCGTATCTCTGCAAGCTGCTCACATGTTCACAGTGGTAGGAGTAACTTGCTGGTGCATATATTCTGGTTGCATTAAACGTTGCTTGTATGGAGTGGTTGTAAAGAAGCTGCAGTCTGTGTAAGCTGAACCAGTTCTGAACAGACAGCTGGTAATAGTTGGTTGTTAATAAGAATCTGAAATTGTTGTATGGGAAAAAAAAAGATTAATAACAAAGCAAGTCTAACTAAGAGCTGGAACTATTAAATTCACATGTTGAACAATCTTAGAATGCACACTGGTATTACCAGCATTTCACCCATTTACATCAGTGTGAGCTCTAGCTCCTTCTGTTCAGCCTGGAAAATGATTTGAGTTTCTTCATTGTTGCAGCAGAAGGACTTTGCTGCTTTCCCACACAGAGAGGAAAGGTGAGGGATTTTTCCTATCTGATTGTGAAAAATCTGTATGCCATATTGATATTGTACTTCCATCCAAAATACAGAAAATTATTTATCAAGAAATGCTGTTTTCTTCAATCACCAAGAAGCAAACATAAAGTAGGTCACAGTCTGATGCCTGAGCAGTCCACGCTATCAGTTCTTGTGGCAAAATTCCCAGGCAAAAATGTAGCTAATTAGCAAGGTTTAGCCAAAATCTCAGACATGGGCAGATTCTATGCAAAAGAGATGACCTGAACTTTTCTCATGACTATAGAAGTCAACATAGAAGAAGAAATGCCTTAATAAAACAAGGCAGACAAATGACAGACATATTAAATGCAGGTGTCTTAATTATACAATCAACAGTTCTATGACATTATTTTTGCTTACACAAATGCTCCTAAAACAAATTGCACAAACAACTGCATAACAATGGATACTAACATGTGATTATCTAATGTGTTCTTTCTCATATAAACTTACCTAATAACAAGTCCCTTTAGATTGCCGACATCACCAAACTTCAGTGAAAGCCTAGGTCAAAAAGCAAGTAACGTCAGGCTACTTAAAAACTTGAGAAATCTTAAGAGAAAAAAAAGCAGCACAAAAAACCTAAGCATAGTTATACGTGGAACCTTTTGCTCAGTATACCTTTGAAGTCAGTGGGAAAAAAACCTGAAAGGATTAAATGTTCCTCCAGTGAAATCCAGTCGTACACCTGTTAATTTGAACAAGGCCTAGACTATCCAGAAATAACAGAACTGCATGTTTAACTTTCAACACAATTCAATGCCACTGCTTCCAACATCAGTTGACAATTAGGTTCATTTGATCTGCACTCACCTTTTCAAGCCATGACATCTTAAGTCATGTATCACCTCTGTGTGTCATCAGAAAGTGTAAACAGCCAAATTATTCTCATCTTTTGAAATACTAGAGCATAAAAAAATGCAGATGACATTTGAGTTCAAATCACACACGTGTGCATCATTAGAGCAATGTAAACACACTGATTGTGATGTAGCTCTACAAAGCTCCTCTGTGATGAGCACGGGCACCTAAAGTTTACTAAAGTGAACCCTAGCAGGTTAACTGTAAATTAATGCATACTCTACCATCCTTCTACCATCTATGGAATTAATGCATTGTAGCACTGCACGATTAAGTGGCATACTTTTTTTTTTTTTGGCTTAACAGTAATATTTTGCCTCTTAAAACCTGCAGAATAGATTCTCATTGTTGTCATAACCTTTTCAGACTAAGCTAAAGACAAAATATAGTGAAAACATGCAGCATCTGAAAGACTTCCAAACTTAAAGCTGAAGAACATTTTTTATAAAAACAGCTAGCCCTATGGCTTCATCAGAGATCTAGATTTCTTCTTGTACCTTGACTAACACCGGTCCAACAAGCCAGGACACTGAATCTAGACTATCCCTTGCTTTATTACAACGGGAAATCATAGATAGCTGAGGAGTAGACATAGGCAAATATGGCATTCAACTCACTGGCCTGATCCAGAAGTTGGTGCATAAAAAAAACCCCACAGGTTGGATTATTATATTTATATAGCAAATACGTATGTGTTTGATGTCAAACATTTTTTCCTGTCTCCAGCTACTTTGCATTGATTAGACAGTATAAACCAGCTTGAAAGCTGGCCTAAAGCCACAAGAGAGTGTTGTCTTAACAAAGACGGCTGGAGAAAGGAGAAGTTTAGGGGACTTTTCTGGGGTTAGAAAAACTGGTCAATGCAGCATGTGAGCACTCAGCCATCAATGGGCATCATGTAGGCGAGTCCTTAAACCTGAGGTTATAAAGCAACATTCAAGCCAGTTTTTCCCCTTTTTCTCTGCTACAGTCAAATGCAGGTTGACTTAAAATCTACCCAAGACTCATATTTGGCAATTATGCTGAGTCTAATCCCAATTCATGAGCCCAGATTACCCATTTTCCTATATATAGAGCATGACTTCTACATATAGGGGCCCCGATCAGTACTTAGATGCTCTCAGTGGCATGAATGGATACTTGAAACATACAGTTTCTAATGACTTAATGTGTGGAATCTAGCAGAGATCCCACAGATCTGTTCATGCAATCTGTCAAATGTCCTGACAAACCCCTCCTAGCGAGATCTCCGAATAAGAAAGTCCTTTCTCGGTTAGGATTCTGGAGCACATTCAAAGGGCAGGAGTCAGTGGGAGTAGTACTTCTTAATGTATCCCAAATAAGCAAAGTATAGAACATGCAAGAAAGCAAAACCATTGGGAAGGGGTAGCATTTTCCCCTCACTCTTCAGAGGAAAGGGGACAAAATTCTCAGTAGACACTGACTCCACAAAACCACGCCAGCGTTAGCTTCAAACTAAGCATCAAGGTCCAGTCTGCCTTTAGCAACTGTGTCCCTAGTTTGAGGCTACTTAGAAAACTATGGGAGAAACAAAGAGAAAGATCAGAAGACATGGCAGATAAGATGGCTCTGGACCCACAGATTTTTGAGATCAAACCTCAGATATGGTGAAACACTGATAAAAAACAAGTCAAGGGTATGCTGCAGAGTAGTTCTGCTACCCAACTCTTCCTGCAGCTTTTTTTATGAATAATGTTTTCTATAAATTCCCAAATATCTTCCAACATAATGCATCAAGCAGAATATAAAGCACTGTGGTGGCTTGACCCCAGCCAGCAGCTAAGATCCATGCAGCTGCTCACTCACTCTGCCCACCCCACAGCAGGACAGAGGAGAGAACAGGAAGAGCAAAAGAGAGAGCACTCATGGGTCAAGATAGAGGTGAATAAGTGAAGGAAAGAGGAAAAAAAACCCCGAAGTTTTGCAAGGGCCATCAGTGACCATCTCCCACGAGCCGACCGATGCCCAACAAATCTCTGAGCAACCGCCACCCTGGAAGACACAAGCCCTGCCCGCTTCTTCTTCCTCTACTCCAGTTTTTATTGCTGAGCACGTTATATAGCAAGGAATATAACTTTGGCCAACTCGAGTCAGCTGTCCAGGCAATGTCCACTCCCAGCCCCTTGCCAACATCAGCCTACTCACTGCGGGGAGCAGAGTGACAAACAGAGAAAGCCTAAATGCTGTGCATGCATTGCTCAAAAAAAAAAAAAATATTATTCCATTCTCTACCTCTGCCTTTCAAAACATACTGCTGGATTAGTTCACACACTGATGACATAAAATTCAGACTGCCTTGTTGAATACTATGATACCACAGGCAGAAAACCTGGCTTCCTTTTCAATTATACTTTTAGTTTTCTTGCAACCTCGCTAAAATTTCTGTTCACCTTGGGTTATCCTTCACATATGTAGAATTAGAAAGAGGTAACACTGACTTTCTGTGGAAATGTGTTTAGTTGTACAGGTGAAATGTTGCGTAGGAGCTAAATGAAACTGTTGGGTTTGGTCACATTATTTTTATTCTTGTGTGTCGTTACAGATTTAAACTCTGTTTATGTGGTAGACTCAATGCTGATGTTCAGCATGTGCCCAGTTAGGTATCCACCTCCTAATTGTTAGACTGTTGCCTACCAGAGTGGAATCAATGACCTGGTATTAAACATGAAGCCAGCCAGCATACTACATGAAAGGAGAGAAGTGGCCAAGTACACTACAAAGGAAATCAAAAAACCTACATGCCTTTCTAGTCTAGCCATGGGATTGGAGAATTTTGGATCCAGTTAGGTTAATACATGGCTCTCACTCAGGTTTAGCAGGAGCTAAGTATTGTGCTCTTATCACTGAAGGAATCCATGATAAACTGGAATGCAGAGTTCAGGTTTCCCGAGACTCTTCAGGTCACATGCAAACCTGTAGTGCATTCACTCTTCAGCTTCAGCAACTCACGGATCACATCCTGGGACTTGGGGCTACCTAACTCTGTTTCTAAGTGCATGTTTGCATCTTGTACCAATGGTTTACATTACTGCTGGCACACGTCCTGTGAAGGGATAAGCAGTCACACACAGCCAGCCCCTGAGCCCCCATATTCAGCCTAGGATTCACTACTCAATCTCCCAAACAGCCATGTAAAACAGCTGGAAACTAAAGGGATCTACAGCTTCAGCCTCACAGGCATGAGGCAAAACTGGCTGGCCACAAGGACTGACTACACCACTGCCAGAGATAAGGACAGCTACATACATCTATGCGCCCCGTGAAAGACTGGTCTGAAAGTATGATCTTAACCATGCTGCCCCGCTGCCCGCAATGTCAGGACATTATAGGAAGGAGCTTGCCCCTGGGGGTCTGCACCACATAATACAGGGTCCGTTTCCTTCCATATGTATTTACTAGACTTGTTATGTGGTACTAGTTCCATTGGCAGGGTAGAATGCCAGCTTACATTGCATTGTCTTCACTGCAGTTTGAATCTCCAACATCCACTGTTGCATGGACACCAAATGTCTTCTCCGTCAAATCCAGCTGTGTGTGGTTTTCAAACTTAATCATGATCCTCTTGGCCCAGAAGAGAATGCAGGGGATGCCATTAACTGTGACGTTGAGAGGGCTGTAGTGGCTGTGGGTGAACGGCCTCCAGGACGCTCTTTCCCACTGTCCTTTCCTGCTCAAGTTGTAGCTGACGACCTGATAGACCACATAAAAGATCAGTATCAGAAGATGTGTATTTCAGGAGTTACTCCCCATCCTACCAGAATAAGTGAGGCCCGCACTTGGAGAGCATCTGTGGAGCCAGTTTTCAGCCGCAGCAGTAACGAATAGAGGAAGCAGAGAAACCTCTGGCTAACCTCTTCCCACCATAGGAATGGCACCATACAGACCTCTAGTTCCATCACAACTGGCCAGAGAAACAATATAAGTTATATTTACTCTACTAGGATAGTATCACTGGGGCAAACCACATTCTTAACATGTTCCTATCTCACCGTAGAGCTGTACAATATAAAAAATTGAAGCAAAGCTAGAATCACAAGGTGCTAACCCCAGCAGAATACTCTTCAGGACTGTAAGAATTACTTCAACACGCTAAAGAGGGCTCATCTTGGGCCAAGGACAGCTGCCTACCATGCTGAAAGCACACTAGGCAGCTGTCCAGGTGAAAGAAATGTCCAAGTCTAACTCTACATGCAGACAGTTTGGCTCCTGATGGCTTTAAAATCAGGAAAATGCCTGCTGCAGAACAGGATGGCTCAAGTATAGATTCCTGCCTTTACAAATTCAGCTGTTCGCAAGATTAAAAACCTGGGGACTGCAGCTTCTGCGTCATCTGTAGACATTAGAAAAATGCATCACTTCAAAGCCAAATTTCATAGCAGAAGGAGGACAATTTGGCTGTCAAGCAATATAATGTGAGACACTGAGGTAGTGCTCAGAAAGAACTTCAAATTTTAACTGTCATTTCCATATTTCAAACCAAAATTTCAAGACAGCAGCTCTTTTCCATCTACACATACATCCTATCTGGATATGATGAAGTATACAATATCTGCATGGCTGTTTTGCATGTCATATGATTAAGCAAGTTCAAACCATGCACAAACAAGAGACGTATTCTGAGTCCCAGTCATAAACAGCATTTTACCAGGCTCCAGAAGGGACGCGGTTAAGCCCCAAAGCTCTGTCCTGGCTTAAAGAGAGATATTTTTTTTTCTGTTCAGATTAGCAAATCGCATCTCCCAGCTCAGACCCTGAAAGACCCCTTTTGATACTTGACCTTACATATGGCACAAGGCTGCTTTAGGATTAAAATTACTAAGTACTCACAGCAACAAGCTGAAAGCAAGGTAAGATCATGGTCAGAAAACGTGATGCAACAGCCAGCAAGAAACGTTGACTATGACTGTCATTTGTATAAATGATGAGGCTGTCTTCTCAGAAGTACAGATGAGAGAGATTTAATCAACAGATTATTTGCATTAGATGGCATCATTTGCAGGGTTTTTGATAAGGAAGCCTTTTATGCCCAGTTTTTGACAAGACCTACAGGCTGGACTCAGGAAAAACTCCCACTAAATTTAAACAATCAGCAGTTTTGCTTCAGCTATTCTTTTAGTACCAAGCAATATAAGCAAACTACTTACTGCATCATTCAAATGGCATTGTACAGAATATGGATGATAGGATTTGGTTCTTTCGGTAAGACCCTGTGTCCAAACCCACTGCCAGCCAGCACCAGCACCAGCAACTGAAGTCTCACCTCACTTCTCAGAAATGCAGAAGATATCTTGCACAGCAGGTACTGATTCACCAATCACCACAGCATCACAATGATTTAGACAGTTTTGCTGGCTATTTCTTGTAAACAATGTATTACTTCATTCAGTAATGCAAATTAAAAGATCTCAACATGCTGTGAAAAAACTTCACAGATTCAGTTCCTTCAAACTTTACCTGTGTAATTGCTACTTGATTCACATTAAATTTTGGCTTCACACCACCATCATAACGTTGACCTGCAGAAGAAAGTGTGTTATTAGCCCACAAAAAAAACATCCAATCATTTTTAAAAGCATAATCTTGCACGTTCTTATTCAAACAATAACTACCCCTGCAAGCAATGTGTATTTCAGAATACCTGATTTTGTTTTGGAAAATATTTGGCTTGGTGCAAAGACTGCCTTCAATATATGCATTTTCTAGTTTACTTTACCTTACTCGTACAACAAGGTTCCCCTGCTTTTCATTGAACATCTTGCTACCCTTACTGGGCAGAACTCCAGTGCCCCAAAATGACAGGATTCAGCCTATACATGTATTTATTCATCCCAAACACACTTAACAAAAACTCTGTTGTCTAAGGGTGTGTGTTGAATTGCATCACAAAACTGTGTAACTATGGGTGGGAATTTCTTCCCCTGCACTGGCCAGAGACGGGAAGCTGTGACAAATAACCTGACTGCTTGCCAGGAGAGTGAAGTTTCACAGATGACAGATCATTTCATGGACACTCTCACAGCTCTATCCTTTAAACATTTAACTCTGTTTTCATTTGGTTTAAAAAAAAAATAAAACGGAGTGAATACTTCTTTCTTCCACATTCTCACTGTATCTCAGTCAGTCAGTAAATTGTTATTTTAACCAGGCAAATCCTTTAAAGGGTATTTTTTAAAGAGGGATATGCTTTAACAACACATTTGACACAAGAGTCACTAATGCCAGCAGAAGCAGCATCTGGGAATGAAGACCTTTTACAGCCACACTAACAGACCCAGTATCCAGCCGTTCAGCCCACTGAAAAAAAAAAAGCCTTACCATTTCTTTGCAGAGAATCTTGATCTGAAAACCCACGTGATCTAGAAGAGAGGAGAAAAATGTTTACTGTACAGCATCTGGATTTAAAGTCTGCAGCAAGTTTACTGGGGAGATCTCCTGTTTCTTCTTCATTTGATAAAACATTTAAAATGTAACTCAGATCCTTGGCTGGTTAATGTCACACAAAGTTAATCCTAAGGTCACCGTACCCAGGCTAAAAACACCTCCTTTTCAGAGATCCCTCAAGTGGATCAGCCCCGCCAGGCATTCCCATGTCTTTACTATATTGACTAAAGGCTTCATTAGCCTTCTTGTCCCTTTCCTTGGTCAGTTCTGAAACTGAACCAGTTCCAGCCCACAAGCAGGGCAACACAAGGAAAGTGCTGCACCATAATCAGCCCCCAGTGAGGGTCATGATCTGCTTTCCTGAACTAGAGAATCAAGTCCAGTAGATTCACATACATCACCGAAAGATCAACAAGGTCAAAGTCCAAGAAAACAGGGTCTCCCTTAGGACCAGACTCCACTCCTTGAGTCACAGAAACACCTTCCTGCCCCCTCCACACCACGGCAGCATCCCTGGGACCTGCAGCCCACAACAGCGGATTGATCTACTGATCTGATGACATGTGTCCACTTCTCAAGCCTGCCACCAGCATTCCCTAGCAGATGAACGCACCAGCACTCCTGCACTCGCAGCCCAGTATCGTCCCACAGCGACCCTGTACACCCTGCCCTGCTTCTGTCCCACCGTAAGCAATGGTGGGACCAGAGATGCCACACAGTCACTTCAAGTGGAAATACACTTCCATCTTCTTTTCTTGCCTTGTTTCTTACTGGCTTTCCAACCCACCACAAAAGCAAAATAGGTGAAATGCAACAGTTGAAAATGTTGAAAATAGTTGAAAACACAAATACCAGCATGTAAGGACTAGGGATAAAAGCAGTTTTCAGTATTTATGTCTAAATTGTACTGTAAGGTATTTGAATTGAAGGGTCAAGCCTTGGCCTTGCTGGGAAGCCTTTAAACATATGGGTGAACCCGCTCCCCAGTGGACTCCCCAGGCAGGGAGATCTGTGTTACCCATGAGCATGTACTACAGGAGAGATCCCAACCTAATTTCCATCGCAGCATCCTTAACGGCAGACAAATATGAGTCCGAACAACGTAATGCCACCAAAGGGGAAACGTGGGATGGCTTAGAGCCTGCCTTGCCTGCTGCCATGCCCCCGCGGCTCCGGCAGTCGGGGAGTTTGCCCACACTGACCCTGGCTTGCCTGAAACCCACGGCGATGCTACCTGCTTCGGGTTTCACATGCAATGTCTTGTGTACACTCGAGGTCTGGGAGGACAGGCTCTTTCTTCTGATCAGTGTCTCTCCGGAGAGAATGTCCTTTTGCAGGCACGCTCTCTGCTGCCACAAACAGATCTCTCACGTCCCCCTGCAGACTCCCTAAACCCGGAAGGCAAAACAGGCGAAAGTGAAGAGGAGTCTGTATTCCAGCTTGTCACTTCACCGCCAAACACCAGGTCTGATGAGCAGCTCTGCTCCCGACCATCGGGGAGGCTGCCCAGTCCCTTCAGCAGCCAGGGCAGTAACACAGACGACAGTCTCCAAAGAAAACCCACCATGGCTAAAACCATGGTCATGCCAATTAAATCNAGACAGTCTCCAAAGAAAACCCACCACAGCATGAAAAGACAGCTAGGCTCTGCAGCGCCGCAGCAGCGGCTGTGATCGGAGCTGAAAGAACCTTAGAAAGGTCTTATATTCAAAAAAGTTCAATATAGGTAGCACTGGTTAAAATCAATCTGGCAGTTTTAATTATATAGAGTGAGACCAACTCTCTCCTCAGTTGGAGCTGTTAAGCCCCAGGGACTCCAAGGAGGCTGTGCACTTTCAGAGTGGGTCCTGCTCTCCCCTACCGTATTTTCAGAGCCGGGGTTAGTGCTGAGGTCTCTAACCTGCTGGAAGGTCTCATCCCAGTAGCAAGCAGCCTTCAGAGACAGGTGGAAATAATCCTCATTTTGACAGAGAGGTAGCAAAAGACATGGCTAAAATGGACCAAACCTTATTTTCTTGCTCAGGTAAAACTCTCTCTTAGGTTGTTTAACAATTAGCGACATGGGTTTTGTGATTTGATGCAGCCTTATTTTTCTTTTCTAGTCTTCCTTCATGACAGATTGTGCCTTCAGGCTGGAAAAGGCAATTTGGGAGCATTTTTTCATTATATTAGCTACAAAAATGAGGCAAACCGAAAGGAAATTAATGTAAATTATTTAGTTATACTAACTGTAGTTATATCTAGTTGTACCCATATATATTTAGTTATACTTTTAGCTCCTCCCTACACACATAATTAAAAGCTTATAGACCACTACTCCAGTTTGGAAATCACTATGCTGTAGTGCGCAGAGTGAAACATTGGGATGAGAGGACGCTGGAGTAAAATTGTGTAATTCATTTCATTCTCTCACTGGACCTGAAACTTTTTTTATGTTGTTCTGGCAAAAGAAGGGTTACCTTTGTTTTCATGATTGTCAATTAAAAAAAATAAAATCATTACCTAGCTTCCCATCTGGGACAAGGCTAAAACCATGGTCATGCCAATTAAATCACCTTGAGGAATGCTAATTGATAGGCAACACCAAACCTTGAGGAGAGCATACAATGAATGTATGAGGTGTACCCATAGCGAATGCCCCTGTGGGGTTACATCCTGAGCAGAAGGGTTATAACCAGCCTCCACGCAGCCCACGGGAGCTCGTGACGACGCAGTTTGACGCCCCTACCTCACATGTAAAACCACGGCAACGCGCAGCCACGCTGCTCCAAGAAGAAATGTCAAACGTCTGCTCTCAGCATGAAGATACTCAAATATAGATGAATGCACACAGCTAATGAAATATTCATGCTTTCATGAGGAATGCAATGGAGAGAGCGACCTGGGAACTGCCACTAAGTACCCCAGTAGGACAATGAGGACCAGCCACATGGCCGGCACACTTGGGAGGCAGGCGGAGGCATGCAAGTACAGCAACTCCACCTACGTACTCCTATTCATTACTCTGTTAATTAGCAATGCTGGCTGCCTCCTTCCCTCCTGACCAGGCAAGCAGCCCCAATAGAGAAAGGAGAGGGAAAGTCACCACGACAAGGCTTGCAGTCTTCGCTTAGACTTACTAAAGCATCACTAGGGCATAGACAGCCTATTCAGCGGCATAAGGGAAGGATCGTCTCCCCATTTCTGAGCAAGCACGAGTGGACGTTGATGTTATCAGGTCTGTCAGCTGCCTTTGACACCCATAACCCTGAGGTGTCACAGAAGCGTGTGATCTGTGACGGCAACGGGTGGCCCTCAACAGCCATCCTGCTGTCAAATCAAGCAGCCTTTCCAGCCAAAAGGCAAGCTGGGGAATTCACAGGCGACCTCTGGCAGCAAAGCCCTTTTGCCCTCAGCTGGGGCATGTTTCATGGAACAAAAGCATTGAAAGAAAAAATAGGAAAATAACAACACATTAAGAAATAGGTACTCCATTTTGTACGCAAAAATGTTAATTACATGTATAAGAGACCGGAAACTAGCTAGTACTAGAGCCTCTTCTCCACTGCTTGCAAAACTACCAGCAAACAGGGGCTAGACCTGCAAATCAGTGACAGCAAATAATTTTTAGCACACTGAATTAGAGACTAGACTTTTAAACTTATCACTTTTTCAGCCACTCTACCCTAAAACTTCAAATTCAGTTGCACGCATGGTATATGTTTTGATGACTAGTATTTTTCCTTACCAATTCGTAAATAACTAGCCCAGATACACCCAGACATGTATGTTGTATGTCGAATTTACCATACCAAGTACATTAGGAACCCACATGAAATTGGATTAGCCCTAATACAAAGCACTGGGATGACTAATCACTATGTAAACCCAATTAAATAAGATTATAAGTATAAAGAAGTGTAAATTCCCTCTTATCAGATGACATTATCCATCCACATAAGATAACCAAGTCTGGCTTGTTCATCTGAAAAAGTTCATACAGACTCCCGCCCTTGAAGACTTCCACATGAGCAGTCTTTTGTCCACTCAAACGAGCTGCATGAATAACCCTGGTGCTCAACAGTGATTGACCGTGGAGGCCACAGACAGTTTTCACAACATCAGGTTAAAGGAAGCCATATTCACACCATCTTTTACTCTTTATATTGCTGCTCTGACAAACTGCATCAGATGGCAAAATGTACTCTACCGCAGTATTTCGATTACTCCACAGTTATCACTCTAATATTAATATTGTCCAGCTGCAGACTACCTCACTGGCTGCTGAACTAGTTTCAATTAATTATGAAGCATTTAATTGGAAAATAACATGTAAACCTTCAAGCGCACAAAAAACTAAGTTCTGATGAAAGGTAATGAATGCTTGCTGAGTACCTGGTAGCAATGAACTGGTTGTAATCCTAGGGACATTGGTCACAAGCAATTTCAACGAAGTTATTAAAATTATAAATGTGTAAGCCTAGGAGCCCAGATTCAGGGCAAAAGCTAGTTCCTTCTAAGAAACTTCCTAACAAAAACGTTATTAAGTTTTAAATGTATCTATTTCAGTCCTAGCATTAAGAAATACCTACAAAGCCCATGACTCCCACAGTTTTTAAATTTTAAGTATCCTGTGTCACATTCTGGTAGCCTCATGTGTGATTTGACAAAGGGAGACAGATTTACATAATTATTTTACAATCTACTGAGTACTGGGGTTTGATCTGCACTTTAATGGATGTCCGATAAGAACTGGATCAGAATCACAAGATAGTCAAGCTTTCATTTTTAATACAAAAAAAGAAATTGAGCTCATAGAACTTCTAGCAGATTAACACTGTGCAGGCACGATCCCACCTCCACTGAATGCAAATGCAAAATCCCCATTCAATTTATTGGCATCGATTCATTTCTTAATATTTATTAGAATAAAGTTCATGTAATTCTTCACTGCTTGCTTTCTCTCAGATTTTGTTCTGATTGCACAAAAGTGCAATTATACTAAGAAGACATTAATAAATCCGAAAATTGGCAGAGGAGAACAGCAAGTAAGCCATTTAAATGAAAACATATTGTAGTATTTATTGGTAACTGACTACTAGATCTCTTAATACAAGCTTAAGCAAATCACCACATGTCCTTCTTGCCTTAAATGCACAGATTTTACTGCCAGCTGTGATCTTGATCAGCATATTTTATCTGCGTGTTATTAGTGACTTTGGGGCATGATTCAATTAATACAGTTTTCACTTTTGTAATGCTTGGCTCTAGAAAGTCCTCTCTTTCCCCTGCTATGACTTGGGCTTCCTATTTATACTTTATTAGAGAACAAAATAGCACCACAAACAATAATAAATTCAAATGTCTAGTAATTTCATATGTTTAATACTTCTTTGCAACATTGAATTGATGCTTCAAATATTCATTCTACAGAAGTAGAATATTTTAGCACCTGTGTTTCTTGGAGTAGCTTTCACACCCTTGCCATTATTCTATTTATAACTTTGTTCTTACACAGACCAGAGAAAGTCAGGGTGAGAGTCATTAAAATGTAATGAAATATAAGACAGATGCCCAGAAAACACTCATTTTAAAACCACCATTTCTAGTATTGTCTATAAAATTGTTTTAAAGTTACATTTTTAATGCAGTGTAGGCTTCAAAATAATTCATTCCTGTATTAGCCCCAGGTGTTTTCAAAGCTGAAAAGAAAATTAAAATGACATCCTGACATTCTAAACTGTGATTGAATCTGCTTCTACACAGCACAAACGACCAAATTACACCACTTAAAAGATGCACTCAACTCCATCAACAGAGTTTGTGGATACATGCTCAGTTACTGACCTGCCATCCACCGTCGCAATCATTTGCTCCACAGACACTGCAAATCCCACATGCAGAAAAAGCAGTAGGAGCCTCACGGCAGCGTTTCTTTCCATCGAGAAGAGAGTCGGTCCCTCCACACCCAGCACATCTGCTCCTCTGGTCCAGCGGGCAGCTGAGCGCCCGCGCTCTGCCCGGCAGCGTGACGGGCAGCAGACGCAGCCAATCGGGGCTGGGAGTCACCACTCCATCACCGCATCGGTACCCACGGGAGAAACTCCTCGCGCGCTCAGATTTATTCCGACAGCGGACACCTACCGCTGGCACGCTCCTGTTTCCTTGTGAACTAAAGATTACACGTTCTGGGGAAATTGTACCAGGATGTGAGCTCTTTGCTAAGGAAAAAAAGAAATAATATCAGATGGTCTCTCCAGGCTCTAAAATCACACTGAAGAGTGATTCTTATCTGTACTCAACCCTAACCTTAAAGAAAGGTGAAGGTGCTGTTTCCAAACAGCTTTGAAATTTCTCCTTCTGTATCATAACCAGAGAAAGAATTACATGTATTTTCAAGTCTTATAATACCTTCAGAGTAATACTATTATCCCCATTTTACACATGTGAAAGCAGACATAGCAAGCTTCGAAGTCAAATATTTGGAAGTGGTTTTCTTTCTTCAGCTCTAATTCAGTTTGTGAGTGTCCAGCTTTCTGGCTCAGCTGTTTTTATACTTACAGATAACTCTCATCCAGACCACAGTTGTTAAATGCCCACAGAATTACAGTGCCTCTGTTTCTGGACTGTCAGACCGAGACACCAAGGCGCATACACATCATTGCAAATACAGCAGGTTGGTTCTGGGATCGGTCATTTTCAAAAGACAAGTGGGTCACAGGCATTGGTACCTCTTCTGCAGACCCTTTGTCCTCAGCAGCCTTCTCAAAATATACACCAGCTGTGCTCCTGATGGCAAAGAAGAGGGCAAGGCACACTGAGCTGACTCCTCAAAACCTCCACACATTACTCACAAACTGCAGCTTGCAGTCGATGTGCCTACACAGGACCGGGAAAGCTGAAATCAGGATACTTACTGGTGGACCAGGTGCAATGACAGTGCTCTGCAGCATGCTTATGTGTGGTCTGGCCACCTTCATGAACACAGCCATGGATGTGTGACCAGCCCGGGGGAAACTCAGGGGCCCAGGCAGAAATGGGTGTCCCCTTCTGCACGGGCAGCTCACTCACGACAAGAAGCTCAGACATTTAGTCCCACCGTGCACTTCTCCACTTAAATATCAGACAGGACATCGTCACAACCTGCTCCTGCTAACAACTATGTGTGTTCACGTACACGTATACCTCCCTATGTACACACACACCCCACACACTCCTATTGCTTTCTTGCTCGACAGCTAACGTCAGCTACCCGCCGATGTGATCACACAGTAAGCCCTACTTCACTGATTAAGACCTCCTGCCCATGGCATTCCAGATATAAGATAAATATAGGGGCTTTAGCATCGTAACTATTAAAAAGGATTTTCCATCTTAATTCGTTCTCTTTCATTGATAGAGTATTCAGTAATCTTTAAAATCTCTCAGCAGCTTGTCCTCAGTAGCACTGCTTCTATCCAATTTAAGGAGGAATCCAGATACTTACATGAGAATCCCAGCTTGAAAAATAAGATAAGGGAGCGTAGTGATAAAGAAGTACCAGTTGAAAATAATCTCTAAATGTTCTGTGAAGCACGAGGAACGTATTATGCTAAACTGAGAATAATTACACCAGTACAGAGGCATGGCTCGGCTGAAAAATTTAAGCAGCCCTGGAAAAAGGCAGAAGTGTCACCCACTCTTCTAAAAGTTACTGTTCACGCAAAACTTGTCCTTTGATGACAAAGCAGCTATCACTTTCTTGTTTTTTACTTAGTATCATGGCAGTTCAAGCATTTCTACTGCCAGGGAGGAGGCACAGCAGATCTTACTGTACTTTAAACATTGCTCTTTTTCTGGATCTCCCTTGCAGAAAAGGTAGTTAAGAAAGCAGCTGGCGATTGTATTCAGCATAAGGGCTCACAGTTTGGTGAGGTTTGTGATGCAAAGAGAGACTGATAGGTTAGCAAGTCTGTATTGCTGGCATCCCACACATCCCCAAATGTGTCACTACAGTCCGGCAAACCCCCTGTCAAACGGGATGATCACATAAACATTGATGGAGACCCCGAGATGACAGCTGTTCCGCCTGATGCTGCAATGATTATACACACACTGAGTTTGCTTGCAACGAGTAAGACTGCAGACATAATTTCAAACATGGATAATGTATCTCTTTGTCTATTATCTCCTCAGGCAGACAATGGCACAATTTATTTTCAACACAGTTTATAGTTACCTTCAGATACATATCAGGTCACCATGAACAGAGCAAAATAACATGACTCAAGCAAAGTATGAGGTATCAGCCAATGTACACGGTAACAGCCCTTAATATATCATTACTATTTTTTCACTTTGCAACATGCGTTGTTCCTCTGATTCAGATACAATCACAATGCACTGACCAGGCAACAGAAGCATGGACAGAAAATCGGCCTTAGTATATAGAAAGAGCTTGTCTCTGTTCCAACAAAATCCTCTCTCTGGGCAACTGATTTGCCTGCAGGTCTTTCAGACTTCATCTCCACCACACAGGCTGGGATGATGCAAAAATGAATCCTGTTACAACCCTCCTGCCTCCCTTTTACCCCTTGCACCCTTCCCAACAACCCCAAAAGATGCCTTCCTATCCTGAGAAATCATACAGACTCCAGGCCCTACTGCAGCTGGTCTGGATGGAGACTGGATCAAGAACGAAGCTTCTGATTCTTGGCCAGGGAGAAGAGGGACCCCATGAGAGCAGGATCTTGTGGCTACCTTTGCAAGCATGGCTCTGCAGAGCCCGGTGGGGCACCTGCTGGGGTTTGGGCTGGGCTGGCCACAAAAACAAATGACAGATGCTCTCTAACTTCTCTCCCAAGGGAGAGAAGAATGACAGAAAGAGAGACTTATGAGTTTATAAGAAACTAAACTAATGGAATACTAATAATTATTAATAAAAAGAAAATATAATAATATTAATAAGGAAATAATGAAATATATACAGTATATACAAAACCTAATCAAGCTCCCAGGATGACAATCACATCACCAGTCACCAGCAGGCACTGAGAAAGCCCCAGACTGGACTCAGCAATGGACGGGAACTGGATTCCAGATCTGGATTCAGGAACACACAGATTGAGACCAAAGGCAGATGCACAGACAGAGTCTTCCTTGGACGNCAGAAAGAGAGACTTATGAGTTTATAAGAAACTAAACTAATGGAATACTAATAATTATTAATAAAAAGAAAATATAATAATATTAATAAGGAAATAATGAAATATATACAGTATATACAAAACCTAATCAAGCTCCCAGGATGACAATCACATCACCAGTCACCAGCAGGCACTGAGAAAGCCCCAGACTGGACTCAGCAATGGACGGGAACTGGATTCCAGATCTGGATTCAGGAACACACAGATTGAGACCAAAGGCAGATGCACAGACAGAGTCTTCCTTGGACGTCAGCCACTGAAGCAAGAGCCTGACCCTTTGATCCCTCAGCTTTTATACTGTGCATGATGCAGATGGGATGGAATACCCCGTTGGTCAGTTTTGGGTCACCTGTCCTGTCTGCTCCTCCCCGCAGGTGGGATCCCTCTATACTTTCCCGATTCCGACCCTCCAAAGAGGCAAATAACAAAAGTGAGCTGCCCTTGGGTGTTATAGCAGTAAGTATAAGCAAGAGCCTCTCTGCGTACCATGCCTTGGTATTCATTATAAACATCAGGCCTTATCTCTGGTAGAAGCCAACACTGCCTGAAAAATAGGCTGTTAATTTCAGAGAGTTTAGTTAGTTAGAAAAGGCTTAGATGAAAAGTAGAATCACTGAAAAGAATATTGGCTCTGTTTTACCTCAAGCCAGGAGAGCAGCTGCAGCCGGGAGCACTGGGGACAGGGCCACATCAGTGGCCGGCACGTTGAGCACTGGGGTGCCGGCAGGGACTGACCATGGGGCTGCCCCACGCAAAGAAACAGCTGCTCAGTGTCCAGTTTGCTCCTTTGTCAAACAGACCTATGGAAGCAAAGCAGCCTAACCGTGCCACCCAGCAAGGTGTTAGCGTCCAGCTGACCCATAATGGCAGTAAAACAACAGCCCTTGTTCCCAACGGTGGCTGCCTGAACTTCATCAAGGTAAATACCCTGCATCCAAAACCAATGAAGCTAACTGTCCCAGCGTAACCGCTCAGAAACAGTAATGTTACTCACCCAACGCTTTGGGGAGTGTAGAACTACTGTTAGCTGGTTAATAACACAGACTGTGAAATCGTGAAGCTTGAATTTTCCAACTTGAGGCTATTTCAACAGACTCAGGTTGCAGCTTCTCCACTGTACATACACATGAAAATTTACCAAAGCGAGTCTTGGTTATTAGCCTTACTTGACTTCATTCTTATTTGTTATTTCAATTAAATTGTACAGTTGTTTCTAGCTATCTGGTTACTCCTAAATTCTAGGAAAATGACAGAAGTTCTGGTTGCAGGTTTTGGTTGGAAGGATCACCATGTATGGTGACGTTCATGGAGTTCAAGGTTGTCAAAGTAGCCAATGTTTCTCTGTTGGGCTCGTACAAGGACAAGAAGGAGACCAAGACCCCAAGTTCCTTTTGTGCAAGCTGGAGTACTGTCACGAATGTTAGTTTTGGGATCCTGCACAACTTTGAGGTAGCAGCAATTTAAGATTTATTAACACAGGATTAGGTTGTTTGATTTTTAACAATATTTAATCATCAGCCAATTATCAGAGTGATTTAACAAAATTTGCCACAACCAACACAGTGAGTTAGTTAAAGATTTGAAAACAGCAAGGTTCACGTAAGACTTACAACAGTTTCCTAAATCAAATGGCATGCAAACACAAGACTTACAAGCTTCCCAAATCAAATCATACACACACAAACAGATACAGAGGTTAACCTATATAATTAGGATGTTTCTCTTTTTGCAAAAAGTAGTAAGTTACTGGTACCAAACGATCTTTGAAACCTCAAGAAATACAATAGTAGTGAATGACTCCCTTCCTTTATCAGCATTTGTCAGCAGACTATCTCTGAAATCCTCAACAAATATAGTCTTCAAAATCCTCACAAAATCTAATCGTCAAAATCCTCGCAAAATCTACTGTTTGAAATCCCTGTAAAATCTACCCTGAGAGGCATCCTAACTCAGGGGGAGATACTGGGTCACAGCCTGCTGTGATCCCAGACAGCTCAAAGGGTCTCACTTGGAATCGCTATTTCTAGGATCACAAGATGATTGACTTTGGTCAGTATTTTTCCATTTTGGCCACAATTCTTGTTTGGTACCTTCCAGAGCAGGCTATGATCCAGGCAGCAGGAGCGTCAGGTATGGTTAGGGAATGCCTAATCTTCCTAACTCACTGTACTTGTAACCAGGACAAGAAAGTACCCGATTGTCCCAACTCACTGCACTCGCAACCAAGATAAGAAAGTGACAGATGGTCCCGGCCCACTGCACCTGCATCAACAGCAGAACACAATGCTGGCGGGTCCTGACATCGCAATGTAGCCCTGGGGGATCTGCACCACCACAAGTACTAATAAACATTTTGATAATTTTATGCCTTTCTGTGCCGTAATAAATGGTTTGTATATACAAATATATCCTCTGTGAGTTATTAACAACTGGGTGACATGCCCGAAAGAACATTTTTGCAAGGGGTGACATTAATTAAACCTGAGCATTTCTCTTCGGTTTTGGATCAAACAAATAATACTCATTTTGAAGAACATGGTGAAATGAAGAGAAACTGTCCTAACAGAAGTGCCTTAAAGTCCTACTAAAGTTTAAAAAAATATAGCAAAACCTACAGTAGCATCACCTTTCCTAAATCTTAACGTTAGTGAATATTTGTGCACCAAATGCCATAGTTTGTTTCAGTACATTCATTTTTTTTATTCATCAATTTCCTTCCTTAGCTTTTAAGTATTCCTAATCTTTTTAAGATTGTAAAGCAAAGCTGTAGCATTTTTACAAGATTAACTTCCCTATTCTTAAAATTACCAAATACCACATTGGAATGGCATCTTCTAAAGAGCTGCTTTGTATAATAGTAACATTTGCTCCTGAAACTGTTACTGGGTTTTCTGGGTTTTGTTCATTGCTTTCTGATGGGGTTTTTTTGATTGTTTATTTAATGTTTTTTGACTATTTATCTTACCCAGATTGAATGCAAAAACAGCCCTGCATAAACAAGTATGTATTTTCTGTTTAAGCTTTAAACACAGGTTGTGTTGATAAAGATACATTTAGATCTAATTACTGCTCCTTCACAGCAATCCCCAAAAGGCAAGAAAATGTTCATGACTTTTTCTTTCAGGGAGTGGACTGACTGCTTGAGCGAGGCTGCCATGCCCATTCAGTCGGCATCTGCACATTGCTGCAGTTTGGCAGTATGGACTAACAGTAGCTTTCAGAATTAATAAATGCTTGGGTTTTGTTACAGGGTTTTGTTACAGGATTTTACTCTGCTGTAGATCCACTGGAAGACTTAGGGGCAATCTAGTTATTTAAGACAGCAGTTGGAAGTAAGACACCCTGGCTCAGCTACCATCAGAGCTCCTTGGCATCTTCCTCGCTCACCCCAAATACACCACACATGAGACTTCTGCTTTTCCTCGCGTTGGGAGCAGCTTGGCAGGCGTCTGATGAGGAAGAAGAGCTCCAAGAGCTCTGTGGAAGGAAGCGGCCTCCCGAGCAGCAGCCGAGGCCACTCCACACACAAGAGGCCCGGTACCACCGTGCCCCCCTCGCTTTAGGCCTGCTGCATGCCTGTTTCGAGGGCGGGAGCCATTCTCCGTTCCTCTCACCCACGGGAAGCCCTGCATGCCTCCCCGACGGGAGGAGGGCCGCACCAGCGCCATTTGGTGAAGCCAACCTGAACCTCACCGTCCTTCGCCCCTCGTTTCCTCAGAGAAGCCCAAGCACCCTTCCACTGCCTCACCTCGGGGAGGCGGCCGGCGCTCTGCCCTCCCCCCTTCCCTACCAGGTCGGTAACTCTCAGAGAAACCTCATTAAACAAGTTAAAACCCAATCGCCGCCGCTACCGAGGTACCGCCGCCCACTGAAGCAACCGGCCCGCCCCGCCCGCCGCTCCTCCCGCCCCGGAGGGGGGACCTACTCCGCTCCGCGCCGGGTCGTCCCACGCAGTGCCGGGCGGGAGTTTCAGTCAGGCGCGGCGCGGGCAGCCCGCGGCGGGGCCTCGCGGCCGCAGATAGGCGGCGCGGCGCGGACAGGCCTCTCTCTTTCGCGCTCGGCAGCCGCGGAGGAGGGAGGGGTGAGCGCCGCGCNCCGTAGCGCTGTCCCCTCGCTGCCCTGCCAGCCTGCCGCCAGGGCTGGGCCCTCGCGGCCCCGCCGCTGGGTTGGGCGGTAGCGGCGCTGCCGCCATTACACTCCACATCGCCTCATGGGCCCAGGCGGGGGAGGGAGGGAGGTTGGAGGGTGAGAGGCCCCTCATCCCCTCATCGCCCCCCTCATCCCTCACCATTCTCGTTCCGCAGGGAAGTGCCGAGGGCTCCGCACCGCCCGCAAGCTGCGCAGCCACCGCCGCGACCAGAAGTGGCACGACAAGCAGTACAAGAAGGCCCACCTGGGCACGGCGCTGAAGGCCAACCCCTTCGGCGGCGCCTCCCACGCCAAGGGGATCGTGCTGGAGAAAGTGTGGGTAGAGCTCGGCCTAGTGCCGCCGCCGTGGGGTTGGGGGGGGGGGGG